>OZ026811.1:1132913-1722846 GCA_964023185.1 Macaria liturata | reverse complement strand
CGTCGTCTCTGACTTAACACAGTGTAGATCTATCGTATAAAAGTGGCGCTATCATTAATCAATGGATATCGAAGGCCTCGTTACTCTACATTATATTTCACCTTTGCATCATACGTGCGAATGCTATATACAGTTATCGTCATTAATATAAAGTAAATGTACTCTTAGATAAATAAATGTTCACACCTGCAAATGACTATCCTCGCCTTCGTTTGTCTTACTTCCGGATGGTTTCGTTCGTTCTATCTGCAGTTTGGTTACTGAATAAGTTGACTCTGTGCCAAATTAGAAACCCCCTACCTACATGTTGTGCTTAATGACTTAACGTTAATGATATTTCTGAATAAATAAAATTGTAATCTCGAAGTAGTTAGCTGTAATGTACTTGTTTTTCGTTCGGTCTCCTTGGCAATGCAATACTCACTCCAGATAGTTCGAAATGCACTTACCAATGAAACACTAGTTAGATTTTATAATAATTTCTCTTCGTGATCGAGATTGAAAGTCTATCATAGGCTAGGTGAATAATGTGTATGACGTGTAGCCTACATCATTAAGTTTTTATAATTTACAAAAATGATGAATGAATAATATTTATGTAGATAATTGTAATTGATTAATTATCACTGTTGTTCTGTTGATTATACATAAATCACTATAGTTGTTGATATAATATTCGTTGAATTTCTTGACTGAGCTGGTTATTCTTAGATGAATGAGACATATTTAATGAGGACCGTTCTAGTACCTAGTATTCGGATTTTTTTCTAAAATAGTTAGTCCCTAACTATAATATACATAAGCAAGCGCGTATTATTAATTTGTTTAATTTTAATTGAAAAGTTTTAAAAATATTACTTCCATACAAGGTATTGCCTAAAACAAAATGGTGCCTTAATGCTTTACAACAGTTTTAGTGGAAGATTTAAAAAATCCAATGAGAGATTATTACGAATATGATTTGTACTCAAGCGTGTACAAAATTACAAATAAATGTATTTTGTACAACTCATTGATTCAACAAGAATTTCTAAAATCAGATCGCTAACAGAAATATTGGATGTCACGTTTGCAATCGAGTGATTATACCTGACAGGGCGTGAGACATAAACCGAAAAAAAAAGTTATTGAACTTCCATAGTTAGATATGACATGTTATTACCTGCATACGTGACACTATGCTATGACGGGGTATAATGTATTATACAAAAAATAACATCAGTACTTGACTAGACATTCTATAAAATATAATTCAAAAGTATTATGTAAGACTTTGTTTTACCAATGTTTCAGTTTTGACTCGTTTGGTGAACTTGCGCGTTAAGAGATGTATTAGGTAGCTAATATACAAAGGGACATATCATTGTGATGTAAACTTCATGCAGAAACGCCAGCTCAGTTAATAGTATCAAGATATTTCTCAAATTTATTTCAAATATTATGTAAATTTTCAAATTAATAACAATTTATATTTATCATAAACATTAATATGTATATTATATATAATATTGTAAAATACCTTATAATAATTATGTTTCCGAACGTGACTGTGTATGTTTTGATGTGAATTATTTTATGTTCGACTCAATCAATGTTTCGGTTTGGTAATTTACTGAAATAAAACTTGTTTATTAATATACATATGTTAAAATATTCGAATTTAATAATTACGAACTTATACATCAATTTATAGATTATTATTATTATACTAAGAAAACATAATTAATAAAATGAATAAACAAATATGAGTGAACAATGAAATGAGGGATGAAGCTCGTTAATCGATTGTATTTCATACTTCAATGACATTTGAAAAGTAATGTAGGGAAATGAATGAATATTTAGAAAGACTTAATGAAATTAAATACGAAAATAACTAATGTTATGATAAGTATTGATCTTTATTATTTAAAATCGCGTCGTTTGGTTTGCACTTGGTTCCTAGTTACGACCTTGTTCAATCTGTGTTTACTTTAATGAACTTAAAGTTGCCAATATCCTGTCACTTGAGTAAATTAACTGTTGAACTACTAGTACGTCTAAAACTGACATTTCTTAATTTTATCTTGTTAATCAAACTTGATTAACGTATGTATGTAAAATAAATGATCAAAATCCGTATAATATTTCCATATAAATGCTTTGAATAACCAATTTATTATTATGTTACCAGCGCGCACCTACAAAAACACCGTAGACCATTTGCTACGAATTCATCGAAGGAACGTAGTGCTACGTCAGTTAATTAGACATGACAATTAACATTGCAACCAAATTTTATTTATGTTTAAAGGCTACAATCAATGTATGTCATATATACAACACCTACATGGGTATATAAGTTACAAACATACATACTCACAAAGGCATTTATTTGGGTTACCATGTATACAGAAACAATTTAATTCATAGTAGAATTAAAATATTATGTACTATGAATTCTTTTGTATTGAAATTCATAAACTTTTGCTACATAAGTTTACTCGTATTGTAGTGGTTCAATAGTTCATTGTTTTAAATTACACTAAATTGAGTGTCCCTTTAGTGGCTTCCATCACTATAAATATAATTTTAATTAATTCATTTGAATGTAGTATTATTTTAGTTATTTAAGTAACTTTAGTATAATATGTTTAAATTTTGTGAAACTTAAGGAAATTACTTTTTATTGCTTATGAATAAATATAAAAGTAAAAAATAAAGCTGTTGGTTTTATTTTATCTCTCTTTGTATATTAGGTAATGTGTGTTTTATAAGATAATAATGTAGGTTTAGGAAGCAATATTGTATTACCAATCACCATCAACTAGCATCATGCTGAGTTGGGGCTGTGTTGTGGCAGATTTTATGTTTGTTTTTTTTTGTGTACTTAATTTTGTTTGTTTTTCTTTTAAATCTGCCATAATACATGTTTCTTTCTGTTTCTAATATTTTTATGCTAGAAAGATAGACTAAGAAACTAAAAAAAAAACAAAAAAGAAAGATAGAACTATTCGAGAAATAGGGCTTACTTTGAGCCATAGAATTTCTTGTCCAACGTGACCTCAAATGCTTGCCTGAGAAGTGTAAAATAGATAGTGTTAGTTAGTTATCTGAATACTGGACCAAAATGCAAAAATAACAAAGATCAGCTCTCGTAGATACAATAGGACCGATGATGATGATGCATTAAGTCGCCGCGCCGTTATTCTTCCAGCCCCTGCTATTATTAGTATGTTTAGAAATACATATTTACCATATATTCCTTAGTTTTCTTTTAACTGGAATGGGTTTGCACTTGACCATAGTTTAACAAACTGGTATGACATGAGCTTCCCTTCTGCTTGCGTATGATTTCTCGGCAAAAGTCATTGGGGTAGTTTTTTTGGACAGAATCATCTTCATCCTTATGATATTATGAACTAATCTAATATAGAAAAATAAAACTCTTCATTCCGTACAATGTGTTTATTAAAACGTACATTGATGTCCATAAATCAAATGTTTCAGTGTTCACGAATTCAAAACCTTACGATTTGCTAGTAAACAGTTTTCTAGATTGATATGAGTGAAACATTCAAAATATAATTAAGTATGTTCTATTTACAAAGTTAATCGTTAGGTTACAGATATAGATAAATTACATAATGATAGATTCATTTACTTGAAACAAGTTTATATGCACCAAAGTTTTCTTGGCCAATTATAATATTACATATTAACAAATTAACTTATAAATATTAACTACATGCAATTTCTGATGCATTTATTACTAAATAAAGAATTTTAAATCAACGTATTTAAGTGTTTCAAAGAGAAAAGGTATGTATGTATGTGCTGAATACTATTAGCCTACTTTGTACTGACATGAATGTATGTTTTAGTTCTGATAAAAATTTAATCAATCATTTCCGGAAAAAAACAAGTAACAAATTAATTAAAGTTTCACACATCTACTACTTGATGTTTCCCTTGGCCACGCTCGCTCTATGTCGGAAATCTCTACTAAGTACCGGCCAAAAAATCGCGATGTTACGTTACTCTGTTGGGATGTAAAAAAAGGAACAAGCAGACCCACAAACACACTTTTGGCTTTTATATAATAAGATTTTGTTTTCAAAAGATATTTATAATATTTTAGATTTTTTTTTTACATTAAATAGGCTTACGTTTGACTATAGCCAGCCTGATGTTAAGCACCACTATAGTCTAAGATGTAGAATAGAAAAATAACGCAAATGCGTTTCGAAGTTTACACCATTTATACCAGATCACTTTTATACACAGTTAACTTTATTTAAAAAATAAATTAAAGGTAACGTTAATGATCCAAACGGTGTTATTTTATGTAAGGTATCAATTTGCTATACCTATTATAAATAAAATAAAATAAAATAGCCTTTATTGCTGAACTTATTATAACAATATTTTTCTTTACAAATATGTTTATCTTACGACAGTTTCTTCTCTTTATTCATGTACAAATAAAAAAGGAAGGGAATCTTTTAATTCGTTTCAACTATGTATCGCACTCATTGCAATGCCCATTTCAGCGATACGAATGTTATTAGACGTAAAGGTAGAATTTATTATTAACCCTCAAAAAATAACTCTCAGCCAAATCTGCCTTGGAAAGCACAATCTCTTTATTATAACGTAAAATAGGAAGTTCTTAAATAATTCTGTGTCAATAAATAATGATATTGGAGAAATCATGGGAAGCTCTATTTACGGACATCTAGGTATACAATGACTTTACACTAGCATCCCTGTTGTTCTAAAATAATTATATTAAATAATTAAGTTTTGATGATTTACGTCTTAAATAAAGACTAGCTTAGAAGACATGCATTAGTGTACCCTATCGTCATATACATAAGGTACACAATAATGTGGCACTGACTACAATAGTAAATTATTATTAATTAATTTACTTACAATAAAATATCCACTACACAAGTAAAACGCCGCTTATTTAGGCTTTCAATAAAATTTTCTACCTCGTATTTGAACCTGATACACAACTGTTTCATAATCATCGTAATTCTAAAGAAAGCTGTAGGTACATCGGAAGAATTAGGATTAGGACATTTCGAAACTATAAAACTTACAAAAAGGGCCAAAACATTGTTACTTAAAGAACTAATATAAAAGTACCTACATTCACATAATTTAATTGTTAAATATTTTGAATGAAGATCATTTAAAATTAGAATTTAATTTACTCTTTTATTTAATCTCCTTTAATTATTTTATCTAATTTATTTTAGGTATAATTTCACGAAATACTTGCACTTGGCTCAAAGGAATGATAAATTATGCTAATATATTAATTTTATTTATGGTGTTTTTCTTCAAATTATGCTATAATAAAATTCATCCGTCCTAATTTCATATCATATTAATTACGTAAGGCACTCCATTAATTTTGCTGTTTTGTCCAAAGAGATTGAAATTACTGACATACAAGTTTGATTTATAAAATGAAGACTAATGGAAGTTTTAGTTTTCCACACACCCCATAATATAAGACAATTCATCGGATTAAGCTCGAAACAAATTGATTACAATTTAAATAAAAATCTTTCCGTGAAATTGTTATAACACCTAAATCTCAGTTTTACACCAAACGCTTATTTTCATGTGTCTTACATTTTTAATGTAAAATGGTCGAATATAATTTTCTGCAAGTAAAGATAATTGTTTCACTATGTAACAATGTTACTAAACTAAACGTTTATAAATATAACAAAACATCTAAATTAATCAGATTGGTCACAATCTGTACTTCGTAAGACGTTGAAGTAACGGGTTCTAGAATATTGCACACAAAACTCATATTATCACAGACACTACTAACAAAATAGTTAACATAAATTATACAACTCGCATAGGTAATTATTTATAAGGATATCGGTAGAAGACAGTTAGGTACATCACGTCACAAAACAAGTTCTCATGAACAATGCACCTCTTGCAGTAGGTACAGCGAAACAAATCTGTCGAGATCTTCCCAAACATTCATTACATACATCACTGCTAATGGAAGGCTATGGAAAATTTATAATTATGTGTGTAATCTTGACAAGTATTTATTACCAATATCATTCGTAGAAATTTTATTTATTTATTTATTTATAATGGTACACAAAACAGAATGTGTTTCTGGTTGAGTTCAGAACTGGTTTGGATCCAGAACAAATTCGAATTAAAATTGCGAAAAAAATTATATGAAAAAAAATATTAAAAAAATTAAATTTAATTACTAAAATTATATTTTTTATTTAAAATCAGAAATTGCGAATAAACGTTGCAGTTCACTTATACGCATAATAGCCTGCATGTGTACATTGCATTAACAGTTGTTATTGTTAATCACTGTAATCCAAGATGTAATATTATGTAATTAATGTTTAAGAGAATCGTTATCTTTAGGTATGATCACACATAGACCGACCATCTTTTTTAGGTTCACCTAAAGTTAGTGGGAATTTCTTTATCTACTTTCAACGGTCTGCCGCTGTAGTGAGTTCAAATAACTGACTCCCCGAAATCACTACACCGCAGACACATTGGAGTTTTTGGACCCTAAATATTCAATAAAAAGCCATTTGTTCATAAGTAACTTCTTTAAAATTTTTATCAAATTTAACTACCTAATAATATAGTGACATACATGACTTGTTTCAATTTCATCGTGAAAATTTTGATTGCTGTAAGGTCCGCGCGGCGACTACCTCTACTTCAAGGTGCCTCGATCATTGATTAATCTATCATTACAACAAGAGACATGGCTGGCCCTGACCGATGGCCAATCTCAATTTTTATTATGTAGATATTTACTTTTAATTTTACAAACTACGTTTTGCCGAATTAGGAGTTAAGTAGGAGTACACGTTAAGTAAGGTAAATTATTAAGTTACACATAGATTATATCATAGGAATTCAAGGCTCATACAATTTTCTACAAGCCTAGGTGTTATTACTATAAGGAATAATACCTAGCACTAAGTTTAGACTCCTTACAGTTGAATTATCTATCGAGCCTTACCCCTGCGATATTTATGAAATATCTAGAAGATGCGCACGAGTTGGTTGCTGGTTCTGGCTGGGTCCTAACGCGACTCTCGGTCGAGTATATTCGTCTAAAGTTGGTCCCTATAATTGCTATGGTAAGGGTCGCCGCCCGAGGGCGAGCGCTCGAGGTGCCGCCGCGCGCCCTGCCGGCCTCTCCGAATAAAGGCACATTGCGTCATGATTCATTCGCTTATCCTACACGCAGTACCTAAACTTCCCACATCTCCTTAACCAACAGACGTATCGTTTACTTCTCTTCCTAACCTAAAACTAGTTAAAGGGTTCGACTAAATTACGATACTCTACTTTAGTATATGAATTAAACGTCACACCACAATACGATCGCATATTTTGCGTACACTTTAGTAATTTTGACATCACATTCTATAAGTTCTACGACATCGAACTCTTCATAGCTACTCATTTTGGCAACATGGTGGTGGAACTAAGATTGTCTAATTAACTAGGAGGCGGAATCGCCAAAAATTAGAACTAGAGGGAAGGCAACGTCAATAGTTGTCTTCGCACTTGATCTCCCGCGCGGCGGCGGGCTGCGAGGACCACTGCGGCTCGGCCGGCGCGTCCCACTCCGCGAACTGCTCGAACAGGAAGCTGTCGGCCGCCGCGTCCTCTTGTGCTGCCTCGGTCCGCGTGAACGCCTCAGCGAATTTACCTATCTCGGTGGAACCGAAAGCTTGCTGGAATGCAGGAAGCGGCACCACCGGTGGTCTTTTCTCTTCTGGCGGAGTTTTCCGCGGCTCAGGAAAGAACCTCTCGCGGTGCGGTCGCGGATTCTCCGCGTGGCTGGTCACCGCGCCAAAGTGGCGACTAGCTTCGTGCCTGGAAGGAGTTTCGCCGTTGAAAGACGGTGTCGTATCTTCGTACCCTGGATATGGCGTAAGTCTGCCGTCCTGCTGGCACATGGGGTTCTGGGTGGGTATTTGAGGCCCCTGAAAAAGATTTACAAACTTTTTAAGTATCATATTATCTCTCAAACATCACCAAAGGATCTACGACCCCAAGTATTGATGTTTACCTTGATCTGTCGGCAGTCGGGTGCGTAGCGCATATGTTCCCGCGAGCACGCCCCTCTGGCCCAGCCGCCACCTGGATGGCCGCCGTTCCAACCTCCGCCATTCATTACACCCATCTGAAACAGTTTCACGGTTTTTTAACCCTATGAAGTGTTTTTATTAAAGTGAATGAGACGCAGTCTAATATATTTACGCTGGTCTGACCGAATTAGTGAGTCTGATAAAGGAGATGTATCATGTATGTGTTCAGTAACCAATTTACATTTCTTTGAGTTAGAGTTTAGACTACGAAAAGTAGTCTAGATATGCTGTAATTGTCATCTTTACAAGACCTTGCATTAATAATTAAATCCATTAAAAAAACAAGTTTAACTTTACTCATGAAGTTAAAAACTATATTGTAATAACGTTTCGTAATAACGTATATTACGTTAATGCAAACAAGTTCATGCAACGACATAAATTCCGCTGTTCTTAATTTAAATTTTTGTTTTAATTCATCGAAATACTGCCGGTACCTGATAATGCGGCCACATTTGCGGCTCTCCGTACACAGGGCCCCGGCCATTCATACCGACCTCCAGTGGTGGCTGGAAATAATAAATATCGGTTTTATTCACATGGTTTTAATAATACTCATCGATTTAATAGTGGTTTCAAAATTAGCCTGTTGCTCGCGTAGACCATCTACGGGAGTTAGTAGCTGAGCTACGGTGCTACGAGTTTTTGTAGATTCCAAGATTAATGGACAAATGGAAATATTGTTGAAAATAACTGAACTTTTTTAAAAACTCATTAGCTTCAATGTATTATTTGAAAACAAAACAGTTCAGTTGGCTTAACTTTTAGTTTGCGAACCTAAAGTTTAGTGGTGTGTTAAATCTTTAATTTTCCTGCTTATATAATATTTATTTTACTCTAAATATTAGAAAGGACGAGCATAATATTATTACTCAATAGCCATTATATACTACTCATTGCCTTAGAGACGTGAACAAATGTTTGAAAAAAAGTTCAATATAAGTTTACGTAAACTTAAGTTTCGTAACATTTCAACCCTTAATTTTCCTGCCAAAATAATTTCATTGTCTCTAAACTTTATTTCATGCAACATAAACCTATGTACAATCTACGTAAGCGAGTAAAGCGGAACGTGCATGAGTATCGCTCCATCGGCATTAGAGGCGTGGGGCGAGGGGCAGGCGGCGGCAGGCGGCAGGACAGACGACTTGCGCCGATCGATGCCGGCGCACGACTGAGCACGGAACTGCAGCTTCATGCATGCCGCATCTCAACTGAATGAACTATACTTTGTATTTTTTCTTCTCTTTCTTACATCTTCATAAACTCTCTTACTTTCTCTTTTCTTCTAGATAGTTACATAAACTATATTTTAAGCAATTCTATAAAAGGAAAAGTAAGCTCTACATTTTTTCCTACTATTTGTATAAAATTATATTGTAACTATATACCATATTTGTTTTCATTAAAAAATACTCAATATTTTTTTGTTTTTCTTTAAACTGTTTCTTTTCTACACAACAATTTGACAGACTAAAAAAATAATAATTTTATTTTGTAGAAAACTCTGGATAACCGCTTATTATTTTTAAGTGCCTAGAAGTCGATCATTTTTAATAGGAAGATTAATAAAAAGTTTGCAATACAAATGAAAACATAGCATAAAGTTTAAAAAAAGATGTTTCAAATATTTTGTTTGCAAGTATTAAATTGAATATATCAAACATAAATCATACATACACATAACCAGAGACAATTGAGTTCCCAAGCCCAGTTGCGTGCCCCGGTACTTGTAACTAGTGGCGGGAGATTCGCGGAGGCTAACTAACTATCGAGCGGCGCGGTCACGTGACTTATCGATCAGGCTCACGACACTCTGAAAAATCAACCGCTGACAGCTTGCGAGCACGGAGCACGGTGTGACGGCCTCCGAGGGGGAGTTATGCACACAGATTTAAGTGTGCGAGGTAAGGTGGCTATGTTAGCCATGCACATTTGTTATCATGTCTTTGAATAAAAATGTGATGTTAATGTATGGTCTTGGGAGGGGTTTTGTAAGTTAATTTTTTGGAAAGGCCCAAGAGTGAAATTAATAATTAATCTACTAGGTAATCTGCATTGACCATCTAAGTAATGGGCAAAGGGCTTCCAAAAATCATAGGAGTTTAAATTTATATAGGTTTTTCATCATTTGCTAATAAGATGAAATCAGGATATGTCATGAGGTAAACAAATAAAAAAACTGCTTTGTGCTTTAGGTCTCATTTCTTGTTTTCTAGATTTTTAACAAATCTTTACAAAGTCTATTCCACATGACATTTATTTAATATTAAGAGCATGAGAAAAAGCATTCACAGTACAGATGCTACGAACTTCATGTACTGCGTCGCACGGTCCCTGTGTTTCAGGGCTCCGCCCGCGCCTCGCGCCCCTCAGCCCTACCCCTCATTAGCGCCTGTGACGGTCACTTGTCCGTAATACGATGCCCTAATGATACCACTTGCAGCTCGATTATCTATTAACAATAACTTTCACTCGGATATCGAATACGAACGAATAGAAGCGATAACTTGTGAATGGAGATTGGGGTGATAATTTTGGTCTTTCATTTATTAGGTGAATCGTCAATAGAGTTTGGTTGTCAATGAAAGTAATAATGCGTTGTAATAGTAAGAGATTTTTTTTCTTTTTCGTCAGTAAATTATGCGCATGTAAAACGTTAAACACATAATTAAAAAAAACGTATATATATGTTTTTAAATCCGGAGTAATACATCAAGTAAATTTTTCATCTAAATAAGCATAGCTAAGAAAAAAAATATGATAGCTACTAAAGTAAATTTATAAGATAATTTCAAACTCAAATGCCGATTTTAAGCACCCTAAGGGGACTTCTATAGGTATATGTTGATGAAACCATAATTTCAACATCAATGATATTAACAATCTATTTGTGTGTATTGTATAACTTTATGAATGAATCCCCAAAGTTCCACGATCAAAATGACTCGCGTCTACAAAATATGCAAGATCATCAGCAGACGTCTGAAAGAAGTAAAAACAAACTTCTGAAATGAGTAATGTGTAGAATGTTCCAAACTTGGAGGGATCGGAACGGGAATAATTCCATCAAATGAATATAAACTCTATGTGGAGTGCATTTGATTGATAATCCATTAAAATAGAGTCGAGTGACCGAGGATGGGTCAAAAGCTATCCTTTGACACTGACCCAGTTTATTTTAACAAGCCTGTATATTGTTTTGTAGAATTATAACAACCGATGTAGTTCTGTTTTGTCTGTAAAGTTTTCTCGTTACAATGAGTGAATTGAGTAATTTGTTTGACGATTCAGTTACTGTTATTGAAAGAAGTTTTACGAGTATGTCTGTTTTACGGCATTTGGCTTGAGTGAAGGCAGCGTTTTAAAGCTTCGATGAAATTAGCTTTCGCTGCCGTTTCGGTACAATGGTAATTTAGTTAACGTTTTTGTACTGTTTAGTTTACGATGTACTTTGGAGTGGTTGGTTAATAAACTTTGTCACTTTATAATTTAGAGAAAATGTCATCACTTAGTCAGTTGAGATAGAGTCGTTTTAACGCTAGTCAATATTATGATCCCGTCCCGTATACTTGCGTTAATCCCGGATAGAAAACAACCTACTCGTTAATTTAATCATCACAAAACCAACAAGTATACTACCGCCTTTTATTTATTTATCAATAAATTGAGTAAATACTTACCGTATGCGGTAGAGGCAAATGTTGCGCGGATGGGTGCACACGGTCCCGGCGAGCCAGGGCACGGCGCGCGCGCACCTCTTTCGCTGCGTACGCGCCATAATCTGCGTAACAAACTTGAAGATTAGTGCTTAGAAAGAGATTGTTTCAACTCTTATTATAGAAGTTAATATTTTTAGACACATTAAACATATGCCTGGAAGAGATAACTTTCTAAGACATACAATTATGTTCATAAATTGACGCTAAATCCTTCCACTGATCACCATGAACGATCTTGATATTTATGGACATCCTACCCTATTTAATAAGGTCAAAGACTATAGTGGAGTATTGTAGTGTGGAGTAGTGTTGTCAACTTTTGTATGTAAATATTGTTGTGCCCTGTGTGTCAAATAAATGCCTTGAATTTGAATATAACTTCAAGCGGGTCGTAATCAAATGCGTTACCGTTATGATCCAGTCAATCATTATCATCCGTGGCTATATTAATGTTAAACTTGGGTTCTGTAATGCCTGCAATAAATTACTTTTATTTATTTGAAGTTATATAGGTACTTAAGTAAATAAAAATAAATAAATATTCCGGGACATTGCACACATCACCATCTAGCCCCACACTAAGCAAACGCTTGTGTCGTGGGTATTCGATAACGAATATACCTAATACTTTGCTTTTGTAAATACATACTTATTATACATAGAAACGACCAGACTCAATACAAATAATTATAAATTTTAAAATTCATAGATACTTGTGTCATGCAGGAATCGAACCCCCAGCCCCTAGATTAGAAGGAAGAGTCAAACTTTCGTAAGAATATTTTATTTCAAAACTACCATTTGCAAAAATGCAAAAATGTTGCATGTAGGTATTCTACAGTAAGTAGATATACTACGTTGGAATGACATTGATATCTAGGATCCAGTTATTAAAGCACCGTCCTTGTGCCAGATGGTCCTCGGCCTTGGATTCAGCAAGGTTGCGAGACCTTAACGTACCAGTTCATATTGTTAACTTAACTTGTTCACCTTCCTAGTTACTTATTGTTATATATAAACCTGAGTTTACTAGAGACTAGTTTAATTTACATATGCATACTAGTGGGTGCTCGTGGCTTCGCTCGCATTAAGAAGTAAAACTTGCATCCCCTATTTCACCCCTTTAAAAGTGACATTTTCAAAAATCCTTTCTTAGCGCCTAATTTCTCTCAGCCCAATCCATCCAGTGGTTTGGCCTGTGCGTTGATTGATCACTATATCAGTCAGTCAGTCAGTCACATTTGAGTTTTATATATTTAGATTACGACTCGTAGGAAACATTATTTTGAGAAAGGACTATGTAGCTGGTTGCCAAATGCTTCCATTGCTGCTTCACCGGACGATGGCTGGGCACTGATTGTGCCCGGGCCTATGTACTAGTTCGGGAGAAACTAAAAACAAATAATATCTATTTACTTAATAAATTTACAGTATTTTTTTTCTTAATTTTTCACTTTTTAACTTGAGTTTTTAATACTTAATAAGTGGTATGGTTGGTAAATAATAACACTTACATTTCATATAAGTACTTCCAAGTGTGCTTTATATAGCTAAGCTTTATGTAGTTAAGTACCTATTATTTTTTTAGGAAATGTGTGTTAGTTAGTAAGTCATTTGATTTGTTAAATGCTCAAATGACTTGAGTTACCATAATAAACATAGTAGTTGATAGTCGATTATCTTATTTTACAGAATATTGATCATCAAAGCCTACTTACTTTCATACATATACAGATATAACAAAACAAATATGTATAAACAAACAATCCGACATTCCCATTTACAGTGTTTATGATAACATTATCTGCGGGGACGTGTTTCTACGTCACAAATACCATAGTATAAGTATATCTGTATACAGAGTTCCCAGTAATGACTACACAATATATTTTAAAATAAACATCTGCCTTTAGTAAGACAAATGCAGAATATACATTCTACCATTTCTTAATATCAACGTGTAAGTTATTTTAGTTATATGTTATAAAGTACCTAGAAAAGTGTGTGCGTTATTTATCGGACTGGAGACCCTTGACTGGCCATAGAAACAGAGGTCGCCCACCAATGCGGTGGCTTGACGACATTAGAAAAACCGCAGGGAGCACATCGATTTAATCTGCGCAGGATCGAGGCGAGTGGCGTACAAGAAGAGAGACCTATGCTCAGCAGTAGGCGACAACAGTGATTATGATAACAGACAATATTTTAAATTAAAACTTTTTTTAGTCACCTAAAGCGTCATCTAAACCCGCAACACTGGCGAAAGGTTGAGCATGCCTAGTCTATATTAGAAAGGTACGGGCTTATAAACTGCTGCTATATTAGTCCGTATATCGTTTAACTTCTTCCCGCTTTTAGGTTTATCTCTCTCTCTCTCTGTCGTATTTCCTCATGACTGAGGGTCGTGAATTCCCTGCAGAATTAATTCGTTAGGGTAGTTTTCTTGGGTAGATACATCGTGGTGGGCGCACAGGTCCTTCCACGGAAGACAGACGGAAGACTGTTAAGCGAGTGCAAAGCCACACAAAACTTGAAAATACAAGTCATTGGTGTAGGGCCGGATTCGAACCAGGGTGCGTCTGAATGAAAAGCAGATACTAGAACCGCCGAGCCACACTCGCTTCTATAAAGATAAAATACTGTGTAATCACTACAATTAACATACAAATAGCTACGTCTCCGAGAACAATGTACAGTCATTCTGCAGCTATGTCAATATGTAACTGTGATCCAGTGTTTACAAACAGATCTCATTGTGACAACACGACATCAACATCTTATCAACATCCACGGTTGAAAGGTAAAGGTGAGTTTTCACTTGTTTTAATTACAAATTTAATACAAATAAAAGAAGTAACCACGTTAACGATAACGTTATCTAGTACACACGACACAAGCGTTTGCTTAGTGTGAGGCTAGATGGCGCTCTGCGCAATGTCCCGGAATATTTATTTATTTTATTTTTATTTAAAATCTGTAAACATACAACGTCAATTAACTTTCTCAAGATTCTTTACGCGAATATGCATTTTCTTGTTACATAACAAATAACGTAAGCATTATTTTAATTTCAGTCCTTAGTGTCAATTTTAACACTAAGTACCTACTCACAGCAAATCGAAGTGGATTTGCTCACATTGTATGCGGGAAAAAGTTGCATCAAAAATATAATAACTGACTTTCAATTTTATGATACAACTTCTTAGTCCATTTCAATTATAATAGATAAACAGAATATAGCATATATAATTCTTAATTTTATCCAACTAATACTTGGCTGGAATATCGCCTAAGGCGGTAAGGCCGGCCTGTGTATATAAAATTCATTAACTAGTTTCTATCGGTCTTATTAGAAAACGTAGTTTAAATATAAGTCTAGACCAAGTCCGTTTTGGCTGTTCGAAAATTGTCTGTCTACTGTCATAATTATCAAACTGTCAAAATGTACCAATGTTAAATCAAAGTTCCAATTTTTTGTTGACATTTTGATTGCTTGTATGTGATGTCTGAACAACAAGAACCCACTTTTTATTTTCAAAGTCCTTGACTAATATTGAAACCGTTTTTGCGTTTTGTAATCAGACAGTTTTTGTTCAAATTCTAATTTTGTAATATTTATGATATGCATTAAATGTATCTAACAAACTATCTTGTGACAAAAACAGCTTTCACTTTCCATCTAACCTAATCTGACGTAAAAGCGGTAACGTAAACACACCTTAAGGTTTAATTTTAGCCGCGACTACATTGTAAATAAACGCAGCGACAATGGACTATTTGCGGAGTAGTGAAAGTGAGGGTATTCTGATTTTACGAATCACTCTCTCGGTCTATTTGAAGATATGGGGTAAGGTAGGTTTTCGGAGCGGTTACATTTAGAATGTGCTCGTAGATTGAGTTGTGAATAGCTTAAATGGGTTTATTATTATAGTGATATGTCCTGAGCGTATAAACTTGCAAATTTTGGGTAGTTTTGTACCTTAGACGCAAAAATGAAAATAAATTATTCCAAAACATGTATTTGTTTTTTTATATGTATCCAAGAAAAAAGTCGGCTCTTAAGAATCAAATACATGGATTTAGATAATGTTTCTAACGAAATAACATGTTGAAATCTGCGATATATGATAGTTTCATTTAGTGACAAAGCTAAGACGGCCAATGAAATGTTGAATTTTGAAAAAGTTTCCACTGTTAGGTGGAAAATAAATCGAGAAATAACTTCTTACTTAAAATATCACGAAGCAAGATAGACTGAAGAATAAAATTATTAAAACCAACAATATTTTTATTCGCTCCAATCGCCGTTTCACCAGCAAACTCGTTCAAAAACTCTTCAATAGCGTTTGACGACGAAACTCGTAAAATTAAAATACGAATCGTTTTCTAACGCGTTAAATTGAGTGTGATATTCATCTGCATAATTATTCATTACTCGTCGAGATGAGATGTCCCTTCTCATATTACACGTATTTATAAACGACCCCTCAGAAATTGTATCTCCGAAACGTACAGCGCCGTGAATGATCGTGGCCAAAATTGGAACTAAATCAAGCATTTTCAGGAAGTGTATATTTTTGTTAAATTTTAAGTTGAGGTTTTGATCACCCATCTCGGATCTAGATAAGAATATGTGTAGTGGTTCAGAATAATGTCACCCACAAAAGAGATGGGCAACAATATAAACTTCAATCAAATAATTTAAAATTGATTTTAAGAGAAATCCGATTACGAAGGCATGTACCATGTACTAAGCTGTATTATCTGTAACTCAATATAAAATAAATGAGAAATGTATGAATTTCATACAAGTTCTAAAACTTTCTGATTTAAAAAATCAGGATCATTAAATAAATTGGCAGTCTGTGCTAATAGACATACCTACTTAACAGTCTGAATAGAAATACGATGTCGTAACGGATACGAGCGCTTCCATAAAGTGTTAAAATAATAGCTCTGACAAGTTTACACCTTACTATTAGCCCTAATAAAGTTTGGACTACTAATATAACTACAATAGTAGCTTAATTGTCTACTATTACTAGTGATTTTAGTCAAGAATTAATAAAACTTACTAACTAATTAATAAACGATGTGTATTAGCTAACGGGATAAACGTAAAACTTTAGATATTTCATACCCTAGAACATTAAAATGTAACCAATTAACTGCATATAATTTCTAAATGTATATGACTACAGTACATTACTATATATTTTTAAAACCTATTGTGATGCGTGAGAAAGTTTGCACAAAGAAGGTAAAAGCTCGAGACTTAAAGCTATACTAAGTACAAGAACATCATGTAGCGGTCAACTTAATTTTATGTGAACGAACCCTCATAAACGATTAAGTAAAACTAGCAGAAAATTGAGGAAACAAAAAGCTTCCCACCCACATCTAGATAGATACTATATAGCACATCTTTGTATAAAGTACATAAGTACATGCCCTTTATAGCTGATACTAAATATCTACATAACCTCAATTTGAACTCGACCTAGTAGATGAATGATAAAGACCGTGCAATTTGTCCAAAGTTTGGTCGGCTTGTCCGACAATCGTGGCTTTGTAAGACGGAACAATTGACGTCGATATCTCTAATATTCAATCAAGATCCAAAGCATTTAATGTTGGTTATCTTAATGTTGGTTATTTCATTCATAAATTTTGTAACAGAAAGGCGTATTTAGATAAAAACTCGCGTTCAATGAAGGAAGAAAAGTTTTGAGGGTTTTTAAACTACATCAGTGGCAACTGACGAGTATTTCCGAATTAAACAAAAAACAAATTACATCAAACAATGAAGTATGTATAACTTAAATATGTTTTCTAAATCAATTATTGGAATTTCATAAATCTGTTTCAAACACGTCTGCCGTATAAAAGACGGACATCGGAGAGATACACTAATCTACATCATCATAAACAGTGACACCCCAAAAAATCCGTGAAACGCGCTAAACGTGTCGATTCCTCCGTACATGTTTCAAGTACGTATACAAAGTGAGGTCGGAGCGACGCGGGCGTCAGTCACCGGTCAATATGGAGAGTGGTTGTGCCTCGATCAATCGCGCTGCGGCGCGGGCGGGGCGCCTCGACCACCTGTGGAGCACCCCTGCCCTACACGTGACGTCCATAGAAATCCGCCCAAACGTAAACATTAATTCTCACTTCATTCTTCATTGTTGAGTTGAGAATGTCAGGTTCGGGCGATGATAACTTATTGCCGAGAGAGACGCCAAACAAATATGTACTTCACTAGTCTTAAAAAACGTTATGGATAAAAAGTAAAAGCCTGAAAATATTATGTCAGAATATAACTGAAACAAAATAAAAAGCACTTGGACTTTAACAAAATTTTTAAGATAAGATAAGAGGTGCGGTATTTATCTCTAAAGTTATGTCTATTCGGAAATCATTGATTGGCAATTGTTTAAGGACATTTTTGCTAGAAGAACATCACTCCTATAACTCTGTATCGATAAACAAAACACTACCTCCGCTTGTACATTGACTAGTTCTAACCAGCGCTTGTAATTCAATTACTCGTATGTTCAAGGAATTAGGACTCGCCGTCGCATAACATAAAGACACGAGTATTATGGATTACTGTACTTCAATACACGTTAATTAAGAAATGGTTTGTTTTGTAAAGGCTCATGTACATGGGGTGATAGCGCGATCGATCGCGGCACCGCATGCGAAAAGAGCTGTAACCAATGCTGAAAATTAGTGAATTTTCGTAGAAACTACGTGTTTGTGGGGTTATAGGTAATTCATACTCGTGGTCTAGTTGAAGTTGTTCCTAGAAAAAGTTAGTAATCGAAAAGCTTACAAAAAACTTCAATGTAATTTTTTATGAGAAACCAATTTTCCATTGTAAAAATTGTATTGCTAAGCAAACTATAATAAATGAAAACTACACATTACTAATTTAATACATAAAGGAATAGGTATCTTCGAGGTAAGCATGATACATCCTTGGCTGTAGCAACGCTTAACGTCAGGAAGGCTGTAGTCAAACGTAAACCTATCCCACGTAATAAAAAAAAACATTTGGTAGTAAGAGTAAAAGAACACTAAGGAACTTCTATAGTAAGAAGAAAGAATAAGAAACATTTTCAAATGTTCATTGAATTAATATGTAAAAAAAGCAGTAATATTAGTTGATTAACAAAATAAGGATGTTTTTACATTGTATGTATTCATTCCTGCCTTAACTAGGTTAAAAAAGTTACTGAATTAAACTTAACGTCAGTAAAACTACAAGGCTTTATTTTAGTACAAAAAAATAAATTGAAAAATTTTCGCCTAAAATAACGTTAAGTTCCTTATCAGTGCTTATCGATTAGCGAGGTATAGCCCTTATTGATCGCGTGCTAAGGGCGCAAATAGATTGCAACTACAGAAGGCTTTTGCTGAATTAAACTATACATATATGTACGTATTGTACGTACATTATGTAGAATGTACATTATGTGTGTACATAGTTATAAAATGTGGAAGATAGATAAACTCTTGTTCTCATAAAAAAAACTTGAATGTTTTGTCCCTTATGGTTTTACTTATTACGGAAATATTTTGCCGCATAAAAATTAACAATGGTTTTTGATTTATTTTTGTCATTTATAACCTTCAGGTTATTTTTGTAAGTAGTGAATAAAGTACCTGTTCAATGCATAAAGTAAGCAATACTTTGTGTTAACTTGTAAAACTGCTTATTTAGTCAAATTCTAAATGAATTCGCAACATAACAAAACTTAATGAACAGGAAGGAAAACACACACAGTTAATAGCAAAATATACATACATTCAGCAAAATCCCATATCTTCGCATCTACAATAAAAAAAAATCTACTAAAGTTATAGCTAGCTGAAACATATTTTTAGCCTTCTGGTAATTGAAACTTTTCATGAAAGGTCTCAAGAAGTTTTTGGTTTCATCCAGAGAGAGCACCTATCTTCATACCAAATCCCATTTAAAGTAGTAACAGAATACTTATCCGTCTCTTACCCGTGATAACAGCAGTTAAAAATGAATGATTAAACTTATATAAAGTTGAAAAGTTCCCTCTAAGCTAGAATACGTGTGGTGTGGTGGTACTGACCCATGTGCATGTGGTGGTGTAGGTGGTGCGCGGGCGCAGGGTAGTAGTAGCGCGCGTAGGGGTCGTGCGCGGGCGCGCAGTAGGGCGCGTAGGGCGCCGCGGGCGGCGGGTACTCCCAGCCGCCCGCCGCCGCCGCGTAGTTGCAGCAGTCCATGCTAGGCACCGCATGCTGGCCCGCCCACCATCACCGCCGCTTCTACTCCCGCTCCCGCTGCGACCACATTCCGCAACTTTCCCCGAGTTCAATAGACTATACCAGAAACGCTCCCGAAAGTCGAGCGGCGCGAGATCGAGCGCAGTTCGCGGCGGGAACCGGACGCGGGTGCGACGTTAGTTAGCGAAAAGAGGTCGTTCGAGTTTGCCGGCGCGGAGCGTGGGGCGGCGCGCGGGGGGAGCCCGCTGCCGCTCGGCGCAGCGCGGCGCTCGGCGGACGCCGACTGAAGGCGCCGCGGAATCGATACGCCGCCGCCGCCCGCTCCCTCCGCTCCCGCGCCTCCGCCCGTATTGCGCGCGAACTTTGTCTTCCCCGACGGAATTTTATATTTAGAACCATGGTGAAACGATTGATCGATACTTTGCACTATTAATTAGTACTTTCACTACATGACCTGAGCGCCGAGCGAGCCTGGCCGGACTAGGTAGAGCCGGCCCTACTCGCCGCGACTCTCCCTGCTTTATCAATACAATGGAGGAAATCGTTCCGTTGCCGCTACGAGCGTTACTTTTAAATAATTTAAAACTTAAAATTGTGTTAAAAATTTAGAGTAATCGCGATTGGTAGATACTTACTTTTAGTTTTTCGGGCTAAAGTTTTGAAAGAATGCATCGAGTGGCGCGCTTTGTGGCTGGGTGGGGATAGTTGCAAAGTTTTATCGAATTGCGCGTGTAGGCGGCAGTGGCCCACATCCCGCCGCCACCACCCGCGCGCCCTTCGCACGCTACCTACCAGTTTACCTTATGTGTCGGTAACGACGTCATTTAATTACTTCTGATGATGTTTTATGTATCGAGAAATATTACTAACCAGTATTGTCTGATTGCTTCACAAACGTACAAAAATCACGCATCACTAAAACCAGATAAAACAACTTCCTTACTTACCAAACCACTTATAAGGTCGTCATTAGCCCTTACTCCCAATGATCCATCCAAGTATGACACGTCGCTTGAAAGAAACCCCCGTAACTCCCCCCTGGGCTCGTATAGCAACAGAGGGGGGAAGACCGCTGAGGAGTTCGTTCCCCCATGCACAAAAATCCGCCTGAAAGGGTTACCTGCAACACTTGTAAAGCCTTATTTTCAGTCTGCGTGGTTATTAAGCAAATTGCTAGTGTGCTTCCGGAGGCACGTACTTACTCTTCAGAGTCACTTTTTTGATTTCGTTGTTTGGGAGATTAATTAATTTCGGTTTTAATATTTTAAATTAATGATTTGGAGGCGGGTCTTATGGTATTGACGATTAATATTTTTAACACAGTTAAATAGTTACACAATTATATCTTGAAACAGGAATATATGCTATCATATTTGTTATTTTATAACAACTCGACCCTTTATATAATAATAAATAGGCTACAAGTTAAAAAGTTGAAGCAACGATAACTTTAATACCTATAATATTTTTGTGCAGTACAATTTAATACCTATAATATTTTTGTGCAGTACAATTTGCTGACTCAAACTTGTAGAAATACTTGTTATATTTCAACTCTACATAACCATAACGCTTACCATCAAGAATTATTACTTACATCCAATGAACTGCTTTAAAATGTCTCCTCCAGTAATTTCACGAGTAATATTCATACCTACCAATCATGTACAGCTATAGTCATAGCAGACATGTACTCTATCTAGTCTAAGTCAGGCATCTCTCGCCACGTCCTGCCTCCGGCCGGTTCCATCGACATATCACAATAGAATGAGAGGTTTAATAATAATAAATCAAAATACTCGGACCAAAAAAGGGTACAAAAACTCTAAAAAAATATGTATAATTTTTCAACAATTACAATCTCATGAGTTTCTATTACAATTTTTATTTATTATAAATTTCTTTCTCACTTGACTTACATATATAAAGTACATAATATCTTATTTATGGTCAACGTGAAACCTGCTCAACTGAACAACTGTTCCGTCTAGAAACTTTTTAACTGTATTTAACTTTCAAATCCAACTAAAAACATAATAGGTACACATATAGGTCTGCACTCTCGTAAGACGATATACGGCGATAGTTCTTAATCCATGCGTGTAATACAGCCCCACGGTTTGCTTGCAACTTATTGCTACATGCGTTTCTCTTTCTGTGAGTCGTGACTCCCCCGCAGAATTAATTCGTTAGGAGAGTTCTCTTGGGTAGATACATCGTGGTGGGCGCCCAGGTCCTTCCACGTGTCTGTTTCCTCACGCTGTTTTCCTTCACCGTTAAGCAAGTGCAAATCCACACATAACTCAAAAATACAAGTCATTGGTGTACGGCCGGATTCTAACCAGACTGCGTCTGGATGAAAAGCAGACACTGGTACCGCTGAGCCACATTCGCTTTTTACGTGCGTTTAGCCCAGTCCATTATTGTCATAATATGTCGCCGGCCAGTTCTCGACGCGGATAGGTTCATCTCTCGGCCCTCGAGATCACAAACTTCACTAACTTCATTAAGTGCTCATGTTTATTTTATGCAATAGAAATAACTTGGCCTTTTCACTTCTTGTTAACACTTAAGCGGTGTTAGCGATATGATGTCTGTTCTGGTATCAGTTTAGCTATTAGCTACCAGTGGTAACAACAAAATAAATTAACAATAAAGAACGTAGATAATAATTACATAGATAATTATTTCAGGTATCATTTATTTTACAGCATTGGTTTTTGTTAGTTTTAATAATTTCGTAGACCCTCTACGCCGCCTGTCTACGCAGTTTTTTGCGCATTTGTATAAGTATCGCTTTAGTTACGAAAATTGATTCTGTTTATTTTTTCGTATTTATTATATTTACCCAACTGCAAAAGGCTTAGGTACATTATTATTAGAGAATTAAGAACTAAGTAATGACTAATGTACGAGGACCCTTGGAGTGGTTTGAAAACTCTCAACACCTGAGTTATTTACTCCCATACAACAATACAGACACACAGTTAGATTATCCTTTTTTTACCTATGTTTGTACACTAGTATTACTTTAGATAATGCTACTTTTAATGTCCCTATGTATGTTTTTAAACAAACCACTTTATTTAGGTCCTATTAAGAATAACACTGTACAATTTTTGTAAGTTCCACTGGAAGACACTGCCATTTGCAACACGGCTTTTTTAACTACAGCAAAAGGCAGAGAATTTGCTATATATGTTCATTATTCATGTTATACAATAAAATTTTACTTTACTTTACTTTATCCACAACATTCATATCAGAGCACCCATAGTATCCAGCGAGCGAGCCAGTAGAGTCGTAGGTAACGGATAAACCCGTTAATCAATACAAGAGGGGCATGTAAATGACACCTGTGGACGTAGTTAATACTCAACTGCCTATTTATTTACGTTTTATGTGATATATAGCAATTATTTGCGTATTTGACGTATTTTGCGAGGTTGTTGTTTGTAAAATAGTATTATAAAAAAGTTATGGGAGTTAGAACAAAAAAAAGGCATAACAGAGGCTTTTAGGGCGTATAAAAAACTCTGACATCAAACAAAGTTGGCCACTCTGATATGGTAGGTATCTCATACTTAGTAGATACTTATATCATTTTATAGTATTATTTATCAAACTATTTATTTATTTTCAAATAATACACTCGTAACTTAAATAAATCTGCATGTGATTGTCAGGTGAGTGACTGTGTGAAATCTGGTCAACAATTTCATACGTGGATGTAAAACAGACTGTTGAGTGAATCAGTCACTCATGAATATAAAAAGTGTAAAGGGCAGAAATGTGATAAAGTGGAATCGCCTACTCACTTACTAAAATACGAACGTAACGAAAATGACACGTCTAGACAATAAGTGCTTTGATTTAACACCCACAAATTATATTTTGAATGTAAATAAAGACAATTGTGCAACAAAAGAACTCATTTCTGAACTGGCCTGTTAGCTTAGTTGGTAGTGGCTCTGCCTTCTAATGTAGGGGTTGCGGGTTCGATTCTCGCATGACACAAGTATTTATGCATTTTAAAAATGTATGATTACTTGTGTTGAGTCTGGTCGTTTGTATGTATAATAAGTATGTATTTACAAAGGAAAAGTATATAAGTATTATATCCGTTATTTAGTACCCACGAACAAGCGTTTGCTTAGTGTGGGGCTAGATGGCGATGTGTGCAATGTCCCTCAATATTTATTTATTTATTTTATTTTTATTTATTATAACAAAATAAAATCTGACCAGTGTAATTATTAAAAATGTAAACAATTAACAAATTATCACGCATTTGAACTGTAGTAAAAAGTATGTAAGTGTGGTAGTGGTATTTGTACAAGTAAGTACATAAAGAAACCATATGTATTAACTTAAGATGCAACGTGCAATTTTTCTTTATTCATCAACAGTTAATTACTGTACTTCATAGGTGCATTGCTGTAATCAGTAACTCTCTTTACCTTTTTACCGTTAAGCTTTTTAAGTAAATTTGTTTGAAAATTCGAAGCGACTCCGCTCGCGTCGGTCGGTTGTCAGACAAATCGAATCCTGCAGCCAACTTCAGGGCGTTTCAGACCTCTCCAGATGGCTTACCGTCGATAGTATGACGTCTACACTTAGTGGCGGGAAAAGGTCACAGGCAGTCAGAAATACGAGAAAATCGGAGGGAAATTTTCTTTAAGTCTCGAGCGTGGCGGTTTTGCTCGCTCTAGACGGTTTAGGTGTATATTCGTAACTATATCCATTCATCCATCATTTTTTGCAATATACGTATGTTTGAGACTTTTAACCATTTAAATAAAAATAAAATCGACTGAGTCGTTATTGAGATATCGTATTTCAAAACGTCCACGAGACTGAACAAATACATTTTGAGGGCTAAAAATAATACTTAAGAAGATACATTAACGCTGTATTTGACACAAAACATCCAAAAAGGAACAACACATTTTAAATGTAGTGCCACAAATGGCGGCCTTATCGTTGAAAGCGATCTCTTTCAGGCCACGAAGTAGATTCGTATATTGTAATTATCATCTACAAAGACAGATAAGCTACATCAACACAAAGTTAACGTTAGTGTTTTCTAATGTAAAAGGAACACATTTCAAATCTAGTGCCACAAATGACGGATTTAACGCTGAAAGCGATATCTTCCAGGTAACGAGGTACGTTTGTAAATTATAATTGTCGATGATAAGTAGTCTCAAAGTTTCCTAACGTCAGTATGTTCCCCGATTTTCACTTCTCTGTTCTAATGTAGTCGAGAAGGCGAGTTATCATGGAGATTGCGGCGAATCAATAGGGCGGCTCGGTCACTGACGGATCACGTTGTACGCGATCAATAGCGCCCCACTAGCTGTGAGGTGTCTCCGCATTATGGGGCTTCTTCGACGCCCTCACCTAGCCGAGCTATGTAGATGCAGTGCATAGCAGTACCTACTGGTACATACGCTTGACAGAACGCACTGATGGATTTCACCCTTCTTTTGTACGGAACAAGATACGGTAGGTTGTACTCTTTTTGTTGTGACGGAAGTTTTGGATTTTTGACTTGAACTAATTATTAAATAGCTGTATTGTATTTAAAATAGATTTCAATGAAAGGTGAAGGTGCCGATACTTTTTTCAGCTAGTTATTTTCTTAATTTTGCGGAGTTAAGTTATTATTAACTGTTTATTTAAATAATACAAAACACCAAAGTTTTTTTTACAGTGATTTAAAATTTTAAGCTCGCAGGTCTTATATAGATACTTATCTAATATCTAGCTAAAATCACAAAGATATACGCTGGACTAAGTTTGACCAACCTACTGCAAGTTCGTATAATTTGTCAGAGCACTTATATTCAACTTTAGGATCAATTGCGGCACACCAAAAAACAATCAGAAGTAACGACCTATCATCTGTTTGCACGAAAGGCGTAATAAAGCACCATTATTGATTAGTGATAACCCGTGGGCTCCGAACGCCCGTTTTTTTCGCCAACGTCTGAGAGCTTCGTCAACATTTGAGGAACTCAAGTTACACTTTCCTAAGGCTATCAGTAAAGGCAAGTTACGGACCTCGATGGTTAAGTGTACATGTAGTTATGTTAATTAGCCAAGTATGACGAAGTAGCGGGAATATTGATTGCTTCTGAAAGGGGAAATCGCGCGTTTTCCAGATGAAACTGTGAGAATCGTAAATGCAATGTAAGCTGTATGTTGTAGATATTTATACCGTATGGATATCTAGTATACTGCGCTGCGCTGAGAGCTTGATGGTAAGCGCTGAAAATTATAACAGATGGAAAATATGAAAGCATTTATATCGACAAAAAAACAAATCAAGTGTGACTGACACAGATACAGGTACCTATATAAAGTTATGTGGCGATCAGTGTCCATTGTTCAGCTTAGTTATTCGAAATATCTTTATTTTGTGAAATAATAAGATAATGCTGACCGCAATTTATATGTAGGTATTTATGAAGGTTATATTTATTACGTACCCTCTTATCTATCAGAAAACAGTTATGTTGTGACTACTGTACCTACTGCGCGATTTCGGAAATCTTGGGTAGCAATGACAGAAATAAAAGGAGCTTATTTTTACTTTTACTATAGTAGGATAGCTACACGAAATAATGACAGAGGACGGTAAAATCAAAAGGCCGGCGGAGACGCCGCGACGGCGGGCGCCCTCTTTCGGAAAACCATACAAGTTTGGAGCAATACCCCTTTGGGTAATTCGTCTGAGAATACCCCTCAAATCATTGTCTGAGTGCTATATCTAATAGAAAAGCTATTTGAAATAAATTATAGGAAAATCAAGAAAAGAAAATATACTTAAGACAGTATGAAAGATATTAAATAAAATGTGCTATCGCGAGTGTTCAAGTTAAAAAAAAAAATTACTTATTTTCAAATATGGCCTTAACCAATTTTCTTTAAGAATTAGAAATATCCTAGTAAGTATTTTGCAAAAAAACCTATATTTCTTTTGTTTATTTCCTTATAGTTAAACGAAATTGTATCAAAATGAAAGAATGTCATAAGAAGCATAAAATTTTATTCGTAACATAATTTAAACTGTAAATCTTGTAAAATTCTGAATAAAATATTCAACAATATCATTATAGTAACGTAAATATACTATTCGATTTTCATTTTTATAAACCTAAAATATTTTAACTAACATCTAACACTTGTTTATAAAAATAAGAAAAATAATGTGTCATACAGGAAGGTTTGAACATTTTGCTAATGGCATCCGACATAGGAATACGAAATAGGGTTTTCTAGAGAATATAATATTTGAGATAACAATCAAACTCAGCATAAACCTAAAAATACTGGCTTACTGATGACTAACACAAGACCTTTTAATGGTGACTTTAGTGTATGTCTCCAGTAAACCTGTATACATTACAAAACTAAAAATTACTTAAACTATCTAGACACTGCTCAAAAAATTCCAATTTTTAAGATTCAAAAGTGTAGTGTGATCCAATCTTATCAAAAGTTTGAAACAGACAAAACGATGTTTTACAATGGGAAACAATCATATTCTACTCACTATTTCCAACATATGGGTTGGTCAGCTGTATTTATCATATATAGGGTTTCTCACTCAAAAACGACTCCTTTTTTAGGGTTCCGTACCCAAAAGGTTAAACGGGACCCTATTACTAAGCCTCTGCTGTCTGTCTGTTTTAACTGGTGCGGGTTTGCACTTGGCCATAGTTTGCCAAAAAAATGTTTTAATTCAAGAAATCATTCAGCATCAAGAGTATAACAATTGGAATTAAAACACTAACAGCGTCGTATTTAAACTAAAAACTGGTAACTTACATAAATTCTTCAGGAATTAACTAGGTATAACTTACAATACTAATTTTCACAAATCGAAACAATTTTGGCACGATTCACCAAAAATAAAATATATTTTACTAATTTAAAATTGAATTAGAGTATAGGATCCATTTAATTTAGGTAAGTAATCAAGTAGTACCTATACCTTTAAGGTATATGTTAAACACCAAAAATGTTCTGGGAAGAAACAATAATATTAACGTCACAGTAACAAATATTTCTTTCTAGAGCAAACTTATAAAATTGTAAACTGATTACTATATAACGTTTTTTTAAATACTGATTTCCATCTACTGCCATATTCATTTCCAAACTTAACAACACATTATTTAAATATATGTATGTATTTCTGTCTAAAAATGTCCACACACAAGGTATAATTTCTCTACATTTGTAGTGGCAGGATTTTACTAAAATGGAGAAAAAAATACTTTCAAGGGTGCAGTTTAGAAAGACCGAGTTGGAAGGCAAAGTTGGTGTTTGAGGTGCTTCTTGTGAGGGCGAAGTCCGACCGGAAACTTCTGATTCCAGTACAATGGAACGATTGTGTTAGTTTATTTATTGTTCCGCAACATTCGAGGGCTTCTTTTTGACCGCCTTTCCAGATTTTTTCTATTTATGAATAGTTTTACAAAACTAAATTAAAATAAGTTATTCTAAGCCACAAATTTATGGGTTCATAAAGGATAATCGAGAATGTTGTTAATAATATTCAGGAAGCATTTTATTATACAGTATTGTATGACATGAGGACAACTGGGTGTGTTAGCACCAATATGTAAACTTGACCCAAAATTGAACACATTTCTTGCACCACTTCACTTTACACCCAAATAGCATCTCTATACCATAGTTGCCAGTATATTTCACATATCTTAATAGAAGAAACAAATTCAATATGTAACATACATTGTTAACACCTAAACCTACACAATAATAAATATATACTAAAATTTCTGTTTCCTACATCCTATATCCTATATCCTATCCTAGGCACTCCACATATCAGTCTCTCACTAAGTCCTTATTACAGAACAAGACTATCCAAGGCACAGTATACTAATATCAAGAATTTCATGCTTGTCTAATTGACAAGGGACCGTAAGGCACAATATTGTAGCGTTGTATGTGTTAATTCCTCTGCCCGTGGCTGGACCACATGTGTTCCTTGAACGTTTCGCGCATGGTGAATGACCTCGGGCAGAGATAGCAGCATAATCTGTTGGTCAGGTCTGAGTGCATGAGCCTCACGTGGTACTTGAGCGCTGATTGGTTGGAATACTTCATGCCGCAGTGGGGACAGTCGCCGCAGATCGCCGCGTGGTTGGACTGCTGGTGTGCGACTCCTTGAGAAGTAGAAGCACCCATCACCGGCACATTTGACATTCCAGCGAGCAACATCAATGCTTGAGAAGGTTCTTGCGAGTATGCATTTTCTGATTCTGTACTATCTTGCTGCTCTGACAACAATATTTCTGGTTCATATTCCACATCAGGTTTAGGTGACTGTTTCTCTGGCTTCACAATCAATTCATCCGAACACTTCAATGGACTTTTAGATGGAGCAGAGGTGAAGCTGATTGAATCTGTGGTGGTTTCTTTTGGCCGTGTCGAGAGGATTTCCGATATATTTGACACTTTTTTTGCTGATATGTTGGCACCATTATCGTTTTTGGACGGGTTGATTCCTAAAAAATTTGATAATCTAGTTTAGACCAAGAAAACCACTTCTATTTAAACATAGGAATATTAAGAACTAAATTTTGTAAAATCATATTTTTAAGCATTTGCAGTTTAAACATCAATTAATTAAGCATTTTAGTAGGATAAAATTAGTCATTAAAAATTGGTATGATGATTGGTAAACATTAATATACTTAGCAAGTGTTAAAGAAAGAAAAAAAGTAAAAAGATTTAGATGAGAGTTTCATGTGTGTGTTTCTTTTTTACACTGATTTGAATGAAATTTGTCATGGAGATAGATACACCCCGGCTTTAACACATACTATACTTTTATCCTGAATCAACTGTAAAACTGTGGGGCATTAGTATTAATAAAAAAAAGCCTTTTACCTGAGAGAAGGGACCTGGCAAGCATACTGTTTTCATAATCGGGAAGACTGTCATCATTTTCAGAGTTTCCGGTCAATGATATAGCAGGAGAGTGGATGTCATCTTCGATGTGTTCGGTTTTGATAATCACTGGCGTGTCTGATTGTAGGGTCATCTAGAAGGAGAAAGAGGATTTAAGAATGTTCAAAAATATTATCAAAATAAATCTATACTAATATTATAAAGCTGAAGAGTTTGTTTGTTTGTTTGAACGCGCTAATCTCAGGAACTACTGGTGCTATATAAAAAAATATTTTTCAAGTTCAAGATATCAAAAAAATATGTAGGTATAGGTAAAATAATTATTCCTCTTAAAATGATCTAACAAAATGTCCGCGACACCATATGTCTATCTTTTAAGATAAACCCACTAGAACCGTTTTTATGGTAATAACTATTCCACGCGGACGAAGTCGCGCGCACCAGCTAGTTAAACAATAAAAAACAATCATCTAGCTTTATTATCTATAAATAAGTATTCCCATACTATTCACACATGTTTCAGGCAAATTTTGTTACTTCATTACCATTGGTTAAAATATAATGCAAGCATAATATCATAACTAATAAAACAATACCTACCTGTGACGAAGAACTCTTCCCATTTGTAATAGTTGCCTGCTCAATTTTATCACTCTTCTTTTCCACGTTATTATCAATAGTTGCAAAAGGATTTTCAATTTTGCCAGTATTCAGGTAGCTGTTTCTGTTGTAAATATCACATGTTTCCAGCAACTTTGTCTTCTTGTGGGTGTCAAGGGAGATTTCATTGGGTTTGTCGGAAGTACTGCAACGCCTCTTCTTTAGTGCCGGCAGTTTAGTTTCTTTTTGAGCTGGAGATTTGGATGAGATTGTGAGCTGGGTGTATAGCTTGTTGGATGTGTTTGGAGATGAAAAGTTTTCTTTCTGAAAATAGAACTAGAAACATGTTAAACCAAGAATATTTTAGTCAAATTGGTTACTAATTTATTGAAACATTTTATTATTCAAGACCATAGTGTGTAATTCTCAAGAGTCTGATAAACTTTCAAAGTTTTGCTGTATTTACTATAAGATAGGTCTGCGTTCAAAGAAATAATTACTATTAACTGTATCTATTCATCATAGCTGTTATAGTAAATGATTATACAGAAAACATGTGCATTTCATACAACTACATTGAAATAATTTAAATTCAGTATTTTGATCTGGATCAACTTCTTAACTGTGTTTACAGCATTAATTGTAGATCAGACTTAAACTTACTTGTTGAGTAACACCAGTCAACCCTTTGACCTGGAGTAGAGCTGCAGTATGGAGGAAGGAGGACAGCTTACTCTCTTCAATAAATACCTCTCCTTGGTACATGTATGACAATAAGCTGACAATATCATCTGCCGACACATCCTTGAGGATTATCACTGGGTGCTGGCATGGATTCTCCTGCAACATAGACAAATTCATGAAAAAGAAAGTTCCAGTTGTTGCTATATTAGTACTTATATGTTGTACCAGTATTGTAGTGCTTGTAAGTACCTAGATATCTATTTAGAAACTCTCGATGGTGTATCAGATACACATAACACAGATAACATTGATACACAGATCACTACACAGTTCACAGGTGACATGACCTGTTATCTACTAACCTCATAGTCATGATTCTAGACATAAATAAGTATCTTATAATCCCATAGAAAAGTGTGTCACATCACATCAGGCAAACATTCACCTACCTACCTATATTTGTTTGTATAAATATGAAGGTTATTGGTGTCCTAAGTAATTCACCTTGAACACATTCCTGAAGTACGGACTGCATGCTGACAGAATGACTTTGTGGGCCTTGATGTTTCTGCCTTCACAGGTAAGCGTAACGTCCACCAAGTCCTCCGAACATTTCAACGAATCCAGCGCACTCACTATGTTTGTTTGAAAGTTGTTCCAACGTAAACAGAATTGATCAGCCATGCCTGCAGTTTGTAGTGAAAATCTGCGAAAACAAAATTAACTTCGTTGACTTGCTACATGGTGGCCGTGTATGAAACTGATTGGAAACACACAAAAACTGATAATGTTACTCACGAGAACAAACAATTACATTACAAATACGTAAAACATAAGACTTTTAGTCAGTTATTGCATTTTTAACAACAAGAAACTAGTAAAAATGCATTAAAATGCAATGTATGACCTCCATTCGTTTGACACTTGTATTTTTCTTTCACTTTCTTCTTTCTCGTTTATTTTGTCTCTGATTTCAGTTATTGTCTATGATTATTTACAGTTTTTGGCTACAGCCGATTCAATCGATGCAGTGTTTTTTTTTTCTTTATGTCGTGACTTGACCTTCGAGCAACTTGACAGTCTATTTTAGCAATCTCTCTGTTTGTTTTGCAAATTGTGTAAAAGAGTGGTATCGGTTTTTCCTGGCAAAAATACACTACTCTGCCTGCAAAATGAATAGATCGTAAATGTCAAAGTCAATTTCATTTGTGACTTGTCTGTCAAGCAAAGCAGTTTGCACAACACCGGTTTTTGCTTTTTGTTTGGAAAAAAACGAAAAAAAGAACATTCGCGAGTCGCGAGTTATTGTTCTGTTCTGAGGTTCAAATCAAAGTGACAACGGGCTTTGTTTTACTTTGTATCAGTATTGATATTTCAGTTTTGTGAGCTACTTAAAGATTCAACAATGGCAAATGATCCTGAAAGATTCGATACCATGCTTCTCGCAATGGCCCAACAACACGAGGGTGGAGTGAAAGATGTAAGTAACATTGCAGTCTCAAAATACGGTCTCGTATATTCTATATGCTGTGGGAAAACTAATGTGCTATAACTATCAACCCTCGTGCTCTACGCCCTTTCTAGAAAAATCATAATCTCGCTAAAGTATACAAGTTGTAGTCATGGTGATCTACCTAGTACCTGGAGGAGGTTAGGTATTATGTCTTTTAATGGACAGAATTTTCATGAACTGTTTATTGTTTCCAGCTCCTGAACACTATAGTTAGTTTCCTGGCTAGGAAGACAGACTTTTTTACTGGAGGAAAGGAAGGAGATTGGGAAAAGGTAATTTTATTGATATTAGGTACTTACTCACGTTTGATTTTGAAGTAGTAGGTATATAGGTATGAACAAATAGCATCGTTACAGATATTTCATAGAGCAAAAACACATCTTGTTTCAAAATTGTCTTGATATCCAACCTAAAAAGATAGAAAGGTGATTTATCTGAATGCTAAGCATAAGTTTAATGACAAGCATAATTAATTCTCACCAACCTAACCTATGAATCATTGTAACATGTAGAAATTTAATCTTTACAATTTATATTCTATAATGAGTGACATAGAATGAGCATGTCATATTTGATCTAATTAGTAAATAATTGTACATATATGAGGTTTTTTAACAACAATGAAATTATGGTGCAATCATAAGTCCTTTTGATTGTATATTTTACTTCCTATTTGACACCTACTTTAGCTCAAAATAAATTTTTAGTATCACTTTGGTGTCACCCTGGCTGAACCAAACAATATTTATGTATTTATTATGTCTAAAACCTCACTAACTCTCAATTCCAGGTTGTCAAAGATGCTTTCTACACACATGGTACTAAAGCTCGTGAAGAGGCCCAGAAACTGAAGAAGGAAAAAGAAGAAGCTGATAAGCGGCTCAAAGAAATCCAGCAGAAGAAAGAGAAAGAGAGATTGGCTCAGGACTTTGAGCCGGCAACTGTTACGGAAGTCAATGATGAAGAAGCTTCAAAACTACAGGAGGATATTGAAAAGGAAAAGACTAAACGTAAGTATATGACTGACCTATACCTAGGTTGGTTAAATATCTGCCTCAATTCCAAGGGTATTTGCAATTGTTTTTTGCAAAAGGGTTTTGCATTAAGTTTTCAAAAAACTATTTTAGAAAACTTAATGCAGATAGAAAATGGACAATTACTTTTGTTGTCTGGGACTATGTCACTCTCAGGACTCTTTATACCAAAAATCAAACAAACATACCTTAACTATTATGTATGCAATGGTATGGATATGCAGTATGGTTTTATTTAGTTCTAGTCACTGCTGTGCATCAAATGCCATTTTAAATTGTAGGCAGTTTATCATAGCAGCATAGATTATCACAGCAGTCTTCCAACATTGTCAGAACCCCTTGACTAGATGAATAATTCCTTATACTCCTGTAGGTACTACTTCATTCAGCACAAAGCAAATTTAGTTTTTAAGTCAAGTTTGACACTGAACCTTAATATAAGTAGTTAGTTAGTTGTCATCATCATCAGGCTAAGGTATCTATCAATTACTACAAATTAGGTTATAAATATGATGTCATGTTTTTGTGTATCTATTGTTGTTTACAGAATCAGAAGATGGCAGTGGTGACTCAGCCAGCAATGAAGCTGATACTCCGGAAGCTAATGATGAAGAGGATGATCCTAAAGAAAAAGGCAAACTGAAACCCAATTCTGGCAATGGATGTGATCTGGAAAACTACAGATGGACACAAACTTTGGAAGAAATTGAGGTCAGTCAATGTAGCTTGGCTAAATAAGGTGATTCTATCATAATAACACATAGAAGACCATCCTTGGGTCGGTTTATTAGGTAACAGAATCATTATCATCCACAGCCTTCTCTATCCCACTGCGGGGCAAAGCCTTGTCTTTAAATGTGCCAGCTCTGTTGGTCTTGTGCAGACCTCATCCATAATTAGCATTATACTTGTATTTTCTCTTCCATGATCAAACAACTGAAACATTTGGTATGGAGAAAGATTAGATCCCTGGATGGAATTAATAAAACAAACTCTTTTTATCCTTGCCTAACTTAAGCAATAGGTACAGTCAAGCCTCCTGCTGCCTTATTCAGGTATTCTCAGGTGTGTAATGGCAACTGAACTGATAGCTAGTTAGCTAACTTTGGTTAAACCAGCCCTAAGGTTAGATTCAGATTTACTTATGAGAGAGGGAAAATTTCTCTGAGCATTATAGAAATCAAGATAGCTTAACATCAGGAAAGTTTTGGCAAAGCCATCAAAAGAAGCCTTTCTCTATTGTTTGCTAACCTACACATATCGCTTTAAAACTTCTGTTTTATATGAAAATAAGTTACCAAATAACTAGAATATATTTAGGAAAGGTTAAAATAAGTTTCACACAGTGAGGTATAATATTTTATTTCCATGCTTTATCACAGATTTTGTAAAAAAATTAACTAACTACACTTCATATAATGACCAATACATTTCTAATAACCTCTATAATTTTGACCTACAATTTATTATGACATGTCTGTTTTAACATATTATGCACTGATATATGTTTATAGACTTATTTAACATTATATTTGAAAGAGTTTCTGAAATTAGACAAGATTTACTATGACCAATTTAAAATGTTTGATTGGGTTAATATAAAGTAAAATGCATACACATATTAAAAGACAACCACAATAATGTATGGACTCACAAAAGATGCACATTTTCATGAATAAGACGAAAATTTGCAACTTTTGACATAAACATCATGAAAATTTATAATGAAGATTCCATATTACAATTTTGATAACACACAAAGGGAACTGATATCACGAATTTGTTTCATTAAGTACTTACATCAAACTACAATAATACATTCCATGACTATACACAGCAATACCTGTGTACAGATAACTTACACATAATATTTAGAGGGCAGCGTTAAGCATTGTTTAATTAGTATTATTAACTTTCACTGAACATTTTCTGAAAATTTTGTAAGCACAAAAGTAGGTATACATACTTACTTACTTATTGTCAAGTCATCTGTCACATTGCCAGATACAATACTTTAATAAAGGGTGGAGAGTAAAGTGATTCAAAGAGACACAACAAACTTTTGGGTTTCTATTTAATGTAGGTTTAGGCTTCCCTTAACAAATATGTGTGAGTTAACAAATGCCCAGATGCTTAACTGTCCAATCGTATTTACCAAACTCATTTCGTTCGCTTATTACCACAAATAAATAGGGGAACAAACTTATACTGTTTCATTCTGGGCATAAGAATAAGATATTGCACTAAAAAAATTGTCTAACTACTTACTGGTATATAATTGTACTTTACATTTAAATTCACTAGCTAATAATGAAAATAATTACACGCCAATAAGTTACATAATTTGGATCTACCTAATATAATCGCCAAACTAACTTCTTATTAGCGAACATTAATTAATACTTTTCACATAAAAATTCACCGACGCTCCGCAGATTAAGAATACTTGTACATTCCGGTCTCCTTACGCATTCGCACTGAAAACAACAAAAGGAATATATTAATTTACAAATCGATTAAAAACGCCAGCTATTTTGCCAGCACAATGATATATAATTGGAAGTTATTTTCCCGGACGTGAGTTACGATTTCGTCAAAATGCTAAACGTTACAAGACGTTTTGCGCAAAAAAAAGGCTATATTGCATTTCAAAGGTTGTCAATCAACGTCGCTTTTTATACTCACTTTCAACGAAGCATATAGCGGCGAGTATGCACGCGGAGAACAGTATCGTCATCGATATGACGAGTACCGTGATCTGGTGCGAGTGGTCGCAGCAGCACGTGCGGGGCTCCTTGTCGGGTCGGTGCTTCGTGTACCCATTGACGACGGTGAAATGGGTCGAGCTGGCGATGGAGGCCGTGTCGTGTCCCTGCGCCGAGCTCCGCTTCACGCCACTCCACATGGAGTCCTGCGGGTCGTGCACTTCCTCCGGAATGGCGACGACGGCGTGGGCCAGGGTAGACTTCCGCCCGTAGCTGCTCAGCTTATTCTGGTAGCTGAGGCTGTCTTGGTCCGCATTCTTCCCGTGCATGCGCGCCAGGTGCGCCGCACTCAGCAGCAGAGAGCCCGATGACACGCTCTGAAAATCAAACACGAGTTATCAATTGACTAAACTTGTTTGGACAGAATGTGGGCAAGTAATTTTCCGGTAACGGTACATGTAAGCGACGAAACGGGAACGACACGATGATAATAAAAACCTATTAAAAGTTAAATTAACAAACTATAAAAGTGATGTCGCATTTTCTGGCGCTTAAATACGCCGCAGTAATAGGTCACTGAACGTCATAACGTAGCTAAAAGCGTCAAAGCGAATTAAAAGACCTACTTTCAGGCGTTTGCGGACTGCAAACTTTATTAAAATTGGGTTGTACCTAATTTGGAGTTTTTAAAACGTTCGGCTCGCCGCAGTTTTGCAACAGCGGTAAGCCCAAATTGAGCAAACTCCACTTTGGAATGTTGTAAGCCCGCTCCTTAACGAGAGGATCCTGGACAAGCCACGACTCTATCGACCAGTTTCTTCACCCTCTCAATTATTACAATTACCTAATGAAGCAAAAAAAGTATCGATATAATTACTGCAAAAACTTATACTTTTTGTACTGCTAGGCAATTTGTTAAAAGCCATTATGGACTTTTATGGGTATGAAATAGGTTCATTTGGGATAGATGATTCGTCTAGTTTTTGCAACTTCTAATTGACTCTGCGGAGGTGTAAAATGAATGTTCAGAAAAACGAGTGATTTGACTCGACGGCTAATTATCTCGGTAGGTATATCGTTACCGGATGTGCTGTACTAGGATTCTCCCAATTTCAATGGCATTGAACTAAAGTCATTGCGAAGGTGACCCCACAGTTCAGTGAATTAGGATTAGGACAGTACCCTATCGTTAAAGTCTTGTTTTAGTTTGACAAAGAAATAAAAAGTTTCAGGTACACTGCCCTACTTTAATACCATTAAGGACGTTAAGATTTGGATTAAAAAAGATGCTGTCGTGTCTTGTTTTAATGGCCAAAAAGTTAAAAACTTCATGTCGGCCTTTTAGCAATTAAAATATTTTTTATACCTATTATATATGTAATTTATGATGCCGCCTAACTAAATCTGCGCAAACGTAAACCAGTCGTAAATTTGCTATATAGGTACTAATTTTCCAGCAACGGAAGAGAACAATAGTCTGAGATCGACATTGGATGCAAGCATGCGTGAGAGATGACTTCCCACTAATGCGTGAATCAATTGAAGGCTAGGAAAGGACAAACCCATATTAGGACATTTTGATTTATCAACTTCTCGTAAAAAGACAGTTTATGTGCGACCAATTGGTATTCCGATCGCATTTCAATTCCGCATATATCGACGTATATATACTTAGAATATCTCATGTGAAATTGGACACTAATGGGCAGGTATACTAAGCGTTTGATAAGGTAGGTAAATTTTAAGCATGCTGGTTTGCTTAGTTTGCATATTTGCAGTACATTGTTAAACATGAACAACGGCGAGTTAGACCATTTACTCTTTGATTGACTTATTATTGGTTATTCTTTTTTTAAACTCTGTTCTATAATAATATGAATAGATATGTTGTTGTACTGTGAAAAGTTAAATAAATAATAATACTGGCCCTTATAGCAAAGCTTCAGTGTCTAATTTACTGAAGAAGCATATACGTGTGCAGCGTATCACATATTTAGTTTAATAATAAAATTGACTACCCTTCCGGCGCCATGTTTCTTCTCACTCTTGTGGGGTCCCGTTTAGTGAGTGGCAAGTCATCACCCGCAATAGTGTTTTGTGATACTAACATGCGTACTATAAATGCTAGAGGTTGCAAGTGGTACTAACGTGTGTGCTGTGGTTGCTGGAGGAGCCCTGGCTGGAGGCGGAGCCGCCTCTCGAGCGAGAGTCGCTGAGACTGCCGCTCGCACTGCTGCCGGTTAGCGACGGCCGAGGGATGTGCCACTCGTGCGATGCGATCTGGAATACCAAATAATAGACAGTCAATAAAAAGTAAGACAAATGTTTAGTATAGAGTATCGACTGTCGAGATTTTGACTTATCGCATGCATGGGAATACCGGAAGCATGGCCACCTGGAATACTAAATTCGTTTTTAAGGTATATGCACACAAGCAATTATTCAATTTCGTTTGTTGGATGGGTAATGCGCTGTATGACAACCTGGTTTTAAATCTCGATTTAAAGAAAATCACATGAATTATAAACATTACGTTATGTTAGTAGATATTAGGTATAATTGGTTATAACCAAAACTGCTCAAACCCAATCCAATTTTTGTCTTACTACTTATCGATTAAATACTTATCGATCATATTTACATGCTATACGAGTACATATCTATACGTGACTACATATAGTGCGTGTATCAACAGTTGACTAAGTTTTTACACGCTTGTTACACGTTAAGCCCGTAGCATCATAAAACCAGAGACTTCCGAGTGAGATCATGTTTTGTTGGCAAGTTACAATTGGCAAGAAACTAGTGCACTTCATTAACGTATATACAAGTCCTTGATTATGTATTCAGTTATGTAAAAACAATGTAAAAAGGACAATGTGATGATGTTTCCTTCTGGCCATGTCTATGTAAAGGTTTAATAAAAGTTGAAAATTATTATAAATATTGCCAGAAGTGTTGGACTGTAAAGTCTGTCGCCATGATTCGTAATGGTGTTTTCTGGCAGACTCATTTGAGAGCTAGTTTCATTCCAGTACATATATGCTCTATCTTGCTCTATATAATGTATAAGTAATGCCTGATACCTATGCTTGTTGGTGTACGCTATTTGTACATATATTTTTTATTAGCTGATAGTTTTTCACTGTCATTTATTGAGTACTATATTAAGCCTTAGATTAAGGTCACCAGTGTCCCAATTATACATAAGTCAGTCAGTCAGTATGATTTCTCAAAGCCCTCATTAGTCTGTTTCCTGTATAATTAACTGTTAAATTTACCTTTTATGATTTGAAATTAACATGCACATTTTTTTCTAATATAAATATTTCACGTAACGTGTAATTTACATTGCAAGACATTGTCAGCTTTTTCATTTATACTTGATAAAATTTAGTTGTAATAACCGGCTAGCACTTACGTCAATAAATATGTCGAAAAATTAGCTCGACAAGTTTCGGAAAACTGACTTCATACTTATACTTGACTGCTCCGTTAGCTTAGTTGGTAGTGGCTCTGCCTTCTAATCTAGGGGTGCGGGTTCGATTCCCGCATAACACAAGTAATTATGAATATTAAAATTTGTAATTACTTGTGTTGAGTCTGGTCGTTTCTATGTATAATAAGTATGTATTTACAAAAGAAAAGTATATATGTATTATATCCGTTATCTAGTACCCATGATACAAGCGTAAGCTTAGTATGGGGCTAGATGGCGCTGTGTGATATGTCCTGAAATATTTATTTATTTATTATTTATTTAACTTATACTTGATAACTTAATTCCTTTCATTTAATCTGATGGTTGGTGATAAATTAGCATAGGTACGTACATAGTAGTAACTTGTAATTTATTTTCCCAATTTCCTCGAATAACCCAAACCGCCTTGGTCATAAAAATATGGTTCGGGCCAAATGTCAATATCGTATTAATTTGTCCGTGGCTCAATGTTTATTTTACGTGTCGTTGACTGGCCATGTCCAGTCTCAATGGAAGAAATGTGTGTTTCTATGTAGGTCAGCCTTGCAAAACCACTCCACGCTTGGATTTGTTTTTCAAAGTGCCTTTATACATGTCCACTGTACTAACAAAAGGTTCAACACTTCGACACACGTATGCACACAGCCATGTGTAGTTGTGTAATGTGTTTGTGTGGGTGTTACCGAATGCGTACGGAAATCGTTGCAGAAAACTTCCTTGTCTTCAGAGATTAGGTTTCGTATTATCTCCTACGACATTTCTTAATATCAACTTACGTAACACGCTCATGTTGCGATTATCGCGACACTGATATGCTCTCGGTTGCCTACTTACCGCGTATGTTTACAACGCTTACGGTCAAACTGTGCAACCGGTCGAAAGAGCCACATTTTTTTAAATTAACTCTTGGGCTGGCGGAACACAATTTAAGTGGCTGATTTATAGTGCTTGTGCCCAATGCAAGATCAATTGGTAGAGTAGTTGATTGAACTTGAAATACTTTTAATCTTGTCATAATATGCGAGTCGTTTCGGTTTAAGTGGTAATTCCTTTCACTTGTCGATAAGTATCTCCGCTCTCAGCGTATTATACTTCGATGCGTTTTATATCTGTTAATGGGTAGATTATAATGAAGTTCATCACCGATTATTCTTTTAGGTCAAGTTTGGTTCTGTGCCCGATTGATTTTGTCAGATACGCCGTTCAAGGTTCAAGTTCTCTTTATTTGCGGTCTCGTTTCTGCGGCCTCTGTTGCAATAAATCTTAGCTCTGCTTTGGGCCTCATGGTCCTCTTTGTTACACAGATAACATGATGGATAAGCAGTTTTGGTCGTTAGATCATTACTGCTTTTTACTTTTGTAGCTAGGTATATGGCAAGGTTACGGCCGGTTCTAGCTCTAAACAATGCTAAGTATTATTGCGAACCGTGTTATTGTTCTGATTTATTTTAATGTTAAAATGTGGGTCGATCATGCGTCAATGTAAATGCAAAGTGCCGTGTAAAGTTTGCACGTGACGCCGGGTGGAGTATAGGTGCGGTGAACGATTGTTGCAAAACGCTTCGCCAAATGCACAGAACTGGTTCCGGAGTATGCGTTGTTACAGCCGACAAACGCCGTCAATGTCCCGACGGAACAGGACTTTCGCTTTTACTCAGTAGTCTCGCCGACTTAATATGTAATCAAACATCTGATAGCAAGTGGGAACTAGGCTGACCTATTCGCGCATTGTTTCTGATGAAGAAACAACATGCCTGTATTGCCAAGTGTTAGTCAACGCGAGCTTTGCACCACAACGCCGCGGGCACAAAGGCGAATCTCTGTTTACTCTGCGCTTGTGATAAAGAATTCCGAAGATATCATTGTCCATGAGAAGAATTCGGTACGTGCCTAATTCATGAATGAGTAGATTGCGCTCTTTGTTTGGCAGTAGAGTTTTTATCTATGAATTAATTATGTAGCAGGTGCGTTTATCTGGTAGTGATTTGAATAAGTCGTGTCTGCTCCCTAGAGTTGTAGCACGTGGTCGGTGGCGGATGTGTCCGTATGATTCATTGTCTTGCTATCTACCAGTATCAGCACGTGGATTGGGCACGTATGGGACCCCGTGAGAACTAGTGCTATAAAATTTACACTTAGCATGGAATGGAAGTCAGTACATCAACTAGCAAACTCAATCGTTTGAAATATTATGACTAAATACGTCATTACATATCTGTTGACGAGGTATTGCTCGTTACAGTACTCTTCTCTACTACTCTCCGAAAAAAATATTTACTCACCTGTGAGCGTTAACATAAACAATGCACACGCTTAATTCATCTTCTATGTCCACACTCTAATAACTTAGACTTAGCCCAAACACGTCTGAAGCCTGCCAGCTTATCCCACCAAGACACAGCACAGCCAATTCTGTGGTGTGCGTAAATCCTATTAAGGTACTCGTATCTCTACAAGAGGCTTTGCTTATTTACACTGCAATAAAACGTAAAGCAGCATTTATAATACGTATGCAGGTATTTTATTCACGTGCCGCTGAGCATGTGTATCGGGCCATGTCTCCGGCGTAGAGATTTGTTTTAATTATCTATCTTATTCTTGCCAGGTCGGCTTTAATTGTTAAAACGTGATAGTTTTATTGTTACTTGTTAAACGTAATGAGTCATACGTAACACCTGATACGAGTAAATGCTGACACACATTTATGTATCACTTTATGTGTTAATAATTAGAATAGGTACCTACCTAATATAATATAGTAAAATTTTCATGTCTAGGTTTTGAAAATAAGGCCAGAAAAACAAAAGAATGAAATCGATTACGTCTGTAATTGTGTATAAAATTGAGAACAATCAACGAGAACATAAAATGCTCTTCATAAAAGATTCAACTTTTGGTACCAGCTTTTAGCAATCAGATTTCAATCATCGCAACAATGAAGTTAATAGCGCTGTAAAATTCGCTCCAACTAAGCTTCGTTCACTAGACAAGTTCACTGAGACAAGTAGACAATGGACACAGCAAAAAGCCTTGAGAACAACCAAATTCACTTTCGAAATGAGCATAATTGATATCATATTTCGTGAAGCAGTTTCATATAAGGACGAACTTTAGTTTAATGAACCGGGGCGTGCATTGTGTTCGTCTTATTATTCTTATCTAGAAGATCTTGATGTCGTACAAACGTTACGTTTCAGTCGTGCTTTCGGTTTCTCGAGAGATGCTTTGATGTTAGATAATGTAACTGATTCTGCCTTAGACGTCTCGTCTTTGCCTAGTTTGGTCTTAGTTGGCTGTAGATGACGTGGCTACGCCTACTTAATACAGCAGGTTGGTTAAATCAATGACCCCTTCTATGATTTGACAAAATAGCAAGACCAAGCAAATTATAGTTTGATAAAATATAGTCTCAAACATATGTTTTCCCTAGTTAAATCTTACTAGATGTTGAAATAATAAAACCGGTAGCGTAAAATGATATAGAGTATCAAATCCATACCCACATGTATGATCAAAATATCAAATAACTGACAAATTCACGCTGCCGGAACATGTACTAGCCTAGCAGTACGTAATGTAGTTTGATATTTAGCGAGATGTATGTCCATTCTAAAGGTCGATAGAGCGATAATGCTATATTTAAACTAACTATTGAAAACCCATTTATTCAGTCTGTAGAAATATAAATACATAGTTACAATACCTTTTTCTTATTGATGTGGTTTGATTTTGATTTTTAATTTTAAAGTTTACGTTATATTCGTACTCTAAGGATACACGAACGACATAGCTAAGCTTTGTTGATCATGACATCCTCCCTGCCTTTTCAGCTCTATTCTTACCATTCCATCTCTACAATGTAATTATCACATCAATGTGCAATGGAGTGCATCCCCCAAACCTCCAGTCTCTAATTAACTGGCCAGCTTGGTGACAAACCAGTCGAACGTACAACAGGTGCATGCATAGTTGTGAAACACGAGATGGTCTAGTTAAGTTATGCAATGGTGATCATCACGAACCACCAGTCAATGCAACCCGCGTGCTTATAACGGTGCATTGTAATCACGGAAATCGTTAGCGTTATTATACGTACCAGTTTAGATGGCGCTTGTGACATAAGTGATGTATATTGTGGAGTGTTTGGATTGGGACTGTGGCCCTCGATAGGTCGAGTGGGCTGGGTTAAGAGTTGATATGCAAGTCTCGTTAACTTTATACCTACTGTTAAGGCATGACGTTTATTTTTTATCAAATATTTAGAACGGAACGAGCTACCACTTCTGGATGATTGTTATTCGTATAATGTCTATGATTATGGCATTTCATAAAATTATCCCAGTTATGTGAATGCTACGTAATAGGAAAGCAAGAGACCTACAGCTTTACATAATCTTCGGGTAATCATTCGATTTAACTAGCGACATTATTTGCGAAGGCAATTTATTTTCTCTTTGCCAAATTACAGGCCATGTCCTATTGTAAAATGTAAAAGTGTGAGTCCACAGCTTTAGAGATACATCTAGCGTCTGCTCAACTTTCATAATCCCAAACAATAGTGCTACACATACTATGATAATCAGTTAACGATTAACTAAGCTGTTCTCCTTTAGAAGAGAAAGCGTGGGTTCCTGCTGCACGCCGATTCTCGGAAGATTCTGTACTGCAAATGTCACAATGGATAACGGATTTCGGTCCACGATTTCGATACTTTTGATTTCACGTTTCTCTCCGGTCCGCCTGTAATAAATTCTAAGTAAGCCTCGCGGCGAAGGAGTTGCGATACCGAACTACGCTAACGGTGCACTCTGAAGGGATTTATCTCGAGATTTATGGACGTTGATAAATTCTTTTCTGTATTAATCAAAGTCGCTTCTCTCGGTGCATTCACGATCTTCGTGTGGCTTAGTCATAAAACAATCGGCGGTTTAGCTGAAGTGTGGCCGACAGCAGCGCGGTAGGTATCGAGACTCCAATTATCATATTTTATACGCGGTTGCATGAGGACGCCGCAACGTAAGTCATTGTTCACGCTGGTCACAGCACTGACATGATGCTTATGCTCGTCCTTGAACTCAATTGGCTGTATTTATGAAGCTAACGGGATTCGTGTCAATGCAAATTGCAATGGAAGCTGCATGGCTACTGCCACTGGATGACAATGAAATCGCGCTGATATTATAATGCAAATATTATATTTATCGGCGCATTCAATTACTTCTAGTGTTTGCAGTGTAGATATCTTTGAGCGCTTACTTACCAATGGATCATTGAAGTTTTTTAAATCGATCTAAGACTATTTACTCAATTCTAATTTCGTGGACCACGTTGTTATTTAGGTATTGATCTTGTGACTCATATTCGCGATACCTAGAATACCAATATATATGAGTGCCTTCTGATCGCTCTTCAATTCAAACATGACTGTAAGTGGATTGAATATTCGTATAGAAATAAACGTTCCGGTATCTATTTACGATGATTATTTAATTAATGGTTGTAGGTTCTTCCCTATTCGATTGGATCATCGCAACGGTCGAGAGCGATTATCTTTTTATTTACGCCCATAGTGCCGAGTGGGATGTAGCCGTAGAAAAAGTGACCATGAAATGGATAACTAATAGCCGGATTCTACTCCTGTTTACGTCGATATGACATCATTAGCTGACGTTTACGATCTATGCTGTTAGATGCCTTACATCCCCGTAATTGTAATTTATTGAAGCGTGTTTTAAAGTAACTTACAAAGCAATAAATATGTCTATTATTTCGTGCGGTTATCCATCAGTCGTGGCGTCTACGGATCCTGTCTCACACGTTCATTCAAACAATTGAATAGTGAACGTTAGTTACCGGATTTAACGCGAAGCCTTGACGAGTATGGGTCTTTGTAAAATAGCACTAAACAACTCTTCCTGGCTATCTTGATAACTGAAATGCAAACAGAATGACCACAATGACGAATAGCAAAACAGTCACGATATAAAATGCATACTTCAGTGTAGGCAATTTGTTAAACGTCGATAGGTGAACTGCATTCAGTGATATTGGAAGTGACGTTAAAACGTTGACTAATTTGGAATTATGATGATTGAAATATTTTATGATTAACCGAAAGTGGCTTTTGAGGTCAATGCTATGTGGCCGCATTTTACAAACATGTCTGGGTCAAAAATGAAAATTTGAGGAAAATCAATGTAGCGGTAATGATGACCTTTCTAACTCGGCATAAGGTGTACAATATTAGGTACGTACAAGACAGTTTGTCCTTGTTTCAAATCGGAGACCGGTTTTGAAACTTTCGCATGCTTGATTGAAGCAATGTGTTTGTTGCTTCTTATTAGCATTGATGAATGTGAAATATTTTTCTTAACTCAGCCTCAGAGCACAGAATAAATGATAAAATTACTATCCAATATCACGGGACTACATGAGTCAGATGAATGCTATATTTAGCATAAAATGTGTCAAAACGTTTGGTAATTGAATGAGGCAAATCAAACGACCTTTGTTTGCTGTCGTGTGAAGAACGTTCAGTGGCGCGAAAATTTTTATTTACCAATTATTTCGCAATCAGAAACTTGCTCGTTTTGATGTCGTCATAAAGCCGTGAATTCTGTACTAACAGATTACAAAAAGTGATCTTTGTGTAGTTTTGAATAAAGAAATGGGAATACCGGAGAGAATCGGCTGGTATAATGTAAACGTGAGCTTCTTGATCGTCCTATTTGTCACATGTCTTGTTACATCATTGCCACTTTTGTTGGGAGTTCCGTTTGCGATGGGAAATCCACGGGTCGTGCTTACAGACTCGAGCTACCAGGATTTTACACTTTGAGTTATGCCCGCGATTAGATGCCATGTATGTCATTGACTCGCTATAAGTGATAGCAATATTAGCAACAGGATCGGAACCGGTTGTTTTGAGCTAATTTCGCAGTGACTCCATAAATTAACAAATTAATTCTACATGTTATTCAAAATATGTCTACCTAACTAAATAACAAAAAATGTTATTGATTTTTCAAGTCACGATGCATTAAGGATTACAGAAGGCCTAACAGTGGTTAGTTAGACCTAAACGACTAATATGTTTTTCTGTTCTCACTATTTATTTTTAAACTATGTTTACAAGGGCGTATATTGAAATATGTCATTGTGTTTTACATGTTAGTTTCCTGACCTACTCATACGCTACATTGCTCGATACGACATCGTTCTGACGTTTAGCAATGTGTTGTGACGTAAGGCGATACGTTAATAGGAGGCGTGTACTAGATCTTTCTGATTCACCAGCATGATATTATAATTAGGCAGTTAAACTGCAGGTTAACGCTGGTCAAGGACAAATTTCTAAAATGTGATGAACGTCGTAGTATATAACCCGGTAATACATGCCGCCACCAAGGTTTATAATCTTTATTCATTTCCGTAAAGAGCACATTCCCGTTGATTCAAGTATATTTTGTTTATTGTTTTTATTGTGAATATTACAATAAATCAACACGAGATGTCACGTCGTATGTTGCATAAACACCACGACCGTGAATTTCTAGAATTTTGAGTCTATTAGTTGTATTATTGATTCGGAGATGCTAAAAATTATCATATTATATCGGAAATTTCCGCATAGACGTTATATTTTATGTCCGTTATAAAAATGTATATAACATATTTTCTGTTCTCAGGGTCTGTATCTATTGTTCTTAGGCATAATATTTTTTTCCGTAAGGCACTGAAATGTTTTAGAATTTGTATAGTTTTGAAAATCTTGCTATCCATTGTTATGCGAGCAATGTCTGAAGGTTGTGTATGTATTCTCACGGATCTATTTAAATGGCGGGCACCTGATCGGACGGAAACCCCCATATCCTGGGGGGCGGTGAACCAATTTTCGATACACAGCCAACGCCCGAGATCCGACTGGATGGAGCTAAGTCCGGGTTTAGTGAAATGTGAAGGCCGCAGCTCGAGGGCAATTTTAGTCGTCAGTCCCTGTGCCATTTACTCGACACTAATGGCACTTGCTCCGCACTGCGCTCACCAGATGCTTTCGAATCCAGTCTTTTTGCTGTAAAAAAATAATGTCAAGAACTTTTCCGTGAGAGTCCTTTTGTTTTGTGCCAATTGTTTTATACGCTGATCACTGATATTTGTAGTGCGAATTATGGTACGAGAATTAAGTGCTTCGGCATTTATGGGTGAAATTCTTAGCTTATCATGCATATGGTTCGTGAAGATAAGTGTCTCTATCACTCGATCGATATTTCTAGCTGTACTGGATAATTTTATTGTTGATCATCGTGATGAAATAGGAAAAGAAGACCAGCAGACCTTCCGTGTGTATAACCTTCAGACTTGTCATCGAGTCGAGAGCTTCATTATTAGTCGGATAGAGTCATTCGTAAACATGCTAAAAATTCCGCTAATATGTGTAACAAAAACTGTAGTGCCTATTGACGGATGAGCAAACAAAAACAATGTACTGATATTTTGCTTGCTCAATATATTAGGTAAGCTATATTATGCTACCGGTATATTTTTTGGTATATCTGTGACGTGTTTTACGGAACCTTACGATTAACAGAGTTTACCATACAACCTGCAAGTGATATAGTCAAAATAAAGAACTAAAATAAATCCGGTATATTTGAAAATGTCTTGTTTAATCGCTATGTTAATATGATTTGCCCAAGCGAGTTATTCGTGCCTTTCTGTTAGTGCTTCTGTTCGGACACTTATGACCTGCATGCACGTTCACTTGCATATTTCGATAGAGCTTTATTCATGTCAAGTGATTGTCTCGTAATCGATCGTGGCAATATGAACGAGAAAGTATTTGTTCGGTAGTCAATGTTAGAGAGTGAAATTATAATAAGCAAATGAAGTTTATTTTTGTATGATACGAAATATTGTTTTGATTCCTAATTTAGGCGCCACTTTCGTAATTTTGCTTTGCTATTAAATTTGATTTATTAATTTCAGATACATAAATACTGGTTTAGATCTTCATAAATAATAAGGATTAGCTCTTAAAATCATCTATAAGTGGGCTTTGCCGTCAAATCCTCACTGTTATTGACTTTATGACTCTATAAATATCTTTCAATTAATTCATCATCATAAACTATTTAATATTTACAAAGGACACCGTACTACAAATCGATTTGTAATTAATTGTCTTGATAAATACTTGGAGGAAATCTCGTCATCTCGGAATGTTGTTGAGGATAAGGATGTCTAGGTTTTTTCTTAAATGTGGCATTGATAAATCCTTGTTTAGCTGTTTAGAATGTAAACCTGCCATTTATATATTCAACTGATCTGCATATGAAGGTATTGCAATTTTTCTATTCATGTTCTAGAGTTTTCTCAAAAAGCAGAGTTCATTAACTTTATGGTATTTACTTGGTATTTTCGTAGATTTCTCGCATATTTATTTAGCACCGAGTTCTTAGAAAAAATTAATGCCTCGTCTGCTGTATCTATTAACTTGTTTGTTAATCGTTTTAATTTTATGTAGTGACTGCCGACTGTTATGTACAATTTGTCGGGCTGTCCAAAGTTATGGCTTCCATTTAAAGGTAGGTGCCGATAATGTTAAGTTTCCTGTGAGTTTATCGTAGTAATACATAAGAATACAATAAAAATAAACAACAAGATGCCAATCGGCAAAAAATATGTATATTATGCACATTAACGATGTTCTCCTGCCCTTGATACCCCCATGGCCACTGACCACTTCCTATTGTCATGTATATCAATGAATATTGATTAAGGTCAGTTTAAAACTCCATAATTACATCGTCATCTGCCCCTTTTGGCTGCTTAATAGTGTCTTCCTTCCTGAGATCTCATTAATGTGAGTTTTAAGGGCAATTAAGAGTTATCTCTACTTTAAAACCGAGGACTATGCAATTAGGATAGGTACTCACTTGAATACATGAATCTGATTTAGATGATTAAAGCCTCGTTTAGCCTTTTCATCTTTACATAACACGTGTTACTAGTTTGTACCGATGACCTTTCTTTGGCAGCGACAAAAATGAAGAAATAGTACGATCTTTTGCAAATTAGTGTTTGGTTTTGTTTGCAGTATTTCTGACAAAAACGTTGTATTCCATAAAAAAAGCAATATTGGAATCAATGCAGTGTATATCTACATGATTTATTTCAGCAAATATTTGTATATGTTCTGATTATAATGATACCCGTCGTAAAGTTCAGTCCATCACTGACAAGTTCTTTTATTTACAGAGTCATATTCATAAATAGATTGACAGGAATAAATTAGCATCTTCTGCAATAACTCCCTGCGCATTGTGAGCAGTTCAAATATATTACTCGTATTTATGTCGTTTCTTCTAATTGGTTTCTGAAGCAAATGGACCAATAAGTTTAAACTTAATGCCTCTAACCTTGATTATCCCATCACCATCGGTAATTCAAGCAATTGCCTACTCGTGTTACACACCGGAGCATATTCAATTAGCGTATTTCGTAATTCACTCGTCCTATCAATTGATCGACGTCTCAATGCTTAGATTACTATAGGCAGCATTTTAAATGCAAAGTTGCGATTAGCACCGGCAACGTTCTCACAGTTGGCAAGGCCCATAGACCGAATGCATTGTCTTAGTGTTAGTCAAGAGTTTGCATCACTCACCGAACTTTTGATATCCATGGTGGTAGCGCCGCTTCAGTGTCGGCGTGTAATGGTTCACTGTTACGTCACTGCACTGCATTCACTGTGTCCACATGTCTCTTGTTTACATCGGCTCGTCAGCTGTTCGAGTTGCTCTCTCGCCCTCTCCGTGTGGTCGGCGTCGGCGCGTGCGCCTGTACCAAGCGGCAAAGCGACTAGAGTCGTACTGAGAGTGTTGCAACCCGACTCAAGGTTTATATATGAGCTTGCACACAGCCGTTGTTCTTTACAGATTCGCAAGCTGGATTTTGGGTTTTCCAAAAAAAGGGATCTTATCATCAGATGAACTATTTTTGATCATATATTTTATATTTAATGGCACATAAAATACAGAGGTCTGACGTCCGCTAAAATACTCTCGACAAACATGAGGCTAATTTATTGTTGAGCATATGGTTGTACAAAATTTTAAAATGAAGCTAATTATTATAAACAATGACAATAGATGCTCATTATGGTCTATAGAAGCTGCATTAGCTGAAAGTATGTGCTTCCATGTCCATTTGCGAGAAAAGGGTAAGGACATCGACGTTTGCGAGATATGAAATCTAACATTTGATTGACCAAGTGTCGTTAGTGTCTACTTGAAGCTCAAGTACGCGAACATTTAGCACAATGTATTACAGAGACGAGACAAATGATGAATATAAATTTTATAAATCACTCGAAGAATGATAAATTATTATTTTGAAGAAAAAATATTAATAAAAATGTTGACGCCAAATGCTAAGGCTGTCAGTAACTCGTAAATTGCTTACCTGATTGCTAAACTATTAAACAATTTAAAACTTATCCACGACGCTGACGGAGGATGCAAATGTTGACGCGACCATGTGCCTGTAAGCGACTGACGGTAGCCTTAGCCCACAGGAAAATTGTAAAATGGTGATACGTAGATAGAAGCACGTCTTCAATGTTCTGTATTGGATCCATGACGCGGCACCCTTCGTCGCCGGGAGTTGCGCAAGCGCAGGCGGCGAGGACGCGTTGACCGCTACTGGAGTTACTCCGCAGGACACAACACATGCCACCTTGTACCGAATATTGGAATTCACAAGATGACTCCTCGCACCGGATATCTTAACACGACCAAGGAATTTTCAATCCGAACGATAATGACTAATTTCATCTCTACTACAAAAGGTCGCATATGTAATTTAAATTAACCAACGTAGACGCAGACTGTTACAAATTTGAGGCGGTCTAGTTTTTTGAAAATTGCATTCATATTGAATTTAGTAGCCGGGTTCAATGTCCGAGTTAACTGAACCACGATAAGATGACTAAGGCAAAACCAGTAGCTATTGCAATGAATGGTCTCTGGCATGCTGAATAGATGGAATCGTTGCCAAGATTCCTTACTCTATTGCACAGCGGTGACCATACAGATGGCAGATTAATTTGGAACCAAATATCTTTGGACTCGTGACTAATGCTAAGACAAATGTGTGCTCAAATAACGGCAAAGTTGCAATCACTTAACTGCAAGCTTGGCTAATGTGTCTCATATGTGGTGGGTGTATGATTTAGTGGCCTGCCATGACCGTGACGCGATGCAATGGCTCTGCTCAAACCTCGGAAAGTTCAATGATTCTATTACACCACTAATGATGGTGATTTCCTCATTTCCGGCTTTTAGTCCATTTTTTTGCATTTTGAAAAGTAACATTGCCACGGTCACGACCAGACTAGTTACCAAACTGTAATCTAAATAGGAACAGTTATCGACCGACGGAACGCGCGTTGAGGTCTTTTGTTGGGAAAAATGATAACACATATTTATATTTTATGCGCCTGAATCTAAATTTTCGTATCTCAATGTTTGTTGTTGTAGTAAGTGTGGGTGACTCATAACTACTTCTATTTTAGTACTGCCGTCAGTCATGTAATAAAAATATCAATCTTATTTTGTTCTGTTCTTTGTTGAATATATTTAAACTATTATGCAACTATTGCATAACTTTTAGGTCACAGATGCGGTCTAATTTACTTAATTAGACCGCATCTGTGACCTAAAAGTTATGCAATATTTAAGTCAGAAGACTAATTAGGAATTTGATCTTCCAATCAAGAAACCTACCCGTCAAATTTAGCAGTATTTGCCTGAAGTTTAGATAATCTAGTCTGCCTCTAACATGCAATCTACCACCGAAACCAAGGTATCTAATACTTACTAAATCGAAAAAATATTGAAGGCTTCCATAATTCTCAGTGGCACGCACGACTGTAGTAATCGAATCGCAATTAGACCTCATCAGTGGATACTATTGCCTATTAGAATTGAATCCTGTTGCCACCCACCGACCGACGTTTGTAGTTATACGAGTTTACCTGTAGCCGGATCTCGAAGTTGCAAATACCGCCATATACATAAAATTTATTCCAGTTGCCAAATATTTTGAATGTGAGCAGGCGGCAGTCGATTTGTGCGACTATTTTGTGTCCGCGGCGCCAAGAGTCATTCACACTATTTTGTTCGCAATCCGGCTCCTCTATTTTGGGTTCCGAGGTGATAACAGCTTAAAAGGATTTCCCAGATTAGATTTTTATGGTGCAGGTAATTAATCGAAATGCCATTCGACGAATCGTAAACATATGGTCGTGACGTTAAATCGTTTAGATATGCGACATTTATGAATGAATAACTCGTATGTGTCTATGTATCCAGTAGTATATACACTATTTACTGAAGTCAGTGAAGATATTTTTCCCAAAAAAATAATGTTTCCTCATTAGTTATTTGCATATAGAATTACATCATATTTACCAAAGTTCCTGCTAACACAGTTGCTCGCGCACGAATTATAGCCAATGTGGTTCGTACATTATTTGTTGGAATATACTATTGAGTCAGATACGTGTTCCTCTCAATTAGGTAAATGTCGACATGTTTACATTCTGTTATTTTTACTGTTTATCTCTAAATTTGACATTGAACTACCACTGTTGTACAGAACCGGGCCATAATCATTATATCTATTATGCATCGTCTTTGCATACCTGAATAATGATCATGGTCACATGACTATAGATGCTGTTGATTGTGTCGTCTATATTCGCTGGACAATGTGCTAAATAATTTAGATTTGGCTTCATAGTCGTGGGAGCTCACGAACTCTCATACCTAAGTATCGATTTCTTTAGAAACTATTCATGAGATTATGCTCAACCAGCAGCGTAAATCTATAGTCACGTCGAATCAATAATTGTTCTAACACTGTAGACCATAGCTTTGGTAACAGCCAAGACATGCCAAACGCACCTTATTTTCAGGGTCAAGGTGCCATATCAATATTTTGTGTCGCAGCGCTCTACATTTCTGTACGCGTTAATTGTAATGTTGACATAACAGATTAATATCTGCCGCGGACATTTCGTTCAATGGTAACCTCTAGTCTTATCCTTATTGACCACTTCTAATGACAACTTGAGCAATGCTCCAAAATTAAGTGGCTTAGCGTAAGTAGCAGCTACTAAAGCTTATTTTTGGAGCGTTGCTGATATTGTCGGTAGAACGGCCCCCTTAGACAAGAGGCGTATTTTAGTGAGCGTACTGTCGCTCACTTATAGAATAAAAAGACCAATGTTTGGGATTGCCATCGCAACGATTGACATGCTACGTCATTCCCATACATTGGTATTTCTATTCCTTAAGCGAGCGTCAGTACGCTCACTAAAATACGCCACTTGTCTAAGGGGCTGATGTTTCTTAAACCACAAACAAAGGAATTGATTCTAATCTATTTCTCGCTGAGTAGCTTTGATTTCAGACTAATAATATAGGTGTCAAGTGATGCGTTAGGTATTATTTGATTGTAAAGCGTGTTATACCGGCGCGGAGGCGATGTGGCGCGGCGTGGCACTGTGGCACCGCAGTCCGGTTCGGTAGCGCGCAGACTCTATAATGATCATTCAGATCGTCCTTGTCAGGAATGCGAGGTCATCACGCCGTGCTTCGGAGAGCGCGCACTTTGCCCGCTCCTCGACCAAACCGTACATTTTATTAGTTTTCCACTCATTCCGTATTCTCTGCGTGCTCATTATGATGTCAGACCGCGACCCGCACCTTGCCTGTCCGACTGACCAGTCATTAACACTTCACCGACTAATGACATCGCTAAAACGCCCGTCATAGATCAAGCAATTTGCCTCTACGATTCTCGTAATATACTATAATTATTTCGAATTGGTATCTCACGTGGAGACCTCTTGGATTGAGCTGTTTCGTACCACCTTGCGATGGTAATTATGATGTCACTCGTTTTATAATTTCGACGTCATGCCGTCATAATATGGCACAATATTTTGACGCAACGCCTTTGTTTCGATCGACTCTCGTACCTTTTCCGACGAAATGTTAAGGTCTGATTTGAACTTTAAACTTTTTAGACGCACCTACAAAGGAAAGCCTTGCTTGTTACATTTACCTGTCTACGCCAACAAGTAATTATTAATTTCACGGTAAACAGTTGAATGCTTAATTGTTGAGGCAATTTCAGATATACAAAGTATTATGAGCTCATTCACTACCTACTAAAATAAACAAATTCGTATTAGAGTTGTAAATGTTGTATTAAAGTTTTCAAATGCCCTAGGGGTACCTGACACATACTTAGTGTACATAATATTGTATCTGATTAATTAGATAGCGTTGCCTCATGTTTTGGTAAAATTAATCGCACTCCATTAAAATGTGTAGAAATCTCCACTAATGCAAATTACTATTTCGTGTGCGTTGATAAATTGAAGAATTCAAGCGAACTGAGGACCATGAGTAAAGTTCCGTTCCTTTAATTATTTTATTCCACCCATAGTGTAAAATAAAACGAATAACAACTTTAGCCTTCATCAAATATCTAATAGGTAAATAAAATATTGATATAAAAGCCTTTGTATCAAAATTATTGTTTTTTCTTGGGTAATCATACAAACATGTTTGTGACATAAATGCCTAGATATTTTACTTGTTTTCTTTTACTAGAAGATGCCTAGAGATGTACTTGCTTTATTACGGGACTTAAAGTAGTTTATAACACTCTTAGCTAGTACCATATACTATAACCATACCGAAAATCGCAATGATCCGTCATTTTGTTGCAGCGGATCAAACCGACAAACTTCTTTTCTCTTTTACAAACCCATACAATACAAACTATTGAAAACGTTTCAAGAGAATTTACTAAGAGGTCACACCCATACCTTAAATAAACCTTCTAAAATATCAAAACTTCCAGAATAACATTCCTAACAGCATACTGCTTTGTCCACAAAATTTCTAAACTAACAAAACTTGTAGAATATCTATCCTTACAGCATACTTTGTCCACAGCTAAGAGTACCCCTGCGCCAGACGCTGCGGCCCCGAGACCTCAACGTGGTTATAGCCAAGCGTCATCTGAAGGTCGGCATCAAGGGACAACCGCTCATCATCGATGGAGAGCTGGACAGCGACATCAAGGTGGAAGAGTCAACGTGGGTGCTGCAAGATGGGAGGAACCTGCTAGTCAATCTTGAAAAGGTGACTCAGTTTTTACATCAAAACCAAAAGGGTCCCGGGCATTCGTCAGAGGGTTTGTAAATGTAAAAAAAAATGTTTTGTGTTTTTCATATCACAATTCAGGTCCCCGAAAGCGATTCTTAAATATACGAGTATAAAGCGACAAATTTGGTAAAAGATTACTTGATGTGTAGTGACGTTGTGCGAGGGAGGGAGAATGTGTAACCATTTACTTGTAACTATTTAGTATTCGGTAAAATGTGCTTCATATTTGTAGCTCATCAAAAATATATTTATGTATAACGCACAGTATGTAAATGAATCTATGGTTCTTTGTAAATGATTTTCATCTCTGCCAGAATATCTTCAGAATAAACAGTTATATGTTGTTTATTAGAATATAATACCAAATTATATGTAGTATCGCCTAGATGCCTAAACCTAACCGATAAATACACAGGAGGTTAAAATGTTCAATCGTTCGCTAAACAATTATTTAAACTATAGCACTGTAACTACACTTTAGCCAGGTTTCGTTTATTTACAAAATTACATAGCAGATAACAGCTTTGTTGCTGGTACCTATTTACTAGCTGATAAGATATGAGCCACCTAAATACGTACCGCAAAAGTTTGCTAAATGTCATAGGCACAACCTTGTAACACTTCTGAAAATTGCTTTTGTATACCTAACTAATTATTTTAAACGTTGATTACTTATTACTTGAAAATAAGATGTTTTTGTTGAGCGCCAATTTGAGGTAATGGTCGGATTGGTGTGGGTCGAAAATCATGGAGTTATAATATAATGGACGATCGGCTCTATTCAGAACTTTAAACTGACCTAAGCTTGCTCAGAAATATCCGAAATATAATGGTAGTGTATAAAAACATAATCCTATCTTTTATATCACTCTAAAGTAGATATACATATTGCATGTATGTCCACCTTTTGTACATGAATAAGGAATATTTACATCTGTGTCAAATTGAGCGATTTATCGGTACAAGAACCCACCACTTCAAAGTTTATCATAAGCATACCTACCCTTATAAAGTCGAATTTATACCATCATATCATCAGCACGTTATCGCTCACTGCTGAGCATAGGACTGTCTTGTACCTACTCTAATAATAATTTATGTCAGACTTATGCAAAATGAAAAAAATATAACTATTATATTTAACTACATCATTATTACGGTCAAGTTGCATAATGCACATGCTTTTGATAATAGACACATCATTTATCAAAACATTTTCGACCGTCAAACCTCACAACTATTAGTTCCACATATTTAATCCGCATTGTTTGTCGGCCAGTGACGTTTATTACTCAAAATAATTGGTACTAATTTATTACCGTTTTCCAGGTGAATAAAATGAACTGGTGGGGCCGGCTAGTGACCACGGACCCTGAGATTTCTACGAGGAAAATCAACCCAGGTTAGTTGATAAAGTCGCCTTATACCTCGCCTACTATTACCCCAAGGTTAATACAGTCTTTCGCAATCTAATTGCTATTTTATATTGTTAACATTCATCTCACATGCCGTCGCTCATTATTATTATTTTTCATTGAAGTTAATTTCAAGGAAATTACAAGATTACCGTAATATGATTAAAAACCTATGCACAATGTATATTTAATAGAATATCATGTTAAAGCTTGGCTTGCAAATCACTATGTTCAATTTAGATTATCAAAATAAAATAATATAATCCGAATGGAAATCTCAAAAATGCATTTATTTATTTATTTTAAAACTAAAAATAGACTTGCCATATAGAGACCCTGACTTCTCACGAAGTATGAGCGACCTAGGACACCCTATGTTTTCAAATACATAATATCTGAGTATCATAAGTAGGTAGTCAAGATTTTGTATAAAATTTAAATCTTTAGTTCCTAAAATCGTTTATAGTACTAGACAATATTTATTAAAGCTTATTTACCGATTAATTAAACTGAAGTCCAAATCTAATTAGGAGGCTATTTTGTAAGTCAATAACAAAATATTAGGCTCCAAAATCGCGGAAACGTTACTCAAAATAACATCACACAGTAAACCTGACGCCCAACTTATCGAATGATTCGTTTTTTTCAGAACCTTCAAAACTGTCAGACTTGGATGGAGAAACTCGGGGTCTCGTCGAGAAGATGATGTTTGACCAGAGGCAGAAGGAAATGGGCCTGCCCACCAGCGATGAACAGAAGAAACAGGATATGCTCAAAAAGTTAGTACCTACTGTGTAAATGTCATAAGTATGTTTGATAAGCTACAAACATATTTTGGATATATTTTTTTTCTTCTGATTTTTTTATACTCATAATAGCTGTGCCAGCGACTTCGTCATAAAAACGGTTCTAGTGAGTAATCTTAAAAGATAGACATATGCTGTTGCGGACATTTTGTTAGATCATTTTAAGAGGAATAATTCTTTCATACATATTTTTTGATATATTGAACCGTTTTAGCAGCGCACGCAACAGAAGCCCTCAAAGTCGAATAATTTTCCCCATTTTTTTTTCCACATTTTCCATTGTTTCTTCGATCCTTTTAGTTGCAGCGTGATGTTATATAGCCTAAAGCCTTTCTCGATAAATGTTCTATCCAACACTAAAATATTTTTTCAATTCGCACCAGTAGTTCCTGAGATTAGCGCGTTCATATAATATGTTTATCTTTTATGATTAACTCACTAGAACCGTTTTTATGATAATAACTATTCCACGCGGACGAAGTCGCTGGCACAGCTAGTAAGTATAACATAAAAAGTGTTCATTTCAACATTCAAAAGGGTTTTACAGTAAGGTTGATTAAACATAGGGGATAATATTAACTGGGGCTTTGTAGGAATGCTTCCATCTTCTTGCCGTCAGTCTTATTTATAGGTGTATGTACATTGTACAATCAGTGAAAATTATAAAGTATTTTTTTTTGTTCACAGATTCATGACCCAACACCCTGAAATGGACTTTTCGAAGTGCAAGTTTAACTAAACAACAACATTGTTTAATTGCAAGAAAGAAGTGTTTGAGTTAAAATCATTATTCATTGTACAACTGAGTTACTTTAAATCACCTTTATCTTCAACTTAATTAGGTGCTGTTTATCGTCTGCGCGTGAGTCGTTTGTTGCAAGAGTGTTGCATTTCACCGTGTACCTTATTTTTATCTCGCGTGATTCCATTGTGCGCACTATGCTTAAGTTTATTTTATTTTAAATAAGTTCTTAATAAAAATGTACTAAACTTACCAATTGTTTTTTTTTTACTTGGCTTTACTATGGGTGATATGTTTTTTTGTACAATTAATTTATTAACAATAATAATACATAAAAACAAGGGAAGAAAAACTAAACATACTACTTACTTATGACATGGTTTTATTTTAAAGATAAGATAAAGATAAAAGATTTTTATTTGTAAACAATTAATGGGGTACAATATAGTGTTGCTCTGCCTTCTACTGTAGTGTTAACTGTGTTGTAGAAGGCAGGATCTTCCAGAGGATCAATTTGTTTACAATTTAAATACTTAAGTAACATAAAATTACTAATACTAGCCTAAATATACATATTACTACTAAGTTAATAAAACAAATCAAATCACGCCGTTGTGTATGTATGTTTGTGTGTGTGTGTATGTGTGTGTGTGGGTAAGTGTGTGTTTGTGTATGTGGGTATGACAATGTATGTATGTGAGTGATTGTTTGTATGTATTAGAGCGAATATAATCAATGAAAATTAAAATATCTTATTTCATACTAGTAAGTAACTTCCTCCCCGAGACTTCATTCATCACCTACCAAAAGTTGTATTTTTTCAGTTTAGTCAAACTGACTGAGCCACTCTGGTATGGATATTAATTATAAGTATAAGTAGTACTGTATGTACAGTAGTTACCTACTTGTACATAAGGTACTTAGTTACCTCCTTCCATTTTTGTAAGCTAAATAATGATGTCGTGTAAAGCTAAAACTATTACGTCATATTCAATTAAATGTCAAAGTCAACGTTTTGGCCAATAGTGATGTAGTTAGTTGTCGATATTCAAATGCTATCAATAGGTTGATTTGAATGAAAAATACAACAAACCTACTAATTCTACTACCTAATTCCTGTACTTCGTCTTCTTCTTATCGAATGAGAGTGGCCAACTCTGGTATTCTGGTACTAAAATGATGTAAAAAGGTAAGGGTATATGGGAAACTAATAAAATAATAAAAGTATTTGTCATCCAGCGTAGTAAAGCGGCCTATTTGCTTGGTATTGGCTGTCCTTTGGCGGTAAGCTAGACGACTTAGACAAACTTTAGACTTTTTAAAGTATTTTTTAGGGCTTTATTTTTTAATGTAGTATGTTTTATTATTATTTTCCATTGACTTTCTTTTATATTATTGTAATTAATGATAAAAATTTATCAATTAAGTTTAATTTAATTGTTTTAATTTACCTATACATACTATACAACGTAACATACTACATACAAAACTGTTTGTTAATTTGATGTCTATTCCACTGACTACCCAGTTAGCACTATCGATATATTCTGTAATGAAATGAAAGTTAGGGTCATCACTACACGCCACGGTAAACTTTGTGACGTGACGAAATAAACAAAATATGGACTCGTGTAGAATTAGGTAAATTCGGAGAAGGGAACAATTCTCGATTAACAGTTAATTTGGATCTGATTATCTAATTTTTTAGTTCAAATTGATAGAAATAAAAGATTCAAAAATGGTTAGAACAGTATATTCTCCGGAGTATTGTCTGCAGTATTTGGAGCAATATGCATCTAAAGAAGTTTTCGTTATTGGGCTGATTCTTGGTCAAGTAAGTAGATACGATAAGTAGACCGACCGGTTTTCATTCTAAATTGCTTAACTATACAGCTTCACTAAGATAATTCCATAATTTCTTTTTCAGAGCTTAGATTCTCGAGAAAATGTCATACATTTAGCGCGGACACCAGATGAAAAGTCAAGTGATGAGCAATCTGATATAAGTTTTTCGATTGATAAAGCTGATGCGGCTAAGAATTTGGCGAACGTATCGGACGTATGGGTCGCTGATCATGCCAAGCATGTCACCAGAATGTTACCTGGAGGGATGTTTGTGCTAGGTAATGTTGTTCACATTGTTTTTAATAGTATACAGACTACCTACTAACAGCAGTAATTCAGAGGATATTTGTTTATTTACATCAAAATGTAGCTTATAAAATACATCTAAGTTTTACCAATTTTATGTTAATTTGTATGTTTACATCTTACATACCTACAATAATCTTATAAGTATGAACTTAATATCTAAAATAAGGAAACAAACAATGCTTGTCTTAAAATACTTAATAACTACAACACTCAATAGACACTAATCACTTAAAACAAAACCAAAGGCATGCTTTGCATCATTATACTTTATACATAACCAAACTATTTTCTTCCTTTCAGGTATATTCATTACAAGTGACGATGACATATTTGAGGATCCAAACAGCTTCAGCAAAGTAAAAGCAATACTGAACAATACTTACAAGGCTCTGAATTCTAACTCATTCATGTTTGGAAACTGTCCATACACATCCGAGAGATTAGTACTTCATATGTCTACAAATACTAAAGTATTAAATTGCAAGAGTGTTGAAGTTGGTGGCGGAAAGGCAACAGTGATAAAACCTGTTGAATGGAAGTTCTTGCCGAAGCCACAGCAGTGGCAAAGACTGGACTGTTACTATGAATTTGATGAAGTCTATCCAGTTGTTGTGAAAAAAAATGGCATATCAGTCAAGCAACAATTTCAGGTGAGATTTGTATCAGTACTAGCAGAATATAAGAAGCAAGCCTAGAAACTAGATAAAATCAAGAGAAAAGTAATGGAAAGTTAATCAGTGACAAGTAATCTATACTAATATTATAAAGCTGAAGAGTTTATTTGTTTGTTTCAACACGCTAATCTCAGGAACTACTGGTGCAAATTGAAAAATTATTTTTGTGTTGAATAGACCATTTATCGAGGAAGGCTTTAGGCTATATAACATCACACTGCAACTAATAAGAGCGAAGAAACAATGGAAAATCTGGAAAAACTTGGGAAAATTATTCATCTTTGAGGGTTTCCATTACATGCGCTGCGAAAACGGTTCAAGTCGTGAGTAACAGCTATAATTTATAAAGCTGAAGAGGTTGTTTGCAAAAATAAATGTGATGTCCTTAATAACTATTCCACATGGACGAAGTCGCAGGCACAGCTAGTATTTTATAGGATACTACACTATACTACTAACATGGCTTTTGTTAAATTTACAGTAAATGTTTTACCTTCAACATTAATTTATATGGGCAACCATACAAATATTTCTTGCAAATACTGAATTCTCTTAATACTCAGCCTAATGTAACTAGGTTAAGCTATGTTTCTTTAAATTGTTTTCATGTATATTTTCTGGTGTAGAGCTAAAGCTAGCTAACCTACACTAAAGCTATATTGTATTGTATTTCAATTTCAATTTATTTATTCATAAGCACAATTTGGGTTGAAAAGATCTTAAATTATAACAGTATAGGCTCCATATTGTAGCCTCATGGTATGAAAATGTATTACTTGTATATTTTTCAGCAAATCCTAGAATCTGCCCACAAGACCATTGAGTCCAGTGTGATATTCATTGACGGGGAACTGAAGGAGGGATCTGAACCCCTGGAACAGCTGGTGAAGAAGAAGAAGACCAAAACTAATCCTAAAGCTGTGGAAAAGGATACACCAAAGTCTATGCATGTGTCGTTATTTGTGCCTTTTGTAAGTATCTTTTTGAACATCTGACCTGAAGTGGAGTTACTTGTTTTGATGAAAGTATTAATTTACTGGAAAGTTACCCAATGCCTGATTGTATGTGTTTATCCTAAAAATTCATTATGTTGTGAATGTGAAGGTTTCTTTAAAAACTTATTTGCTATAGGTGCAAACTCAATGTTGTTAACATCAAAACTACCATACCAGTACAATATTCATACAAGAAATAAACTTCCTATACTTTGCTAACATATTTTTAAATAAATTAACAAAGGTCTGTTTTTTGTTTATGCTGTATCATCATTATCATAATTATCATTTTCAGGAGAACACTCTACCTGAGACAGTAGAGTACCTAGAATGTGATGGCAGCATACATTTCAGCGGCGTAGTGGCTTCAAGTGTCTTCATGTATCCCAAAGCCACCACTAATGAGGCAATAGCAGCAGTCAAGCAGGATATTGTACGCTCACTAGCTTCAAGGTTCACGATGCACTGTGATGCATTGATTGATGATAATCTCTTGCCTGAAGGTATGGAATATTCACTAAAATTTTTGTTTTAGAAAACAAATGTTAGGAAATCATTTTCTGTAGTGGCATGTAACATGTAGTGGTTTTGCAGTACATAGATCTTGCAAAAAAAAAACTAGTAAATTTGTCAGCTTATCCAAACAGCAGAACAAGCACTAAAGTCAAGTAGTTATTCAAACAATGGGAGTAAGACTCTGAAAGTTTGGATGATGATTAACATACAATAGGAATTCAAACCAAGAACTCGACACGTGTCACACTCAAAATATGTGGTTTTGTGAATAAGAAAACCAGTAACTCTTTTTACAAACTATGAATATTGACCAACGCTACTTATTGTATTTTGATAAATATATGTTTTTTTAAACGGTAGGTATAGGTTTACATTTGACTACAGCCTCCCTGATGTTAAGCACCACTGTAGTCTAAGATGTAGCACGCTTGCCTATGTTTCAATAAGGCTGCATAAAAATGGTCTTCTCTGATTCATTCACATAATAACTATAAATGTAGAAAATACTTTTGTTTTAACTTCATCAACCTAGACTATTTTATATATTTTTCCAGAAAAAGTATGTTTCAACGAGCCCCCCCGGCGCGTGCTGGTCCCGGTAGGCTCCCTCTATCTCTGCGACTACCTGTTCCCCGGGGAGGCGCCCGCCGAGGCCCTGCTGTCTGTCCGGGAGCTACTCGACCTGAAGATCACCGAGACAGATGTTGTCTGTGATGTTGAGACTCCGGCTGGTAAGAATTATGTTTCTTTTAGTTTTTTTGGCTTTAAATACTTGCCATTTTTTATATTAGGGGCCGTCAATTAATCACGTGATGTTTTTTTTTGCCATTTTTAACCCTGCCTCCCCCGTGGTGATACATGGTGGTTTAAAACTAACCTCCTCCCCCCATATCACGTGTATTTTAAGACCTACAAAGAATCTTAATTTTCTACTTTTATTCAAATTAAATATTAAAATAATGCCTAGAGGTATACATAAAGGTTACAGGACATGCAGATTGTTTTTGCTTTTCGGTTGAATATCACGCGACGCATTAGTCGAAAAAATAAATAGGTACACGTGATATGTTACTACAACCAGATAAACAATAGACGCCTGAAATATAGCAAAAGAGCAGCTTTAAGAATGGCGCTGTTATTCCAAACTAGAGTTATCTCAAAAACAAAAAACTTATGAATACTAGTGAGTTAAATAACCCGTGTATGGAACAACTGATTTCAATGAAGTGGTTGATATTGTAATATTGTCACACCTAAAATATTTTAAGTAACTTTAACCAGATTCACCGTGTTTGGCACTACTAAACAATATACCCATCTCTTTCCAGACACTTCAGAATTCGATGCTTTAGACAGAGACACAAGTAGCGAGGAGCTTCTGGCGACGCCACAAGAAGCGAGCCAGTTCATGTATATCACAGGAATATGCTTCGCGATGCTCGTGCTAGTTATATCTATCATTATACATTACTACGATGGCATTATGCAGGTTGTCGGTAAACTGTTTAATAAGTAAGAAGATATTGAAGTATTTGTTAATTTTTTTGGCCATTGGATGGAGTCGGTTTTTTTTTCATTATTGATATGTCGCGCGCGATACGGGAGGTGTCTCTAGCGTATTTGTGTACCAACTGTTGCAAAGATTCGTCTAAAATAATACTTAAATGATGCACATATTTTGGGAAACATCATTGTGGGAAAGTTAGAGGCACGAATATTTTATTTGTATGTGTTGTTAAAATCAATAAAACAGCTTTATTTTTGAAGGCCATTAAGTATGTTATTGAAGACTAATCTTATTATGTTGTGATGTCTGATGATATAAATAAGGCACGCTTAGTGAGTGAAAGTGTATTCACGATTATTTAAAATTATTACTCTGCTCCTATGATATGTATATAAAATGTTATTATTGTTATAAATTGAAGCTTTTAAATAAATGACTTTTGTATTGATATGGGAAGTTTTAAAATTCTATACTCAGGTAATATCTTTCTATTATATTGACCTATTACTTATCACTTTTATCAACAACAGATTGGTGTGGAATAAAGTAATAAAAATCAGATCAATTTATCTAAGATATCTTACTATTTATAGAAGCGCCATCTGTTAGGATCTATACTCTTTGTAATAATATTTTATTGGCTGTACAGCGACATCTATGTTCCCGAACATACAAGAATAACAGATGGCAGCACTGACGCACCGTATATAATCCTGGTAGAAATGAAATATACACGATGACAGTTCAATGAATCAGTTGTCTCACTCCCACTACTTCGAAAATTTCCTAACACGAATGAGAGGCTAAAAACCCATTGACGGGTCAAGTACAATACTTCATTGATTAGCGTTATCACAGGGCTATATGTGTGAGTGACAGATATGAGACCTACTATCTACTATCTACAACTTTTTCGACTTTAGTTTAGTATGCGTTCGTCGCAAGTTACACACAAACATGACATCTAATTGAACGCGTTAGCTCAATTTACTCGCGCATTTTGAACTTACGGTGTCGGTCAGCTTTCTACTATAGTTCAGTGACAACGGGCATGGAAAACAACACCTGACGATGGAAATCGATGAAGTTTCATTGGAAGCAGCATTGCGTGATTAATTATTCAAAAAAACCGGTTTTAATGCGCGTCTTATTCGCGATAGTGGCATCGGGGAGTCGCGTCTGTTTACAATGGCATTTTCGTTGAATAAATTGAAGAATTTTCTGAACAATAGTAAGGATGGGCAGTTGGCTGGGAGCGGGAGTTTGGAGCCAGAGATTGGATTCAAGTTGGCTTTACATCCGACCAGCAAAGTATTGCATGTGACTGTTATTGGCGCCCGGCACCTTCCTTCTCTGTTTGGACTCAGCAGAGCCCATGGATACCTGGTTAAGGTAACTTCCTCCTATTGTTAGCTATTTTATGGTCAGAATGCTATGTGGACATTTCTAAGTAGGCGTTTGCTTGTTTAGCAAGTTTGAAGGTTTGTTTACATTTTCTCGCCGGTGTCCGTTAATGCTTGGTGTCGCTGTTTGCGGTAAATTGGATAGCTAGTAAGTTTGTAAATTAATCATCATATTTGTCTTATATCAAAAAAATTAGAGAAAGATATCTGTACAGAAAGAAAACACAGTGAAACATCCAATTTACGTACCTACCTACCTAACTAAAAATCTTACCATTTTGGACTTTGGTAAGTAGGTACCTAAGTACATTATTGTTAATTGTTAGGTAGAGGGAGATTCGCATTATTATACGTACTTACATATACTTAGGTATAATACGTAAGTATATTAAGTGAATATTTACATCAGTTGAAATTTATGAGCATACCTACTTACGTTATACACGTAAATTAGCTTTTTAGGAAATTAACTTATTTGGGGGGGTCATAATCACTATTTCCAGATAGAACAGAAATAATTTTATGGCGTTTGGTTAACAATCCCTAGTATTGAAACCAAAATAACGTTATCTTTATTTATTAAAATATTTATATTTTGCTACTATAATGTAAGATTTATAGCGGAATTCGATGACTAACTACTAAACACTCGATACTACATAAATCTCTAACGCAAGTAAGTAGGTACGTAGGTATCCTAAAAGAATTTTCTGTTTGGTTTTTGTCTGTAACAATTACCAACGTGCATCTAACTGGTCGGTATTCGTTCATTGTATTAGTGGATCGTAATTATTTCCCTAATTGAGGCCAACTCGGTGCTTGGTTATCTCACCTACTCATACCGCCGTGTGTAGCGCAAGGATACATGATGAGTTGTAAAAGAATTTATGATAGTTGTATACCATACAACTATGTATAACTATAATAATAGATTTAACTAATGTATCGCGTATTTTTAATTCCAAAAATTTTAAATGTCTCCTAAGAAAGCCGAGCCTACGCTTGGTGACGGAGCTTGCACTGAAGATAACTACGACCGAGCCCTATAGCTATGATGATAATTATTTGTATGCATATTAGTATGCAGCCATTTGCCTACAAACAAACGTAGGTTTGTACAGATTTTAGTCTTTGATGAATGAGTTAAAACAAGACTCTCTTATCAGAGATAGATTACATTACACTAATCCTTAATATTTTTATGTGTTTGTATGTTATGATTGTTCCTATCTTGCGTTAAAATGCATGAAACAATTCAGATGTAATTTGGTAAGGAGATAGACCGTAGGGAGACTGGGGACACTTGATCCTTACGGGAGACTAGATACACTGGATTTACACAGCTTTTGTGTACACTATATGATTTATAAGTGGCAACATTGATAGTCTATGGTACGTTCAAACTTTCTAAAGTTGGTACTCCTGTCAAATTTGACAGTTGAGCAGATGGCGGATGATTGTGTGTTTCGTGTGGCCAGAAAATATTTTTCGTAAGTTTTTATTTTGATTTCGTAATTAGATGGGAAACATATTTTCTACTAGAATCAATTTTAAACTATTCCTTATCTATGTGTTTAAACGTCTGTTTTATAGAAAAGTTTTAATAGTAGTAGATATTTTTACAATATTCTTTTATAACCTCAATATACCTAGGGTACACATGGTACACTTTCTTATGGGAGATTTGATCCCGGTGGATCAAGTGTCCCCTAATGTAATTTTTTTTAATAATTTCAAGATTAAATATGCCTAGAATATATAAAACAAAAGAAGATGCAAGAAGGTGTCCCCTAATGTTTAGTTTTTTAATAATTTCAGGATTCAATATGCCTAGAATGTATAAAACAAAAGAAGGTGCAAGAAAAAGAATACCAATCAATAAGGAAATCTTGAAGTTGGCTGTCAATGATGTTATAGAGGGTAAGAGTATTCGTGGTACTGCAAAAGGTTACGGGATAGCAGTTATGACATTGAAAAGATATGTCAGAAAAAAGAAAAATGCTACAACTGAAAATATTGACTACACGCCAAATTATCGCCAGTCACAAATTTTTACGTCAACTGAAGAGACAGAACTTGTTAATTATTTAATAATGGCCACTAAATTATACCATGGATTAACTCCTAAGAATGTACGAGACCTTGCATTTCAATATGCTTCTGAAAATAGTAAAAAAATACCACCGAAATGGGTTGAACAGGAAACAGCTACTTATGATTGGTTTTACGGTTTTATGAATCGTCACAAAGAGTTGTCATTGCGTGTACCCGAAGCCACAAGTTTATCTCGCGCTACAGCTTTTAACAGACACAATGTAGGAAATTTCTTTGAGAATTTTAAAAGCTTATTGCAGAGATTTAATTTTGGGCCGGACCAAATCTGGAACGTAGACGAAACTGGAATTACTACAGTTCATAAGCCAAAAAAAGTTGTAGCGTGTAGAGGTCTCAAACAAGTGTCTAAAGTCACATCTGGAGAACGTGGGCAGCTTGTTACTGTATGTGGAGCTATAAATGCTATAGGTAACCACCTGCCACCATTTATTATATTCCCACGTAAAAATTGGCAGCAACGAATGATAGATGGTGGCCCACCGGGTACTGAAGGAGCTCCACATCCGAGTGGATGGATGACTGGGCCAAATTTCCTACTTTTCCTGAAATTTTTCCATAAGCATGTAAGATGCACCAAGGACAGTCCTTGTCTTATTATATTTGATAACCATGAGTCACACATTACTATTGACTCTATAAACTACTGCAAAGATAATGGTATCCATCTTTTAACTATACCACCACATACCTCTCAAAAATTACAACCTTTGGATCGAATAGTATTTGGAGCGTTGAAGTCATACTACAATACTGCATGTGATAATTGGATGGTTAGTCATCCAGGGCGGCCGTTAACCATATATGATTTGGCTGGATGTCTAGGCAGTGCTTACCCCAATGCAATGACTCCTAGAAATATTCAAAAAAGTTTCTCAGTTACTGGAATTTTTCCATTCAACCCTGATATATTCACAGATGACGAATATTTAAGCTCCTACGTTACTGATAGAGAAATTGTACAAACTGAAACAGACAATATTATAACCGCACCATCTGTGTCACCGCCTATTTTACTTGATCAATCTTTAACGGCTGAAAATACTGTGCTTGCTTCCCCTGCCCTCATGCTAAATACAGAAAATGATGCGCCAGTTGCACCAGTGCCAATTCCAGACGACGATGTGACTCCCAATATTTCTGATAATGAAAAGGAAAATGATTCTGCAAAATCTCCCCAAAAGTTGCTTTCCTTATGTATGACCAGTAATAGAGATGCCCTTACGAGTTCCTTCAATAATAACAGACCGACACCAGCTGGTTCTTCACAAATTAGAAATAACGACAGCCCTTACGATCCTAAACCTTCGACATCAGCATTTGTAAAACCTGAAGTAATAAGACCACACCCCAAAGCAGGACCGAGAAAAGGATCTGGAAAGGGGAGAAAAAAAGGTAAAACTAGGATTTTAACAGACACACCGGAAAAACTGGCAATCGAGAATGAGTGGGCAACTAGGAAACAGAAAAAAGAAAAGAAGATTTGCAAAGCGAAAGTAAAAGCAGTAAAACGTAACCTAAATTCACAAGAACAAGAAGTGACGACGTCGGAAGATGAAGAACTACCGCCATCGCCAGAATCAGTTTTAAGTTCGTTTAATGAAAGTGATGTCTCTAATAGCAGTAGTAGCGAATCAGAGAATGAAGACGACTCCAAATACTCCATCATCATTGGAGATTGGGTTATTGTGAACCTAATCTCTCAAAAGAATCTCGTTCATAGATATGTTGGGCAAATACTGAGGGAAAGTCGCGCTGGATATGACATTAAATTCGCAAAAAAAATTAATGATAAGATGTTCAAGTGGCCTGTTAAAGACGATATTAGTTCAGTTGCCAAATATCAAGTTGTGAAGAAACTACCAGTTCCCGAAGTGAAATCATCATCAAAAAGAGTTATTAGTTTTAAGTTTCCAAAATCATTAAGAATATTTAATATTGAGAAATAAAAAGTGAAAAGATAATTGCTATTAGATAAAAAGAAAAGACTGTTTAACTTGAAGAGAGAATAACTATTTTTTAATTTAACCAAAGGGGTATTTTGTTTTGTTGTGCCAATTGCAAAAATTATTTAATGTTTTTTTTTTAGTTTTAAGTAAAAAATTACTAGAACTTAAGTAATATTTTCTTTTTAACTAATTAACATGTGAATTGAGTTCTCAGAAATAAGTTGTCAATAGTTGATTAATAAGCATAGTCATAAATGTCAAAGAATAGATGATGGCTGTAGATAAAAAGCAAATAAATCAATGATTAAAATTCCTATTTTTTCCTTTTCTTCTTTATTAGAATCATATGTCCCCGAATGTGGGAGACTTGTTCCCCCCAGGATCAAGTCTTCCAGAAGGGGGGATCAAGTCAGACACATATATGGGACACATGATATCATTCCCTATACGAAGTTTTCATGGGCTAGTTAGTAAAGTTATGTACACATATCACTTGCTATTATACTTAGTATAACCAATGAAATTCCACATATTTAAGTACCAAAATATTTAAAATCGGATTAATATTTACAAAATAATTGCCAAAAAACAAAAGGGGGGATCAAGTGTCCCCAGTCTCCCCTATATTAACACATAGACTAGACATTTTACCCTAGTTTATCGTAGGGGGCGCTACTAGTAGTTACATAAAACAAATAAATCCTTGCCTCAAAATGACTGACTTCATTCGAGCTATTCAAAACAAAATGTAATAACAAGTCCAACAACAACCTAACTAAGCTATTCAAAGCAAAAAATCTATAAGTATTCTAGTCCACATGCTCTGACTAACGCGGAAGGCTTTTTATGGACCGTGAGTAGATTTCACGTCCAATGCTAAGGCATTAGCTTCTATGAGCTCTTGGTAGGTAATGATTCTGTAAACTGTAGTATATTTTAGTATTTTCAAAGCAAAATTATCCATAATAGTTCTTCTGATCAGCATAATATCATGTAGTACAATCATTGTACCTCATGACATTGGTTGCAAGAATATCTAGTATAATTTTTTACACTTTATATCCGGTCTATGAAGCGATACAACACGAAAAGGGCCAATATTGGTTGGTACTTAACTGGCCAGTAGGTCAGTTAAATCTTTAGTTACAGATTTTTATTATCTTCTTGCTTGTTTCTTCCTAATTGCTTGTAATTTTGACAATATAGTAAGATACATTTAACAGTGCATGAGTTGTTTCTAAAAAAACCTTTTATGTATGCTCGTGGCATAGCATATTAGGCAACTGAAGAAACTAGGAGTGCAAAAATGTCATGTATATTATTTGTTCAATAAAGCCTACTTAATAGACCGTAACGCAGGCGCCGCTGTTATTAACTAAATCACCATAACTATGACTCATTTTTTATTAATCTGATACCTCACTTGTCAACTTAGGACCCTTGTCTGACTAGTCAGAACTAATTAACTTAACTACGATTTTTTTACAAGTCATCATCATCATCTTCCGCCTTTGTTGACTTACAGCTGGGTATATACCTCCTCCCCTAGCTATGGCACCGCACAGATTTCATTCTTGTGCCTTATTAGTCTATAGTGGCCCTCGTACCAGTGGTCGTTTTAATTTCCCAGTTATTTGGGGTAACATTGTGTAATTCCATGAACACATTTTACGAGCAGATAATGTGTACTTATTTTCGGCAGACTTCATGTGATCGATGTTACGCGCGCGGTTGATGGGCTTTGTATAAATAGTGAGTTTATTATTTCAATTATAATGCATGTGCGTGCTTTACTGATGTGATGTTTTATGAAATACTCGAATTACATTTTATTATGAAATGTGGCTGCACTGAATTATTTACGATTCAGTACGAGAAATAGAAAACTTAGGACTTATAGATAAGTAAAAATCCCAAAAAATTTAAACCCTAAAAGTCTCAAAAATGCTAATGTACATTTACTATGTCATTTAGCATTTTTGGAAACTTAAGGGCACTTAGAGAAATTAGGGACTTAACTAAGTAGTTAGTAAAGTATTTTTTGTAAGGTAAATTTATGTAGGTACCTAAAAGGCCATATTTAGATATATAAATCTGATTTTCGAAAAACATCAGGACACTCGCTTCATGTTTCTAGTTCCACGCGAGGTTTTATGAAATACTTACCTAAATTATGTTTCGACCTAATTCAGATCACATGTACCTAACTTATTTACTAACCTACACCCATCATAATTGAAATTAATTGAAATATAAGTACATACTTAAATGTTTACTTCAATTATTTCCTTCTAATTTATATTCTCTCTTTTGTTATTAAATCCATTGACTTTTTTGTTTTTTTTTGTGTTTGTTTTATTTATAGCTAAAACATTAACGTTTTTGTGTTTGTAGCTATAGATATGTTATCAAAAGAGCATTGGAACGTATCTTAGAGAATGACTATACGATAACGTTATCGACTTGTCTTATCAGCGCTATGCATTTCTATGAAACCACTATGAAAAAGTAGTCAAGCGATACTTTGAAGTAAATTAGTGTGACGGATAGGTCAGTATGGAAATTGATTTCATTTATATCGTTTTGTATACTTAGGTATGTCGCAAGTACCATACCATTATATTAAACCGACATTGATTTTTCTATTATCTTAGTTTGAAAAATAATGTTTTTTTTTATTTTTACGCCTCCTTTACGCCGATGGAAAACCAATAGTTTTAATCTGATTTTTAGTTACCATAGTTCTGTTATATTCATTACCTCTTTACCTGTTTTCGCCATTTATCGTGGTGAATACGCCACTTCCATAAAACAATACATTTATCTGACATTATATTTACTTGAAGCCTGTGATATTAATCCAATAAGACCTAATATATCTTTATCTACACTAATGTTGTAACATTCTACTTATGTTTCCAATACTTGACTTATAATTACTACTGTTATAGCGCAGACAACAAAACACTCAATTTAAGCAATTTCACATGATGGTATAATATCCACATCGATATCGTAATAGCTCATTATAACATTGATAAATCAGATAATCAGGTTGGTCGCGACTCGCGTTTTATCCTGATTGGCGCGCAGCTGCGCTCTCATTGGTTAGATTTTAATGGCGGCAAAATCACTATGACAATACACATAGGTACGCGTGAATTTAATTTAATAAATTAAAAGTTAAAATGTTACAACATTAGTGAAGATAAAGTAGTGTATGCAACTGCATATACTTAACACTGGGACAACAGCTGACCATAGGTTAGTGAAATTAGGATTACTCTAAAATTAGGAACATTCAACCATCATTTAAGTATATACAGTGTAAAAAATTAGGGTGACAGGGATACCAGTTACCATATTACTTAAACTAAAAATATGAGGAAAATATGCACTGTAGTACCTACGTAAGTGAGAAAAAATTACTTTGCGTGTATACATTATGTCTCTAATTTATCTATGTAGGTGAATTGATATTAAAGTGCTTCTTTGCTCTCATGTTTAGAGATAAGTAGACAATTTTTTGTTCCGTGTTTGCAAATTGTTTTTTGCAAAAACCTTCAATTTAACAGCTCATATCATCATATCCATATGTGAACAGTTGAACAGAGTGGTTTCCAGTAAAATAATCTATACTAATATTATAAAGCTGAAGAGTTTGTTTTTTTGTTTGTTTGAACGCGTTAATCTCAGGAACTACTGGTCCGAATTGAAAAATTATTTTTGTGTTAGATAGACCATTTATCGAGGAAGGCTTTAGGTTATATAACATCACGCTTCAATTAATAGGAGCGAAGAAACAATAGAAAATGTGGAAAAAACGGGAAAATTATTCATCTTTAAAGGCTTCCGTTGCGTGCGCTGCGAAAACGGTTCAAGATATCAAAAAAATGTGTATGAAAGAATTATTCCTCTTGAAAAGATCTAACAAAATGTCCCAAACAGTACATGTCTATCTTTTAAGGTTAACTCACTAAACCGTTTTTATGGTAATAACTATTCCACGCGGACGAAGTCGCGCGCACCAGCTAGTATTGAATATAGGTACTCTGATACGAAGTGTAAATAAGTACTTAGGTACGATTGAACGTGCTTAGGAATACAATTACTGGAGGTTGATAGGACATCTACCTATTTGTATACCTGTGGAAGGATTTTGGTACATTCTCTCTTTATTTTATTGGCTAGCATAATCTTCGGTTTCGAGTTGGTTGGAAAGGCTTTTTACAAGAATTAAAGCTATAATAGCGGCCGATATCTAGTCGTTTTCCGTTTCTTTTCCTACTGAATAATTAAATAGCTATTATATTTTTCCAGGTGAAACTATTCCCCGGTGACAACAAATTCGAAACAGCGCTACAAGATAGCTCGTGGCCAGTATGGAACGAAGACTTCAAGTTTCAATTAAAACCAAAAGACGCAAAAAAGTCTACAGAAAAAATCGACCTTCAAAGTTTGTTGGCCGGACATTTTGTATCACTCACAATCTATGCTATATTAGAGCCACCGAAACAAGAATCAGAAAAACGGAAAAGCATCTCTAAAATAGAAGCGAAAAGGAATCCAAAAGTAGCTGATCAAGAGGAGCCAAAAGCGAAGTCAGGGTTTTTTGAGAAAACGTTCAGTAGTTTTAAGTCGACAAAATCTGAGGCGATAGCTCAGAAGTCGATATTGGAGAAACGGAGGACGGTTGGTGCCGCGACGTGGAATTTCGATTCCAAGTTATTCCAGAATGATCTCAAGAATGGTCTGATTGGGACCCCCGATATATGGAGACCTATAAATGCTATTGCGAGCGGGCTGACGGCCGCCGACTCTAGGGTATGTACAACACTTGCCCACAAATTATTCTATTTACGTATCTATTAGGTAGTCTGTACACGTTTAAGTTCATTGAAATGTGTGTTTCAAGTAAATAGCTTAATAGCTAAGTAATTTAATGAATGTTATGTTTTCTTTAATAGTTTTGTTGGTACCTAAGTCACATTAAAGTTAAACTGTTGAAGCCATAACATAAGTTAAACTACATAGTAAAGTGTACTTAGTACCTACATACATAAGTACACACAAGTAGATACAACAGGAAAAATGACGCTGCGATAAGAATCTACCTATTCACTACAAACTTGTAAAAAACATCATTAAACTAGCAACGAAGTTAATTATAGACACGGTTGTTTTAGTTTTGTTTTAACTTCGACACGTATAATATCATATACTTATTCATATTGTTCTCATGTTGCATGTGTTTTCTTGTGCTTGTTTATGTTAATGCATATTTTAAAATAAAATTCTGAAATAATTTCAGGATCATATCTAAATATCTTTATGAGAAGCTAAGATATCTTACCTTAAACTTAATATTGCGTAGGTAACTTTAATGGATGGAATAAAATAAATTTTACATAAATATGTAGGTATAAGTATAACATGCTACGTGAAATTTTTTACCAGAACTATCATTTACTTAGTAAATGTATAACCGACTTCACGTAAATGGTTAGGAATTCTCCAGGGAGTATTTAGAGACGTTAGAATGACACAGGTACGAGTTTATGCTCGAGAAATTTGAAAGAACAGAATAAGATCTCTTTACTCATTAATTATCCCAATCTCGGAAAATTAATTAAAATACCTAAAATAGATTCGATCTACATAATATGTTGCCGATGCTATTTATTTTGACTGCTCTGTTAGCTTAGTTGGTAGTGGCTCTGCCTTCTAATCTAGGGGTGCGGGTTCGATTCCCGCATAACACAAGTAATTATGAATATTAAAATTTGTAATTACTTGTGTTGAGTCTGGTCGTTTTATGTATAATAAGTATGTATTTACAAAAAGAAAAGTATATATGTATTATATTCGTTATCTAGTACCAATGATACAAGCGTAAGCTTAGTATGGGACTAGATGGCGCTGTGTGATATGTCCTAAAATATTTATTTATTTTATTTATTTATTCGTATGTTCATACAAAACCTAAACTCATTGCAATAAGTAAATCGGCTAACTACAAACGTATTTATGATTGACTTACTGACAACTCACCTAAAAAATACTTGACCACTTTAATCGAGTTGACAATTTAAAATTTTTATATTTTTGTCAGTGGACCTAACTGGTCAAGTAATTTTTGGCTGATTTGTCAGTAAGTTTTTTCATTAACGTGGTTCTAATTAGTTTTATACGATTTTTGGCAAAGGATAGTCTTAATATTAACTGAGCTAGGTAAAGTAAGAGCACACAACATTTATAATTTAGAACTTTGATAAGTCACTTCATAGGCTATTAACTTCAGTTAGGACCAACCGCGTCGAAGGTTAATTTAATAATTACAGGTCGCCTTTGTGAATTGGAATTGTTAACGAACCACACCAGGCTCTCAACCAGAAGTAAATTTAATAGTTTTGATCAGTCTCTGATTTCAATTTATTGCTATACATTAATTATACCTGCCCCTTTAGACATTAGGCAAATTTTTGGAAGCGTACATCACACTTATTGAGTAGAAAGACAAAATATGGGAATGTCGTAACAATTCGCTACGCGGTGAATATCCTGATGTCAATCCTATACATTGGTCTTTTTATTCCTTAAGTATGCGTTAGTAGGTACGCTTCCTAAAGTTCCGCAGTTCCGCTTCGCTTTCCTTTGCCTCTTGTATAAAGACACAGAATAGGGAGCTGACCTAATATTTAGCTGCATTTTTGTTTTCAGTAAACAGTCTCTAATCTTTAAATTTTAATGAGACAAGGTTAGACTCTCCTGCGATAAGGTTTACGTAAGAGATAGATAATAATGGCAATTAAAGAGTGAGTCATACTCGTAAGTGCGAGCGTGTGAGTAGTCTTGATTTGTACGTAGGTGCAGCTCACAATAGAAGTTTGACCTCGAACGCTCCTCAGTCCTCATCTACGAATAAACTACAATAGAAACGTAACTGAGATAAAAAATGTTTCCGCTGGTTGACGAACTCAACCCATGGAACCATTTAGGGACAATCATAACGACCCTGTTAGTGACTGTCCCCATATCGCCAAATAGGAGCAAGATTGATGTGCGATTGAAGTGTCAGAGAGATATGGAAAATGAAAGCACATTCGTTACCGTTCTATATTATAGTTATTCGTAGGTCCTCACAATTAGAGGCTGATTCGATGCTCCTTTGGAATGTTGCCGCCAAATATGTTTGGCGAACATTTGAATGACAAAGATTTTGCGATATTGTGTACCATAACATTGCGAATTGGCTCTGCGGAGAATAATGACGATATTGGAATTTGGCCATAATTTATTCTTTAAGTAAAATATTAGTATAGTAAAGAATAGTAGCAAAAAATAATAATAATAATGAAAGCAAGGAAATATGAATGAATATGTAGATTCAAAGAATCTACAGTATTAAACACTTTTTTGCTATACAGTAGAGTGTAATTTTTTAGGCTATCAAATAAAAAATTTTGGGATGATTTTGTTACAATTACATTTAATATATAGGCTTGCGTCTAACTGCACAATAGGTGTCTGATGGTAAGCAATGCTCTAGTCGAAGATGTAGCATAATTACCTAGGAAAAACTTTTTTTTTTGCAGTTAGCGATTTTATGTCCTGATATATTCAAAAAATTCAATTTATCCAGGTCACTTTTCATCTTTTAGCGTTTATGAACACTTAAACTTACAAACATACAATACCTACATGGAATAAATAATTTACATTAATATAATTTCAGAGAGAAAACAAGAAAGGTCAGTTAGAAGTGACACTGCTATACACAGCTAGCGAAGATGGTCTAAACGATATCGTCCAACTAACAGTCAACAGGCTGCGGTGTAGCGTCCAAACTATGCAAGAACAGGAACAGTTCAAAGGTAAGAATCAAAATTATGTTTTGATGTAGAACATATACAAATCAATATTTCAGGACTTATCACACAGCGCCATCTAGCTTCATACTAAGCAAATGCATGTGTCATAGGTACTACATAACGGATATAATACTTGAATAGAACGTACATGAAGTGACGGTTCTAGATACCACACTAGGCGTAAGCCTTTATCTTGGTATCTAGTCCTTCCCAGTTCCGAATATGGCTTGTGTATGTATGTACATTGTACATGTTGCATAAAATTGATGATAATTTAATTTTAGCACAATCGTATAAATTTTGAAAGGTTAGAAGCATCATGTATTATTTGTTGTAAACATTAACCAATGAGAAAGCAAAACTACTTAAATTGAGAAATGTTTTGTCCGTTTCACTCATTGTCTAAGCTATCAAAGAGAGAAAAAACAAAGCATTCTATTAGCTTAAGTTTCTGTTTGATCATTGAACAATTTGTTTTATAAGTGGGGGAATAAGATGTTTGTTTAGGTTGTCTCTAACCGTCTTTATGTTTATGTTCACATGAGGGTCACATCAATTAACTTTTTCGGTGTTTTGTGTGGCGTTTTATTCCGTTTCGTTTTTCTGTGTACAAACATAATGTACCTACTCGTGTCTTTAAATTAATATAATATTATCTTTATATTTACCGACCATCAGGAAAACAAAAAGCACCCCATTCTAAGAAAAATGTTCTTTATAGTAGTTCAATACTGAAGAAATTTTAGCTAGTCTTGAATGTCTCAAATTAAAGTATAATTTCTTGTTGTTCGCTAATATTTACCTTCATAGAAGTAGTTCAAAGAACACGTCAAAAGCTCTTGAAACTTTGTTAAAACTCCCGACACCAGCTCACTATTCTTGTACCGTCATAGTTACAAACTTATCAAGTTTTCAAACTACTAATGCGAACAGATTATCGCGTAGGTGTTTTAATAAAGTCGTGTAATAAATCCGGCCAAGTAATGAGGCATCCTTGTGCCATGCATCACGGCCGAGGGTATCGTTAGACACGCTGTAATACCATACCGGACTCTCTTGAGATCAGGGGGGGTCTATCAAAAACTGCTGAGCCAAGATAAGGTATTGAATCAGGCGTTACTCTTCGGAAATCCATTGTAAATGAAACTCTGGAGAAATATATAGTGTTTTTCCGCTGCAACTGCACCGACTTCAAACAACAAACTTGATGGTTTTTAGGTATGTTTCTCCATATACAACCGACACACCTCTCCTCCTAACCATCAACTTAAGATTATGATATCACGTACCTACATCCCTGTTCCTCGCGAACTATATTATACTCGTCTTCAAAACGAGAGTAAAGTGGTTCATACTGGGTAAGCACGCTCCTATAATAAGGCTCGCTTACCATCGAGCAAATTATGGTCCAGTGCAAACCCTAGCATAAAAAACATATCAAATCTTAGTATACCATTATAATACTACAATTGCTTATTAAAATATGATTATTACAAAAGAAGTATATGATCCAAAGATAAATAATCTATGTACTATCTCTATATCACGAAACCGCGAGCATCCACTAGTCTAATATAAAAGTACAGAACTTATTTGCAATGGCACGTTCGTAAAATATGAGTCCTCTTTTTTCTACAGAGCCGTATAAAAGTAAAGCAATATTATAACTATAATGGCTAATTTACGACTCGTAAACCCATCGCAGCTGCAGTTTTTATAGATAACGTTACGGTATAGAGGAAACTCGGTCGAGTTAATTAATGCATCCTATCTGTTTTGTATCGCCATGACATTATCGTAAGAAATGGTTGTAAAAGTAGGTTTATTTATAACTAAGTAAATTTTCACAATTTATTCAGTTATCCGAAAGGAATCATACCACTGTATAAATCGAAAGCGTGTTTGATGTATTTTTTGTCACAGTGCTATAGAGTGACGGATCATTATGAGTTTTAAAACAATGCAAGTAAGACTGCTGCGGGCAACCGACAGCAACAAATATTCGGGAGCGGTAGGAACAGCCAGAAGTGTTCATAACAACATAGAGTGCTAGCAGTTTTTCGTGTTCAAAGCACCAAATTACATACGTATATTGCCCTAACTGTTCCTGAAAAGCTCTGGGATAAATCTCATGTGAATATTAGCCATGCACGTGAATAGACTTTTGCGGTGCTTTTTACAGCATATCCTGAGCGCATGGCACCCGAATTTGACAGTTGGACTGAATAAAATTAGGCTAAATAAATAAGTTTTAAATAAGAGGAAGCCCATTTGATATTCAATGACTATTGAAATCGGTTCAATGATTTCTGAGATCAGCGCGAAAGTTCTTCTATAAATGACAGTGTAGGTGTAGATTTCGAATTCAAACAACAGTGTTTGTCTGCGCATTCACTACAGTCTGTTACAACATTTATTTATGAAACAAAATTAATTAATTGGCTTCGCAGGCCGTAAATAGAAACCACCTACACAGAACTTTAAGACTTAAAGCTAGTCAATTTATTAGGTGTTTCTACTAGTACGAGTTTTTAGCGAGTGTGGCTCAGTCGTTTCTATGTCTGCTTTACATCTTCCGCACCCTGGTTCGTATCCGGCCAATGACTTGTATTTTCAAATTACTTATGTGTGAATTTGAACTTGCTTAGCGGTGAACATCGTCAGGAAACCGACATGTCTAAAGACCACAATATCCGACCACATGTGTCTTTCGTGGAAAGACTTGGGTGCTCACCACGATGTACTGCCCAAGAGAACTCCTCTAAAAATAATTCTACGGGGGAGTCACGACCCTCAGTCATGAGGAAAAACGACTCAAGAGAGAGAAAAACTATAAATACATTTTAGTAAGAATAAACAAGTCAGCTACTTGAACAAGTCAGTTCATTCACAACAATTTTCCAACTCCCCGTTATAGCAGGTGTATGCTTCTTGTTTATTAAGTAGGAGAGAGCTCCTGACGTAATCCAAGTAACTACAAGGAGGAAGGCAGTTAGATAATATGTATGTAGGAACATGTAGTGGAACAAGACTCTAATAGTGACGTTCTATATCAAACTAATGGATGTCCGAACTTCTTTCGCGTTGTTACGGAATAAAAATTAACCTGTGTCTCTCTGGAGAGACATATTGTTAATTTTGGTCCCGGGACAAGAAAAACCATAATGACCCGTTGCTCCGTCGCTGCCTGAATACGAAACAAACACAAAAATAAACACGCTTACATTTTTATACAGAGTTACTGGTAACTAACGTATAATGATTGCATTAGAGACTTGGAGATAGCACACGAGATGTGGTATCTGTATTTTAATAAAATAAATGTGTGTTGCGAATATTTATGTCATAAAAAGTTTTATCTTAAGCAAGTGTTTCACTGCTCGTTATTTTTTCGCTGGAGACAGCTCCGCAGCCTCTGACGTTTAATCACCCTTATAATTAGAATAGAGAATTATGGCTGCGTAAATATTTCCAAGCAAAATATACAAACGGAGGACTTTAATGGTGACGATTTATCTCGTAAGTCAACTGCAAAAGTGGATGAAAACGTCGAACAAGAACGTATTCATTTACTCAACGAAAAAATAATAGCATCGATAAATTCCGAAATTACAGACGTTTTTGTATAAAACCAACGGAATGTAGATAAAGTTAATCGTTTTACATTCCGGTGTGAGCACAATAAACACCATTAAGAGCCTATTAAAATCGAATTTCCTTATCAATCTGTTTGCTCAGTTCTCTGACGCGGTGCTAGACTTCAAAGAGCGTCAGTACAAACATTTGTCTAATCACGAAATAATTTTCTTGGTTCCAGCGCCTTTGTATCTGAAGGCCACGATTCTGGAGGCAAACAAGGCTGAGTGCTATTGGAAAAGCGATAGATTCGCTCCCGCTATATCCGCCAGATGGGACCCGAAATCTTCCACCGTGAAGCTGTCAGTGTTCAAAGCCAGCTTAGACAAAGTCAGCATTTACATCAGTCTCGGATGCAAGATGAAAATGGCGAAGAAAGAAATACTAGGCAAGGTCACGATTGACGAGAAATCACCCTACAGCGATACTTGGAAGGAGTGTTTTAAACGACCCGGGGTGCCCAAAACTTTTTGGGTAAATTTTGAATAATGTTTTGCATAATTCTAAGAACGCTGGCCTTAATTGAAAACTGATAGAATAACAAACAAGACAAGATTCAAAAGTTTTGCATAAGTCCAGCTTTTAGATAAATATGGAAAATATGTTTGAACAGTTTTCAATGTATTAACTTGACTGAGTATTTGAACAAACTCTTTTAACTTTTGAACATATAAATAATACGCTAGATCAATTTACAGACTTGTGAATTATTGAATTAATATTATTATTGTGTTTCATTGATATTATATTCTAAGTTGCTATGACAAATTGTATTTACTGCGACATAATGGATAATGTTCCCAATTCGGAAGGGAGATTGTGAGGTTCCTTAACATTTCTTTATGTTTATGGGTTTGAAAAGTAGACTTAGTTAAAAACTGATTGTTAATTCTATGGTTAAATTATTCAAATGGGATGTCAGAATTGGGGCCATTATAGTTTATAACTTTTTATACTTTTTAGTGTTACTTAATTTTAATTAATTAATGATGTATGTGTTTGTTGTGTTAACATAAATAATTTAAGATTATTAGAATTTTATAAACTTAATTACAGACTTATCTGAGCACTCTTTACCATTTTTTTACTTATAATTTCTGTATACATATCACTTAAGTTAGTAGGTTCAGTTGCGTCAATTAATTCCTTGAGACATTTTTCGCATTAAGGCGAGTCACCAGTGAAAAAGCGGAGAAAACCGTTTTACTATATCAAATTTTTTAGGTATTTACTCCTTAATATCGGTCTTGCAAAAAATATACAATATACTTAAGGATATTGTCTGAGGAATGTGCTAATTTGTTACACGATAGGGTATACTTTACTCGATCATAAAAAATTCCAAAGACAGCTTAATGTAAAAGTCTAAATCGAATATCTTATTAATAAAATTTCTGACTTTACACATCATTTTTATATAGAAATGTTTCTCTTTGAATACTACAGAGAACCTGCTAAAATTTGGGTTTCAACTAAAGTCCTATAATTTTGAGTTAATTATTAATCCCAAAACTTGAATATTTCCCAGCAGTTTGACAAGACGCCGCGCCGCCCGCTACCCCGTCAATCGCAATCGGGCGCTTGCCAACGTTAGACCTGTGCCAAATTTTCTCCGCCCGTTCTTACATTCTTGCCACAGTGTAATAATTGAAAATGGCTAATAAAAAAAATAAAGTTAGGAAGAAATCAGTGTTAATATCTAAAATAAGGACAGGGAAAGAGAACTATAAGAAACGGTATGTAAAATACTCCCTTTTATAGTAAAATTATGAAGTTAACTTTTTTTTTAAGTAAAATTACTAAGCATGCAACAATATTTCTAAAAGTGGCCCAATTTTTTATTATTTATGTTTCTCCTCAGGTAGGTATATGAGAACTTTCTATAATTTTAGTTGATTTCGTAAATTTTCGTCATTACTTGCCACAGACTAAATTATATCAGTATGACCAAAAGTATGTACCTATGTACGAGAACCCTATAATTAATTAATTTAGGTCGAAAAAGCAGTCGCGAGTATCTAATACTACCAGTCCATTAGTAGAATTGCAACCTGTGAATTTCAATACTTCAACGACAGATGGGTAAGTGGATCATGTACTAAACAATAATACCATAAAATAGGCCGGGCCGATCTATTTATTTTTTATATTATTTACTATTGACTATAAACTCTACAGCTGATAAAGAATGACTTGCAGAATGTGATGATAAATTATCTCAAAATAATATCAATGATGAGTGAGTATATTATAACATCATTAGTTTGTCACATAATACACAAAACAGAACCAAGCTGAATTTATACAATCATAAACGTAATAATTATGGTAATTTATATTTGTTGTTACGACTGTATGTGTTCGAAATAAATAAAATAATTGCGGCAACAGAAATACATCTTCTAAAAAAACTGTCTAACTATCACGGTTTATAAGATACAGCCTGGTGACATACGGACGGACAGACAGACAGCGAAGTCTTAGTAATAGTGTCCCGTTTTTTACCCTTTGGGTACGGAACCCTAAAAACAGATCCAAGCAGAATATCCAAACAGAATGTATACGATAATAAACGTAATAAATGTGGTGATATTTTTTTTTGCATGTCATCTAAGCAGCGAATATACAAAGTCACGGCAATTTTATTAATATAATCTATGTATTTTTTTTCAAACAACAAACACGACTTTGTTTCATATTTATAGATATAAAGTAATAAATTATTACTTAGCTTATTTAAAACTGACAAAAATAACATTTTACATTAATAGAAGTTGATCATAGTATAACAGCTGAAATATTTATACTGTGGCGTAGTGCTAACGTTACGAGAAATGGACAGCGCGCGGAGTGAGACGCGCGGGCGGCCCCCCACACCTCACCTCCTAAAATCGTAGTTCGCGCGAAAATGCCTCGCCTTAATGAAGGTCATGACTCCCCTGCAGAATTGAATTAATTCATTTGGAGAGTTAATTGTGTTGTTGCTAGTTTACTGAAGTTTTGCAAAGTTTATATTTTTTTCCAGATAACAGATATAAATTCTATAACTACGTGTTAAATGAAAAGGTTAAAAATATAACAAGACTATTTTATCATTAAAATAATCTTATTATTAAAAAAAATGGAATCCATGGAGAAAATAATCTTTTCATAATTTCCATTAAAAATATCTACTATATAATACTTTCTTTCTTAAATTTGTTTCTGCAATTCGATAGAATAACAAAATAATTATACCAATATAGTTTCTATGTACTTTGGTACAATGAGTTATCTTCAAACGGAATTAAATAGACATTGATTGATGGATGGTGGTGGGGTCTAAAACCTATAAAAAGAAAGGATGATTCTGCTAAATGTAAATTTGCCGCTTGTTAAAATCAATACTTACCAAATTTATTCAGATTAGGAAGTTAGTATTAAGTAAGTAGGTATAGTTTGTCACCTCGTCAAATGTTTGACTATAATAATCTACAGTAGTTATAAATAAGACATATATTTTTTTGTAGCACTCTGTTTTTTACGGCTGTTTTTGTCAAATGGCTGACTGTATAATTTAAAAAATAGCCCTTTAGTTTTATAAAATAGCGCTCTAGCTTTCAAGATTTTTGCGGCAATATCTAGAAAAAGGTTAAGTTTATTACTATATAAATTAGGTGGCTTATATAAACTTTTCTGGTAGGTAATAATCTCAGCTGCATCGAACGACAATAGCATCTGTGGAGAAACAACAAATGTGATTTCTGCAATTTCACGTCTGTTAGTTTCTGCAGTTTCAAACTGAATTTAACTTGTGAGAATGACTTCAGTTTCTACGATTTGCCTTCCAAAGACTCGTTAGAGCTAAAATACTATTTTTGCGTGTGGAGGTACACAAATTGTCGAGATATTTTCTAGTTAGTAAGTTAGTATAATAAGTAAGTTAGTATGAGAGTAGCCAACTCAATTGTCACAGTTTTCTAACCGCCTCAAGAGCCTCTGACATGGCTTACGACTGTCTTACAATGACACCGCCAGCAGCTACAATTTAACGTGTCATCCGACCCTTGGAAGCATCCAAAATGAAATACGAATGAAATGAATACTTTATTCACCTAGTTCATCACTTCAAACACATATTATATCTAACGCCATACTTTTGTGAGTGTTTGTTTTTACTTACGCTAAAATAGTTGAGTTGTTTTGGATAAACTTCGGCATGGAAATCTTATATATACAACTAAAACGTAGCAAATAAATGTGGCTATGAGTGCTGTATATTATGTAGGTGCCTAATAGTAATATGGTTAGCTAAGGTACATGATTAGAAGACAGCACATAACATCGAATTCTAAAAATCAAGTGTTATGTACTTCGATGTACAACAAACTCTCAGTAAAAGTACCGAGAATTAATAAGTTTCAAAGCAGACACTCGCATGTACCTACTTGTGTATCCAGAATCCGGATAATCCGTATTAAGATCGCGTCACGAACAGCAAATATAAAGGATTACTAGCAACTAACGCATAAACTGTTAAGATCGTTTTAAGTAGGTACCTCTAATGTTAGGTTCCTTTAATTGACTTATAATTTATCAAATTATCAATAAAATGTTTATATAAAACAACAATTTTTGTGCAATGACTATTGAAACATTGCATTAAAAAAAATGGAAATTTGCGGAAAATAAATCAGCTGTTCCATAGACCAAGTTAATTGCCTTCTAACAGAATATAGGAGAAACATTTTTTTTGTCAAATTTCCAAAAGTTTCCAAATTTTCAAGTTGTTGCGTTTGAAGTACCAAAGCTGCCTTTAAAATGATGTGCGTTAGTTATCAGCAACCCTGTATATAGGTACTATGTATAAGTATATACTATAACTTACATAGGGAGATTTAACACAGGTGTGATTCGAGTAACGTCCCACAAGGGTGAAGTTACAGCGTAAAGTAGCTATTATGCAAAGTGCCTGCACAAAACGTAGCTGCAACATGCAAGTAAATGAATCCATTCCGTTCTTGCTAGTAGCATTGCCTGTGACAGGCAATTTATGCGATATTCCGAGTTTATCAGATACTTGTCAAATAATTGTTTGTAACATGGTAGGTAGGTAGTTTTTTTACACAGTTACACTCGTCTGTTCATATAAACATGTTCTACGAACATGTGAGTCGTATTCCTCATTATTGAGGGTTCCACTGCCGAATTGATTAATTGGGAAAGAAGTTCTTTTCGGCTAGGTCATCGTGGTGGGCGCCCATAATCTTTCACGGAAGACAATTTCCTGACTATGACGGATGATGAAATTATAAAAAATCTATTTAATTTAATAAAGCCGAAGTTTTTTCCTCTTTCACAACGCCACAAAACGTGACATCATCATGACATAGGTTTGATACTTAGATTTGGAGTTCGTATTGGGTAATTGACATACCTACATATACAAAGATACCTTTACTCCGGTACCACGCAAAGCCACAGAAATCCACTAGTTCTTTATGAATACAGGAATAGGTACTCATTTGTTGTTATTTCGAGAGAAGCTGACACAAGACAGGCTTATCGCAGGCAAGCCCTGAATACGTATACTTAGCCTCCGACGCGGCTAAAAGTGGATTTTACTCACATTTTCTCGAGAATGGATATTGTTGTCATGGACGTATAAAGTAATGAATTGGGCTGTGACTAAAAGGTCTAACTTTCTAAGGAATACCTGTACTCGTGGTGGTAAATGCCTACCTCATAACTTAGATAAGACAATTGCTTTGTCACTTGACTTAAGTAATGTGTAGATTTAGAGTCTACCTATCATAAATTCCAATCATAATCTTTGACATTGCAGAAATCAGCCACCATATTATCCGAAATCGCTAAAGAAGACAATACAAACGCCCCGCTCCTTTTTAAATTTCGTATGTAGGTATAAAATAAGCCAATAAATATACTGGAATTGACTTAAAAATTAGATTTATTGAACCGGATAAGCTATTCATTAGTGGTATAGAATCTTTCCTAATAATAATGGGATTATTGATCCGAATCATGATCCAGTTATCAAACAATTACCTACGTATAAATAAAATATATCCTTTCCAAATAGACTACGCATCGGCCGTTCATTATTGTCTGTGAATGACTGTACCGTTCCAATAATAAGTTGAGTGAGATATGAGTTTAACATGACGTATCTGTCTATTTAATTTAAAAACTAGGCTACGAAACAATCATCAGGTACCATACTATCATTCTGATATAAATATGTATATTATCTATTATGACGTAACATGAAATGAAATGAAAATTATTTATTTTGTGACAAGAAATTACATACGAACATTTGTTTGTTTATTGGTCTGTCACTATGTTTGTTTTTCTTTGCACCTAATCTGAGAGACAGATCATCGTGAATCGTGATTAAAACGACACGTGTAAAGTTATGGCCACCCAAAAATATTATGAGCAATAGCTAGGTAATATGTCTTTTTTACTAATAATACTATAATGTCTTTAATAAGTCGTTCTTATCATAAAACGCTGCATTTATTTCCATTTCCGTTATTGCGAAAACAATAGTTAAAATTTTACATACTGCTGTGAACACTGAACTGACGTCAACTGTCACTAATTAATTGCGAGAAGATGCTAAATTCCTTTTAATAACAGGCGACTACAGACACGATTGTCTAACGTTTTTTATTATTTTCAACGTGTGATAATTCACATGTGGAAACTACGTCACTTTAAGAGCTTTAATATATTGACCATTAAGGTAAATTATGTTAAAACTATTAGTTCTATCAATACATTAGTGCTATCTTTGGTATCCGCAAAATGACGAATCTGATTGATTTTGACCTGATTATGAGCAACCAATGTGAGAAGCAAATCCGAATTTTGTCTTGAAAGTTCTGGAACCATGTATTGTAGCAGACCATCACTTACTCGTATTTCGGATTAAGGTAATCATAATGGATTTTGATGGGCCAGTATTTGAAGTGTTAATACTCAGTTCTGGAGTATTTGCAGTAGTTAAACCCTTGTCAATTTCCAGCTATTCGATTAATACTTACCTGCTTGGATACTAGTGCTGACTCTATATTGGGATTGGGATTGTAAAGTTGAAACTTTGGAGTTTGATAGTACAGGTACATACAATACATGTTGTTAGTTATACGTGTAATGTTCAAATATCATGTTTAAAAAAGTTTACGAGCTTATTTTAAGAGTGGGGATAAAGTCGGAATCATTTGTTTTATTTTTTAAAGTTTTAGAATCGAGATATTGCTTCTCTTTACATTTTGAAAGAGTTAAAATCATTTTGTGTAGAACCACTTCTGAATGTACCTATTTCGCAATTTTTAAAAAGTCAAAAAGCATAAGTTGTTATTGTTTCATCCATCACTTTCTGGTTTAAATCGATTTACCACTTGACATTGGCAGAATTGCAAAGTCATATCTTCGCAAAAGCCATATCAAAAAAATAAAAAATAAATGTAAGTATAGTAAATTTATAGTAGTTAGCTTGACATTATGACGGAAGCGTCATTGTCTGCCCACATATCTTACTAATTTTATCAAAAACCCCAATTCATCTCTCTTACGTTAGGTATTCTATTCCTCGCCTCCATATTGCGAAGAAAGCCTCTCTTAATGGCCGTATTATTTGGTCGATTGGGGCTACAATACATGTTACCAAATTCTGGCACAATATCAGTGTGGGATACAATCAATGACATACCTAATATCTATAGACTGTTCAATATGCGGCTCAAATTTATGTGATGATGATGACTTTCTTGACGTATCTGTCTACAGTGTCTACGGTAAATCCGATTATGGCCGCGAATATGAGACGAAAATCCGAATATTGCCCTGAAAATTTTGTTGGACGCCTTGTTTTGGCAAAAAACGTGACTGGTTACATGCAAGTATCGTGTTATAAACATGCATATTAATTGATCCCTTGCAATGGACGTGTGATAAGACTAAATAGAAGGTTATAGTACCTGTACATGACATAATTTTATCATCAGTATGTATTTAGTTCTATTTCAATTCGAAAAGAATCGAGTGGTTTGTAATAATGAAAGTTATATCGCAACAAATATATTTTTCAGTCGGCTTCAGCACAACTTTTTAATGCTATGAAATCGTTGGTCAAAATGTCTCTATCGTATTGTAATTAGGAGTTTATGTGTTATATAGTGTTTAACTTAAGCTAGCTTAAGTGAGCCTAGACGAAGATCAGGCTTTGTCGTATCCGGATGAACCCTAATGCGATTAGGCGGCTTAGGCTTTGAATATATAGAGCATAAAGTAGGAAAACATTTCATCGTCTTATCTTCTTCTGTAAAGTTGCCTGTATAAGACTTAGTATAGTAGAAGTAAGTGATTGATATTTATTCATAAAATTATTTTGACACACCAATATTAACTTGCCTTATTTGCAAAGCTAGCAAATGAAACTAAATTCAATCCATTTTGCCATTGTGTCTTCAATCGAACTAATATAATAGAGCTCAAAGTTTGTGAGTGTGTTTGTTTGTTTCTTCTACTCGTATGGAGATTGATTAAGCCCTGGGTTTATATAAAACGTGTTACACCCTAGGCTGCAGCAATGCTTAACATCAGGCAGGCTGTAGTCAAACGTAAACCTAGCCCACGTAAAAATATAAAAAAAAATCGTAGATTACACGGGTAACATCGCGGGCAACGTTAGCAACAACGATTTTAATATTACCACCGAATATAATTATAATATGTCAATACGACGATTATGAACAGCTGTACTAACTTGCCTAGTTTTGTGTTATTTATTAGGAAGATAATATTAAACCTTATACTAATAATTGTTCAATAAACATTGTGATAATCATGTAAGGTGGTATTATTTTTATAATGACCCGTAAAAATATTGTACTATTGAAAGCAAGACCAGATTGTGAGATCCAACCAGCTGAGTTAACTTACTCATAAGGACATGTTTCCTTATACTAATTGACTATAGTTAAATGGAGAAAAACACTGAACCAATTTCTCAGGATTAATATATAGATGTTATTTTATATTTTTTCTAAAACTAGCTGTTAATGTTTAACTTTCAATAATGAACAAGTTTTGAAACACATCGTTCAGTAACTCATTAAACTTATTTTTAAAGAGAAACTAGCAGACCCGGCAGACTTCGTCCCGTCTGTTGACTCTTTTACTTTTTAATTAGTTAGAAAACGTTTGTATGGGAAAAAGAAAAGGGCGGTTTTAAGAGATTTTCCGGCTTTTTTTTAATTTTTTCTCGCCCTAAAAACCATCCTTGAACTTCAACGAATATTAAAATAAAGGAATTGGCCAAATCGGTCCAGGCGTTGTTGAGTTATGCGCTTACCAACACATTTTGCGATTCATTTTTATATATAAGATAGGTAAGCGGATAACCACTTGCCTATTTCTCTTTAAAATATCATATTGAGTATGAACCTAAAACATCCTAAAATGAACTTAAAATTAGGTACAAAAAGAAATAAAATTTAAAAGTAGCTTATAAGAACAAGCTATTTAATTCATGTGTTTTCCAAACACTGGAAAGCTGTGAAATTTCCGACCTAATAAATAACTCTTTGCAAATTTTGCTGAGAACGCTGTATACGTTTCATCTGACTTCGTTAATTATTACGACGTCGTCGTAATCTAAGCTCTCGTGAAACTAACCCCACAATTTTTTGTCTGACATTTATTTAAATTATTTTGTTTAGCTAAATCATTCACACATTTCCTGCGCCAATTCTGCGATGATTCATTCGTACCGATACACTAATATATCGTTATTCTTTCAGTGGCTGATCAATCAAACCATGACTAACTTTCAAGCACTGAAATTGGTGTCAGTAGAACACGTCGATGTCATCTATTAGACTCAACATTGAGACAGAAAAATCCTTGCAATAATAATGTATAAACAACTGCGTCACGCGCTTGATACATTGAGAACTTCATATACCTAGTACTACTACTATAGCCTAGTTGTGATATAGATGTCAGATGTTTATTGTTATTACGAGTACCTTCTTCTTTACTCGCATAGTAGGTTTTGTCTCACTGTGGGTTTAGTATAAAGAAAAAATCATTGGATTTTTAAGAATAAGAATAAAAACCATTTATTGTAACATGAAAACAAAAAACAGCCAAAAATATATAAATACAAAATATGAATATATTTAAAGTTTCATGTCACAACCCGGCCCCAACTCAGTATGTTAACGGTATGACAGTCATCTGAATTTAATTAAGAACTTTATTTGTTTTCCTTGTTAAAAACGGATTTTACCAGATTTGTCCCCTGCAAAAAGAAGAAAATATTAAAAATAATAGCGAACAATTAGGCAGGTAATCCAATATTGATCCATATTTTATTTCTAAAATCAAGAAGGTATTAAAAAATATGAAATTGTTTCAGTTTTATGGTAAACCGCTTAAAATAAAACAGAAATGAAGTAAAGATATCGAGCAATATTTTATTCGAACCATTTTGCAATCTCGACACATTTCCATTTAGTGACAGTAAACGATTCATTGAGATAGTGGTCCTGCCCACAGATAATGTTGAGTAAAGTTGATTTACGCTTATTAGCCGTTGAAAAGTCTATAATTAGAAAGTAGAAAAGCTGCTGAGCTGTAGAAATCTATGTTTTACGCCCACTCAGGATAGATTAAAGTGATATTAGAGCAATTTGCTTAGATCTTACTAATTCACGACAAAATTTTGCGGTTCTGTTTCTTCGGGGTAAGACAAGAGCCCAATTTATAAGATTCTGCTGGCCGTCTGTCCAACTGTCTGGCTCCTGGCTGTATCTGCCATGATAGAGTTAGACAAATGGCGATTTTTGGATCATTCCCACTAGATCCATTGCCCAGATCCATAATGGATCTACTGAGAAAAAAACATTCCCACTAGATCCATAGTGTCGAACAATGAAGCGTTTACGAACTGGTAATAGAGGTATGAGTAAGCTAGATAAAACATTTATTTTCACGAAAATCTCTGCTCTCGGCACACTGATATCTTATTATTACATAAGAAATTTAAAACTGAATGCTAAAGAAAGCGGTTACTTATGTGTAAAAAAATTTAGAATTAATCAAATCAAAACATATTGACTCTAGAAAATAACACCAGTGTTTGAACTCTTAGCATAGATTTTAGTAGTTGTAGGTATTAGTTATATTATATGTGTTTCATCCATTATGGATCTAGGCAATGGAGCTAGGGAGAATGATCCCGATTTTCGTACGACAGTTGAAGCTAAAAATGTTTACAGGGATGTATATAATATAGTTTTTTTAATGGGAAACTATAATCGTGATATTTTTCCATCTTCACTAAAGTATGGAACCCTTTGTAGCGACACTGATCATCATATGGCCGGTTCTTTAGAAATAAATTTAGGAAAAATGATATAAATTACGCAGGCCTATTGACTGTATGAAAAATAATCAAGATTATGATCTGAGAGTTTTTTTAACGCTAACACAACGAAATCAAAGATTTGATCCCAAGAATTAGGGATCAAACAACAAACAGAATGAACTGCTCCAGGCAATATTATGCGGCATTGAAAACAGTTGTGCCAAAGTGAACCGATTAATTCGATCTATGTATTTGAAACGTTTACTAACTCCTTCGAAGGCATGCAATATTGCCTTTCTTGCGGCCACCTACCTCACTATACTAAAGATAAACTTTGTGCTTAGTTCTGATCGACCTAATACAATAATATTGTATAGAGAAAGTGATTGCTGCCTCTTGCAAAAAGTTAAATTGATTATTGACGAACACACTTTCCTGTATAGATGTCTTTAAATTTTAATAGCTTTTAAAACACGCCAGACACCTATGAGGCGGTTTCGAAACTAAACACCACAGTAGGTACGCAGTTTTATCTAAGAGGAAGATGTTTAAAATTGTCTTTATTTCAATGCATATCAGTAGAAGGTACTTATTAGGCCTATAAAAGTGTGTAGGTAAAGATCGTTCTTAAATAAAATTATCTGATAAGGTAGATCATTGCTCTTTCTTAATCATCTTTTCCTAGAGACTTATTCCCGAGAGATGCGATAATACTTGTATTTTGTGTGATTTTGATAGCGGTCAATGGTACGAAGAGTACTTATATACGTATCTATACTATCTATACTATAATATTATAAAGCTGAAGAGTTTGTTTGTTTGTTTGAACGCGCTAATCTCAGGAACTACTGGTGCGAATTGAAAAATTCTTTTTGTGTTGGATAGACCATTTATTGAGGAAGGCTTTAAGCTATATAACATCATGCTTCAACTAATATGAGCAAAGAAACAATGGAAAATGTGAAAAAAGAACGGGGAAAATTATTCATCTTTGATAGCTTCCGTTGCGTGCGCTGCGAAAACGGTTCAAGATATCAAAAAAATATGTATGAAAGAATTATTCCTCTTGAAATGAGCTAACAAAATGTCTGCAACAGTATGTGTCTATATTTTAAGATTAACTCACTAAAACCGTTTTTATGGTAATAACTATTCCATGCGGACGAAGTCGCTGACACAGCTAGTCCAGGATAAAAAAGTAGCTATGTGTTAAAAGGCATTTCCAAAAATTCTTTCTTAGCGGATGCCTACGTCATAACATCTCCCTGCATGCCAAATTTCAGCCCGATCCGTCCAGTGGTTGTATTAGTATTCTGTGCCAGTGTTTTGGTTCACCACCGCAGTCACCTTTAAGTTTTATATATTTAGGTAGATTGCTCTCTTACAAAGTTCAAATATATCTAAATTTCAATTTCTTACATACATGCTAATCTATAGCTTGAATAATAATTACCTATAGAAAAAACACAGTTTGAAAACAATGATTTTAATTTTGCTAATGAGTTTATTAGTCCGTTCATCCTACTGTGTTCTTTACTGGATACTATTAAGGTCTGTTTGAATGATTAATTGAGGGCGTAAGATACTGGCAGTAAAGTAATTAGTAGGCGTTAGTAGCTTAATTTTCATGCTTACATATGAAATTGGGCGATATTGTGTGAAGTTGGTCTAGAATTCTGTAAATTTAGAATGGGACCTTAATTGTGCTAGATGGATATTTTTTTTTTACTCTTGTAATATAAGTTGTGGGTAAAAATTCTTTAATTTAATTATTTTTGTTTAAATTTTCACTGTCATTTCAGTGTCGCTTCCTATTTCAAATGTTGGGCTAGACGACACAGTCAAGTGTAAGTTTCCTGGATTTTTCTATATTTGTTTATCATCAATAATATACATATCTCTTGAACCTAACGCTACCTGCCTATTCAAATTAATTACATCAAAGGAACAAGCTTGTGTAAAATTATTTGCGATATTAGAATATCAAAGCAAGGAAATATGGTGAAAATGTATCTTAATTAAGACCCATACTTAATTATAACATTTAAATGATTATACAATATAAGAGTCTCCGAGGACTAATTTGTTCATTTCAACTCCCTTTCTTCATCAATAAGGAAATGAAAAGTACAGAAGTGTTACGCAAAATTTACTAGGAGTACCTAGTTTTGACACACATCAATTAATTTATCAAGTCTGCTATACATACATGCTGTATAGATAATCTAAATACATATTATATAAAACTCAGAGGTGACTGACTGACTAACTGACTGACTGACATAGTGATCTATCTATCTACGCACAGCCCAAACCACTAGACGGATCGGGCTGAAATTCGGCATGCAGGTTGATGTTATGACGTAGGCTTACGCTATGAAAGGATTTTTGGAATTGCTACTTTAAAAGGGGTAAAATAGAGGATGCAAGTTTTACTTCTTAATGCGAGTGAGCCGCGAGCACCCACTAGTTACTTATAAATTAATTTAAAAAAATTGCAGTATTTTTATTTTGAAGAATTTTAATTTTAAATTGTTTTTTACTGTTAATAACTTACTGTGCTGTGTGGATGTGAATTTTAGGAGAGTTCAGTTAGTTACCGGCTCTATATCTCCGAATCACCGAACATACAATAACAATCCTGTATGTCAAATCCTGAAACGATACGCACTGTGCGCGTGCGCATCTATTACCTCCAAGTTATCTAGTACTGTGTTAGCTCGTGCCAGAGCACAGCGTGCCCGCCCGCTTCGGATTCACGGAGACACGAAATAAACACTCGGTGTTACACGAATTTGTTATCGTTCACGAAATGTTGTCAAACAATAAACTGAGGACTGCTTGAGGTTAGTGTTTGGTTTTCATTGAATTCTCAGATGGTTAGGTAATTTTGGATATTCGTAAGATATTATTAAATTATATGGTTTGATAAAATGAGAAACTTTTGAGGAAATATTTACCTAAGTCTATATGTCTGTTTTGAAGATTAACAAATCGTAGAGTAAGAGATCGTATGAGATACATAATACCGTTTTTTTTTATTAAAGCAGTTAATTTTGCGAAGAAGGTTAACTAAAATTTTACGTTTATTAATGAGTATTTATTTATATTTTTATTTTTATTCTATCTACAACTGGAATATACCTCAATCATTTTCACATAGAATATTCAATGAATGTGGATGTGTGTGTGTACAAGGATTACGCTTGAGTATTTTTTTTGTGAATGACCTGCTAATTTTGTTAAGCTTACTTATCCAAATCGTCTACAAAATATATTTTAAATACGTCACTTTAAATAGTAGGTACAATGGCTTCTCGATTCGCTTTACTGCACATCTTTGTAAGAATATGTAAATTTTGACCCATCTTCTAGTTGCGGATTGAACTCAGAGGATACCTTTTAGCTTTGGTGGTTTTATTACACGTGCAGTGTTAGATTTATTAGTTACTAGCTGTCCCGGCAGACTTCGTACTGCGACCTAAACTTTTGTATTTTTTTTTTCCTTTTAAACCTTTCCTAGACCTCCACGAACATTTCAAGACTAAGATAAGATAAATCCGTTCAGCCGTTCTCGAGTTTTAATCAGACTAACGAACAACAATTCATTTTTATTTATAAAGAAGAAGATTACAGTGTTTTTTTTTAACAAAATTTGAGCATCAATAGCGTTAACATTGACAAGATTTATCCGAAATAAAAGAGTAAATAAGATAACATTATACGAGTATGTCTAAACCAAATTAACCAAAAATATTTGAGCATTAAAAAAGTTTTTAATTTCACAGTGACTTTAAGTTGTTCACAATTACATGGCATAGTTTTATGTTTATTTACTAAGTTTTTTTTACACGCGTCTCAATGAATAGCTATAGATAAGATATTAGTAACATTGAGCTAATTTTATGAATTTGGCGAAATAAAACGCTGGCGCCAAAGATTTATTTGCGAAGGTCAATTGTTTATCTTACGAAATAATTAGAACATTGATAAGTTTTTATTATTATCTAAAATTTACATAGCGCATACATACATTAACATAGTTTCGTTTTATTTTCTATTAGCCAAGAAACATTTTTCGAAGCATGGTCACAAGTAACCATAGTAAGCATGGTAAGTAGTAGTATGATTGATTAACATGCAAAAAATACGTTTCTTTATACGTACATACGAGTATGAATAGAAGACGAAAAAAGAAAGCATGAGTGACCCGGAGTACACAGAACCCTACTTCTACTTCTTTTTTAATGAGGCTGACCTCTGGGTAGGTTAGTTGTTAAAATCCGCCATAACCCGACTGCACCCCATTGTGGTTTTCGAAGATTTTTCCCCTCACAAAAAAGGAGAAGTACCTAAGCTAAAGTTTACTATTTCTTCTAATACATACATATCGTTTACCTTTTTCTTCTTACGTACGCGTCAGTACGTTTGATCTCAACGATAAGTTTGAAAGAGATCTCAACTGTGTACACAGTTGCCAAAATATGAGTGTGAAAATTACGTAAACATAGAAGTTTATACAATGTCTAGTTCAGTGGTTCAGTGAAGCTCAGAGTCAAGGTCGGGCTATATACTATATACCATAGTTATAGTATACTGTAGCTAGGCGCCGTATCTAATAGATCTATTGGTAGGTAAATGGTATGTGGAATTGTTTTGGAAGATTGGGTATAGCAGCACCAACTGTTGTTTCTACGGATTATTTATGTACGAAATTTTGGTAATCATTTTGTGTTAAAGAAAATTTGCTTGTCTGTAGTATATTTTATGTAGTTACAAGCGCAGTGTATAGTTTTAAATTAAAATTACTAAGCGCTAAAATAAAATAGTTTTAAAATCCCTCTAGCTGCTCAAGTGAGTAAAATAGATAAATCTTAATTTTTAGTCAAAAAGCAAATTAACAGAATATTTTCTTTTTTTTTCGTGACTTTTTTTCTATAATTGGTTCGCATACTTGATTAATAAAAATAACACGCCTTTTTGACTTAAAATTAAGATTTATAAATGTTTATTCACTTCGCAGCTAAAGAGATTTTTAAACTATTGTCTTTTAGCGTTTTGGTATTTTAATTTAAAACTATTTAAGTTGATCGAGTATGCGATAAATTTAATTTATATATTTTTTTTCTACAAATCGTTCGTATACTTGATAAAATCTTTCTAATCAATCGTACAAACATTTAAAATGTGTAGGTAGTGTAATGTTTACTTAGTCTTAATTGTCTATTTGCAATTTAGTTTTTTGAAGAATTGGGCCAATCCTTATTGAACTAGGCCACTTGTACTTTTACTAATTAGTGTTATTAGAGTCAATTACATGGCGTAGAATACATATCTGTGAGTAAAATTTCTAAATTAATGTACTCGGTTTCACAACTAGAAATTACTGGGCTTTCAAACAAAACACATTACGTACATACATACCTCATTGATCCCGATAACTATAATGATATTAAAAACTCAGGGTAATTTCAGTTCTAATGGGTAAACGTGAGGCGTTGTATCAAGCTGTTCATTTGCTCGACTTAAAGGTATTTTCTAGGCAACCACACTAAGTCTTAAAGAGCAACGTTGCTTAACATCAGGCAAGTTGAAAGCGAGCAAAAGCCTACCTTGCTTAAAAAAAGTATTGTTACATAATCTCCAATCACTCTATATCTATCTATCTATATATACCTATATATATATATATATATATTAAAGCTTAAGCAAATCGAAAGTCTAAACATGGAACATATTAAAAAAAAGTTTTGAGATTCTTAGCATTTATAACAGAACACGTTTCAACCATTTATAGATTTTTTGTCTGTATATCTGCATATCTGTTTATTTAAACGCTCATAACGCAAAACGGGCTGAACAGATCAGCATAATTTTTGGTATGTAAGGTTTTTGGTCTTAGGAGTGTAATAGGTACTTTTTATCTTGAAATAATGCGATCGAAGCCGCGGGCGTCCACTACTTTCATAATAGAAACAATATAAGTAAAAAAAATAGTTCGAAAGTAAAAAGAACAAGCAATATAAAGCATGTTGTACAGGAAATAGTCTTATTTATAGTAGCTCCTCAGTAGTCTGTGGTCTCATTGCATCACTACGCACTTCCAACAAAATTAACTGAAAAATTACCTACGCGTAGGCAATTATTTTATGGGGCATAAATTAATTTTAGACTGTTATAACGTTTGGTGGCAATTCATTTAATGTAATGTATGCAAACCATTGAATCAATCCAAGGCCTGGAAGTCAAAGGTTTGAAATGTTACGCAATGCTACCATAATAGGGTAAAATGTCATAAGATAATGGTAATAGGCAATGCTGAAATTCTGACCAATTTATTTCAGATATTTTGTTTGCATTTTCATAAAATGAAGCCTTATCAACTATATTTACATTTATCGTAAGCCAAAATAATAAGCTGTGGATTTTGTTGTAAATATCCGCAACATGCAAGATAAAATTACTAACAACCAATCATTAAAATTTCTTCGCGTATAGTAAAGCAAACAGTTCTTATGCACTGACTAATCTGATTTAATAAAAACTTCTTCAAGTCCAGGGAGAACTGGTTTTTTCTATACTTTACAAAGCGTGAAAGTGGATTTACAGTAAATAAAGTCATCAAAATTAGTCATCACTAAAATAAAGATGATGACTAAAAATCAAGCCATATCACCATACAGATTTAATACACAATCAACGATATAGTTTCGTGGTCGATGATCCGAAACGTCGAAGGGCGTTACAGACAGACACACATACAAATATTTCCGGCAAGTGTATGTTATTTATTGATATTAGCTTCAGTTCGGTCTGTTGCGTCCCGAATCTATGCGGCGCTATGTGGCTAACGAACCACGGATACAATATTATAAGGTAACGTGGATTATAAAACTGCAATTTGATCTCATACTAACAATCTTATGTAGTTTAATTAACTAGCTTAACGTATTTTAATCGATTTCAAAAAGCATGATTTTTTCAATTTTACTGTTTTTTTATATATTTTTAGTTAAAGTCTTTGTTAGATTCGGGACCTAATGCAACGTCGTTGTTAAAATTTATGATAACTTGAGGAACAAACCGAAAACTCATCTTTGATTTTATATAAATGTGTGGTTTGATGGGTAAAACACTGAAGAATAGCAAAACTTGTAGCCGAACCATTTTGAGTACATCCTTGTTCCACACTGTTTCGACATTTTATCCCCAACTAAAGTCGGGACATTTCACCGGAAAACTAAGGTACAAAGAAAGTGGCTAATTAAAGTAGAGAATGGTAAGAAGTAAGGTAATTAAACTAAGAAGTTGGATACAGCTAACTTTGTAGTTGTAAAGGAGTGCGGTTGTTGCGGTATTTTGACTAACAACCTTCTTAGAAGAGCTTCAGAATATTGGTAAGTATTATAATATAATGTTATAGGATACACACACGTGCTTAGGTCACAGTTTCTTAAATTAACGTTTGAGCACTAGATTACCTTTTTATGTAACATTTGAGATATTATTTTAAAAAAAGAAGCTATATAATATGTGTGTATGTATATCTGATATATTTTTTGTCGTCGGTTTCTTATTCGTCTTCTTCTTGGTATCTTCTAGGTAAGCGTGTTACATACACCCTAGGCTGCAGCAATGCTTAACATCAGGCAAACGCAAACCTCTCCCAAGTTAAAAAAAAAAACAAAATTTATGCACATATTTGAAATCGCAATAGTAGGTAGGTAGCACATCTTAAGCAGTTTAATAGTTTAAACTTTTGAAGTCCAAGTATTTTATATGCATAAAATATTTGTTTACTAGATAAAAATTTGGTTAATATGATATTTGTATATGCCAAAAAGAATGAAAAATAAACACGTTTTCGGGTAGTTTTACATTTATGAGTATATTTGTTGGCTCATTTTACTACCCTCTATTTTTATGATACCTCCTCTCTCTTTATGTCAAAAGTACCCTGATCGAGTATCTTTTTCAATGTTTCAAGAGGCGACGTATGAAAAAGTAGAAAACAGGATCATTCCCAAGTGATATTATTGGGAAAAGAAAGGACTTGTCGTAAAACTGGAGACTTTATTGCGCAGTTTTCCAATTTGTCGCCTGAACTATAATCCTAAGTATACGCGACATATCAGTATTTCTCACGAAATCTGAAAGAGTGTGATTTATAAAAAAATACCTTTAAGGGTAGGAATATAACATTTAATTTAAATCAAATGTTAAGCTGTCATACAAATTAGCACAACGAAGTAGCGTACATTTATTTGCCCTCTAAAATTTTAGACATTATTTTATGAACAACAAAAAAATACATCTTTCATTTACTACAGTATACGTGCAAATGTTGAATTGTTCATTTCATTACTCTAGTTTAACATGAGTAGCTGTCACTCGAATAGCTTATAGCTCTTAAAACAACATTTAAAAATGAATTAATCTGCAGCAAATACAATACTCACCTTGTCAAAATGGTATCAATTTCAATTAATAAATTGTGGATCATCAGTTCAAGTTTTCGTAACAGTTAATTAAATAGGTAATTTTTTGATAAAAAGAGTAGAAACGATGAGGGAATTAAATGGCACCTAGTCTTAATTTGATATATGGAAATTAGACCTAGGTTTAGGTAGACACAGAATTGTATAAAGCATATTATTATTGGAAACTCATGAATTGAATCCATCTTACACGTCAAACCAAACCGAAACTTACAAATAAGTCCACTGAAGCTAGGGACCGAAATTGAATAGTCTCATTGAATGAACGGATTGCTTCTGAGATCTATGGTGTGGCGAGATTGACAATCTCATGATTCTGGGCTTGAGTTTATATGTACCTAACCTTTTTAGTGAGGTCATTCTATACTTGGGACCATGTAGTTGACTGACTAAAAAGGTTTGTTACGTTATTGTAGTGATTGGTATGTATACCGTAAGTCGCAGATTTTAATAGACTTGGCTTGGGATGTTGTGCATATTGCATGTGGGTATTGTTGATATAAAAATGATATAAGTGCAGTTATTTCAGCATATCAATATTATTAACAACAAACATAAACATAAACATAAAAACAATACATAACATATAAATATATACTATTAGTTAGTTACTCTATGTTTTATAACTTTTGAATAAATTATTGCTCCTTAGTTTTGATTATGACTAAATATGTGATACATAGGTGTTATCATCATTCAGTTAATAAATTCATTTGAGTGGGTCTAAAACTTCATGTGATCTAAAATTCAGATAGATAAAATATGAAACTCGTTTACGCTATAAAATTCTTGACCTACTACGGATTTGGTAAAGACAATTTGACTATGACAATGTCGACATCGAAATGCATGAGTCTGTATATGGCTGTGTGGATAGAAGGTTTTAGTTATCTAACGCTAGGTCACACTTGGGTGCTAAATGCATTGTTCTTGTACCATTTCTTGCAGACGGCCCATGTTTGTGTTATCTTAATTGGTTCTGCAGAAAGTTAGCATTGTCTATTCGTAAAATGTTGCACCTTTTCTATTCAATTGTTTAATACATAAACAAGTATTCTTTTTCGAAAAATAAACTTGTTAGAGAGGTGACCTATACTCAGCAATTTCATTTCAACCTGAATGATAAAGCTTTTTTTGTTGTGTGTAATACACAAACAACAAAAAAAACTTTATTATCATTTCAAAATTATTTATAAATTCAGCACCAAAGTGGCTTTACCTGGTTCAATTACCTTTAAAAAATATCGCCTCTTTTAAATTTTATTTAATCTCGGGCCTCAGTGGGCCTTTTAAAACATTTTGTTCCAAACTTTTTCTATGAATAAATTTTACAGCTAAGTATTTTTTGTTAATGCCCTTTGAAGTAACTAAAGTTTAGGACTTTATTTCTAAGTGACTACATCGTCATTCGGTGACGAAATTAGCACAATAGGCGGAATCTCTAGAGTACTAGTGTCAGAATTCAACAAAACCATTTCAGGATTAAACAATATTCATCTATACTTAACATTATAAAGCTGAAGAGTTTGTTTGTTTGTATGTTTGTTTGTTTGAACGCGCTAATCTCAGGAACTACTAATCCGAATTGTTTTTTTTTTTTTGTGTTTAAGAGACCATTCATCGAGGAAGGCTTTAGGCTATATAACATCACACTGTAACTAATAGGAGCGAAGAAACAACGGAAAATGTGGAAAAAACGGGGAAAATTATTCATCAGGGTTTTCCGTTACGTGCGCGAAAATGGTTCAGAAAGTCGTGGGTAACAGCTATTAATTTATAAAGCTGAAAAGGTTGTTTGTAAAAATAAATATGATATCCAAAATAACTATTCCACGCGGACGAAATCGCGATCACAGCTAGTTAAAAATAAGACTTACCAACCTAGCTCTCTCAACCCAACATTTTTTTAATATTTTCTGTTAAAACTCTTACGAGGTACAACATTGCGTACCAATGATCGCGTAACTAGGTATGATGTTTGTACGTACAATATTGTTTTCATTTTTGGTAAAACTTCTTTTGAATTTAACAAAACCAATGAATTTGTCATATATGTATGTGTATATATATTGTTTATTATTGAATAAATTAAATAAATTTGTTACAGATGCCGATTTCACAAAACCGCTGCCGGGGAATATGAAGTGGCTGTATCCTATAATCCTTTTTAGTATTATTATCGAAACTAGTCTATTTAATCACGTAAGTACCTCTGATTAGAGTTACCATTTCGATCCAATAGCCATTCTACAACTTTTACGAGCAATAAATTTCCTTCGTAACTAACGACTGTTTAGTATCAAAATGAATAGAATTGAAAAGAAGTGCATCGACGAGGCTATCAATATATGTCTAATAATATAGTATAATATATAATGTATATAGTATAATATAGTGCGGCAAGGCTTTTAGGCAGATGATTACATAGGTCCAAGAATGGATTTATCAGCCAATAGCCTTGTTGTATAATAGTTCTGATTGTCAGAAGTTTTTCGGCATTCATCAGCGTTGCATCCATAGATGGAAATAAAAGAAAAATCCAACAAAAAACGTCTGGCAGCCGGCCAAATTGAAAAATATCTTGCTTTATCAAATGATTGCAACCATTGTATGGGAAACGATACGTTTTCAAATGGTTGGCCTAGTTATCCCAATGGGGAATGTTTTGTTGATACGTGCTATTCTATTATCCTGTGTCACAATGTGAAGCCTTTGTTGGTGGTTTCAGATTGATTCTGAGCCAACGTCGGAGTTGAATGCCGACACTAGTCATTATAACATGACACTTATTGGAGCGAATGAGACAAACGAAGGGTTTCCTTTGGGGAATGGTAAGTGATTTTAAATGTTCATTTATCGTTTTATGGGAGTGAGCCGCTTATTCAAATAGAGAATGGTAGTACTTGTATAGTATCAAGTCAAGTCAAGTCTTATAACCTTATTCTTGGCATGTAAAAGAAATATCATGGGTTCGCATTTACCAATTGACTATCAAGTTTCAATATAAATATGGCACCCAATTTTGATGATTAGTTTGTCTAGTTTAAACGTAGTTTTTGCGTGCTTCTTTTGAAAAGTGTATTTATAGACTTAATTAACATTCTAAAAGTCAGATCTTTACGCATCTAACATTTAGAATGAGTAAATATGAATAGAATTTCACTTTGACTTTGTTGAAGAAAAAAAGAAAATATACACATAATTTGACTAGCCATAGTACTAACATTTGTACGCCTATCGGCAGAATATTAGATACTTACAACAAATTTATGTAACACCTACTATGTATGACAATATTCGTGCAAATAAATGAATTTAGATTTATTTGATTTGTCAGTGAGTCGTTTTTTTTTAAGAGTGAGCTCGTATTTCGTAGTAGTCGTAGTCAAAACCTTATTTATCAGCATAGTGGTTAATTTATCTCTATTTAAAACTGCCTACCCAGAAGTAGCCCGATCATTTTCCCGCTGGGGCCGCTGGAGTAGGTGCGAAGGGGGCTTCAAGACGCGCCGCCGACGCTGCCTACAGCCGCACGTCTGCAGAGATTCACTGCGCGTCGAAGTATCAAGGTACAGTTGCTGACAATATTATGTACACTTCAGTGCTACTATGAAATATAACTTGGCATCCTGCTATCATAATAATACATAAAAACAAGGGAAGAAGAACTAAACATACTACTTCTAACTACAACATAACACTTAGAAAATCTGTAATTATTCTGTTATAATATTATTATGTAGTATTGTAGGTAAAGATAGGAGTAACAAAATTTGTGTTTTACTGTGTGTAGTTTAAAATAGAAAATTTAGAGTTACCTCAATTTCGAGTTAAATACAATAGCGTCACATGTTTATTTAGATCATTTTACTATCTTTTTTTATGAAAATCAGTAAGGTAAATTTGGCTTACAACCAACAAAACCATAACAGTAAAATTGCCATTTAGATCATTAAAAAAAACAAAAATGTATCATAGACTCCGCTAAATTTTATAAATAACTATAAATAGTCAATCAATCCGTAGTTCAATTACCTTTTGACCTTTGACGCTGGTCCGTTAGCCATCAAATAAAAAGCTCTTTGATTCATGACAAGGAAAAAAAGCCTTAAACCTGCGTGTATTGAAATAAAATCCAATCTATGGTTAAATGGGCGATTAACCTTACATACGCAGTTATTTAAATTTTGGTACAGTACATTTTGATTGACTATTCATTTAAATTGAAGATAACTTATAAGTAGAAATATGGTTAGGTAATAATCCTTGGCCCACGCTTTTGTGATTTATCCGAACCGAGCTAAGTAGGTCCCAAGTTCGGATCCTATGAACGATTCACGTTGATTTATGAGAGTATATTGTTTGTTTGTTCTTGAATTTTTTTTATTAGGATTGTTTCTTAAAAATAACTGGTAAAAAAGGAATAACATACAGAAAGGTATATGAGTTGAAGTTTAAATTCATATTAAAAAAAAAACAGAACCCATTTCCTATTTTTTGGCCTGCATAGTAATTTCTTCAGACGGCTTGAATACTTAATAAATCTGCGCATAAGAGGGAAGTTACCTACTTAAGTTTCTAACTCGGCATTTAGGTACACCGAAGTATGTCTTGTTCAGAGGAAAGATTATTTATGAAATGCCTTGATATGCGTTGCAATAATTTAGTTTCGTAACATCACTTTGCAGCTATATTTTCTTGATGGCAACTGAGATTCTAGATTTCAGAGTTATTAATATATAAACCACTGAAACATAGCACTATGTGACCCTAACTATTCATTAAAATAATAGAGCGCTTCCGTGATTTTGACGTCACAAAAAATAGGTCCTCCACAAATATCATAAATTATGCTATGTCAGCAGATTTTTAAAATTTTATCACTTGATTATATAATTTACAATTCTTATCTACTACTAGAATAAAATTAGCATGATTTGTGATCAATTAGCCTGTAATTAGGCTTTGATGTTATAAAACAAACCATAAAGTTATCTAATAACCTATGACGTATGTAATTCAAATAAAAACCGACCAGATGAATAACATGCATAAACAAACTTTTATCTTACTTTTCAGTTGCGAAAACAGTAAACGATTGAAGACGTTACCAGAGAGCAGGAGCAACAAACTTTTAATAATAGTAAGTATCGTATTTATAAGAATTTATAAAAAGATTATTTATATTTATAACAAAGAATCGGTAGAGATTGTTGAAATGTGTTTAAGGTACAGTGGCATGAATTATATTCATAACAAAGAATCGGTAGAGATTGTTGAAATGTGTTTAAGGTACAGTGGCATGAACGTATTTGCAGTATTCTATTATTTTTATACAATCAAATTGATCAGTAAGGTTAGATATTGGTTACTGTATCAGAGTAAGAAATCGTAATCAAAACAAAAAAATAGCAGATAAATTATCATAAAAAAAACATAGTTACCTACTCAAATCAATTAAAACAAAATCAATATTAAATTCCTCGTATCAGTACTCAATAATCACACGAACACACAGAAAGTTTAATTAATCCTTGCTAATACACATAAATTGAAAACTAATTGCCAAAGCTGGCTGAACATCAGCAGTTTTGCGCGCTCATTAGTTACAAACGTTCAAAGTCCGCATAAACTAATCCAAATAATTGAGATTTACACCTGTTTCCGCGCTCGTAATGGACTATCGAGGGATAATGTTTACATAACTGAGGCTGGCTGAATATGAAATAAACAGAATTTAAATGCAGAGTCCGACAAGAATAAAATAATAATAATAATAATTTGGCTGAGTTATATTTATTGCGATTATGGAATTGACTTTGAACAGGATTGAGTTATGGTTTTAAGTTTGTCCTGTTTAATATATTTTACGATGATTAATTATTTACTAATGATAATGTACTCATTCGAAAAAGGCCACTTAATAATGCGAGCGAAGTCAGCTCTATAAATAGTAAACTATATATATCATAATCACAGTTATGAAAGTATGTATGATTTTCCCATACAAACTTTTGTATAGTTTGACTCAAAAACTAAGAATGTTGATGACTGATGGTTCATATCCCAAATTGTTGGTATCTAAACAAAGATCTAACCTTTATAAAACTAAAGGCAAAGTAAGGTTTTGTAGTTATATTATGTTGTATAAGTCAAACACAAACCTATCCCACATAAACAAGCAGTATGTAAGATTTTCCCTTCTTATGCCAGCTGCGTCAACCTTTTCCCGATAGTTGACCTAATACAAAACTCACAAGTTAGGAAAACTATGTGTATACAAAGCCTAATATTGATGTCATATTGTTGAGACATTACCTATACACACCGCAAACCGCAACCATACAAATCTATACATATAATAAAGCTGAAGAAGGCCGAAAATCTGAACATTGGGAAAATAAAAATAAAATGTTTGGAGATACTTAGAATTTGATAACGGAAAACGTTCCAACAATTTATAGAATTTTCGTCTGTTTATATGTTCCTCTGTGTCTCTGTTTATTTAAACGTTATCACGCAAAAACGGCTGAACGGATCATCATGATTTGGTGTCTTGAGATCTTAAGACTACTTTTCATCCTGAAATAATGCGAGCGAAGCCGCGTGCGTCCACTAGTTTAAGTATAAAATATTGTTATTTACAAACTATAAGATACCAGTTCGGATAGTTTAGCAATAATGGGAAATTTGTGGGTTCTTATTGAAAGATATAGCGTGTTCCGGATTCCGAGCAATCCGGAGCCAAAGATATTTGCGACTATTAAAATTTATTTCGTGCTAAAACACCCTGTTTGTGTGACCCACATACCTGTTAGATATTTTACCTGTGTTAAAACTTCCGTATACTATAATAAGGAATGGTTTATCTGTTCTCGTGAATATTTGATAAACCAAGGTCGTGGCGAAGAAAAAGTAGTTTTTTCGATCAATAAAACCTGTACATATTTTATACTCGTAAACTTTGCTTCACTGCATAAAGTTTTAATAAATGCAAATAAATTTTGTACTTTATGTTTTTGTGCATTTGAAAGTAACCTAAAATCTCACAGAGCGACAATGTTTTTGTAAGCAATTTTGATAAAAAGTTATTCATTATAACAAAAAATGGGTTCGTGAACTCAGTCTTCAGCAAATTACTTTCAAAGTGCTTTTAATTCGTATTCAAAAAAGTGAGGTTATTAAAGATCTAAAACGTGCAGTACTATGGTCTCCCAAAACTTTTTGCAGTATGAGTTTAGGATATTTTAAAAATAGGTTTTTGATAAATATTTAAATAAAATGTAGATAGGAGAATAATGGGTGGGAATATATTTAAAATCATTTATTTATATTACAAATCAAATTTAATTAATTTAATTATCACAAACTTTTCTTACCCCACTATGTAATATGACTTACTAATCAACACTAGGTTTTCGCAAAGTATAATCTCATTTTTTTTTTATATTACAGCCACAAAAGCGGCAGCTGGACGCTCCAGAAGTCCAGAAGAGATTCCGTGGGTACGGGCCATGGAGCGAATGGAGCAGCTGTACGAAACGATGTGTCACTGTAAGGAAAAGGTCAGTCTTTGGATGGATGACCAAAAAGTAGCAATACATTTGAGCACTTCTGTAGGGTGGATACCAAATTAAATAATATGTAGATGGTAAGTACGATAGTGTATCATATGAATATATATAGATATATCTGAATATGAATATATCTGAAATGAATACATATAAAACATATCTGAAAGTGACAGAGTCAGAGTGGGTAAATAACTGTCGACGCTAAGTAACTAGATGTGACCACTCTCATATAGTAAGTGCAGTATCTTCTTATGCACAGTAAGAAATTTTATTACTAGTTTACCTAAAGTGACACTAAAGCAGCAGGTGGAGTCAGGAACCATAACTCTAAATCAGCATCCCAGTAAGATAACCTCGCATAAAAGCAAGTAACAACGCGGGCGCTTACTCATTTCACAAGTTTAACAAGTATCGTCTTTCTTTTATTCGTAAATAATGGAATAGAATCCTTACTCCTCAGAATGCTGCGTATTATGTTTCACTTTCCAGTACTTGTCTCTGAATATCTTTTTTGCAAATAAGGATTCGCAAAGCACTTACCAAATAAAAGATTCAGTTGCCTGCGACTGTTTTTTCCAATATCATTTATTGGTTTCTATGTCCGATATACAACATAGCTATTGACAAGCAAAATCTGTTCATTTTTATAGTCACGATATTATTTTGGCTTACCCTTTCTCGGATCATGAGTTGCTCGGTGGCGCAAAAAATTATACCAGGAAGGTTTCGAAGCAATAAAATCTGAAATGTGCTGTATAAATTTACTTGTTACTTATTTGATAGTTATGAGGTTTCGCTATTCGCGTGTGTACATGGATGGATACTTAAAGGTATAATGTTTATTTAAACGATTTTTACTTGACTGGGAATATTTATTTATATAAAGTAAATAATCAAAGTTTATATTATGTAAATATTCTTTCTTTGATATGCCCCATAGAATAAGCAAATATAATAGTTGGATGGATTTAATAAGCATATAAAGGGTTTTCATATTGCATCGGAATTAATCATAACTTAATTTATAATGAGAGCTGTCAAGCCGTTATACTTTGTACAAACTTGTAATGGTGAAATTATCATGGATAAAAACATAGATTGATGGTTATAAAATTGTAACAAGCCTATATATGAAGTATGTCAGGATAACCATACGTATCCCATAATGTACTAGTATGTCTGGTAGTATATTGTTAATTCATGCATTCTGCTGTGAATGCATAATTCACCCAATTTGTACGTTGTGTAAGTTGTGTTTGTTGTAGTTACCCAATACAGCGAATGAAGCGAAGTAAACTTTATCTGACAACTCATTATCATATTGCCTTGCTACATTTAAAGTCTGGTAAATCTATCGTGCTTATTGCAAGCAAGTTCTTTAATTAAGTTTCACCACAGTTTTCATCAAGCTGTTTGCATTTTGTACCATCTTAGCTTATAAACTTTGTAAAGAAAACTCGGCATCTCTTAGCTTAACCCTTGGTTTACTCTCCTCTGTACTTTGAAAATCTTTGTGTTTCATTTTAGAGGTTTGTTTTATATCTATGTACTTTGCTTTATTAAACGTTTTGTAACACGAGTAAGCTAATTTAAGACCTTATTTTGGTTCATATAGCAGAAATTATATTGATATATTCAATATAATTTCTCTTTAATATATCATCTACTTATCAAAGAGTTTTTTCTCTTTTAAATTTACAGTATAGGTACACCACTCTATCCTAGACCGTAATGATCGCTTACCATCAGGCGAAATTAGGTCAAGTGCAAACCCATTGAAAAAAAAACACTTTTCTGCCACAAATCAACAGTAGGTACTACATAGCATTTTAGGCAGCTACTTACTTTGTTAAGATGATTTATTGTATACTTACTCGTACCTGTTATTCTTTTCTAACAACTGGTATTAGTCTACTCTCGAAATCACATCCACCATAAATACGAAAAAGTAGAAAATATAATCAGGATTTTAGAAGAAGATTTTATGAGTAAGCTCATCGAGCTAGGACGTTTTTTTTTTTTTAAAGAACTATGCAGCTGGTTGCTAAGAGCTACCTTTGCTGCGTCCCCGGACGATAAGAGCTAGGATGAGTCATCTCTATGTTTTTATTTTCCAGGCATTGTATAAAGCACCACATCTGCGGACAGCGTGTTGTGCGCCAATCAGCTTACTGCTACATGGAAGGCACCTACTGTCATTTGTGGATCCGATCTAAGATGCAACGGCGAAAGGACCCAGGTGAAAATGCATATAGGTACTTCACTAACAACGTATTATTAAATGCTTAGACTAAATTAATTATTTAATCCTCTGTAAACAATACATTTTTGAAAATTTTATTTGAAATATTATGCTGAAATTGCATCAAAGGCTTGTACTCTGTATTCTGTGCTAAAGATACAATAAAAGTTGTTTGTTATAAAACATGTATGCATATCAAAAATTTTGGATGTTTAAATTGTAATGAGGTACCTATAGAAATTCGTCAACCTTTTATGTAGGTAGGTACATATTGTATACATATACGCATGCTCATACATTTGAATTACAAAGAAGTTCACAGCGAGCACACACATTTTTTTATTATGTGTGATTGTTCATTACGAGTATGTGTATTGTTACCCCCGAAACCCCCAAAGTTTCATCAAGCACTTAAAACCTACATTATTCGTGTTCAAGATGACAATATATATAATTTGATTTAAGCACCTGAAGATTTTCATAATTTGTATAAAAAGTGTACATGATAAATAAACAGGATGAAAACGACTAATAAATGTGCGTAACTTTATGTTTATTACTCTGAACTCTGAATCAACAGAATTAAATGTTTCATATTTACCATTCCTAAATGATATTCCTTTTCTGAATGATCGCACTCTCAGAATTCTATTAGGTAGTCGATGAATTACGCAACTCAATTCAAGCCTCAAAGGAATTGGAGATAAGGAAGTTTTGAGTTAAATGCCTATTTAGATTTACCTACCATCCAAGTAGAATCTATTTACTGATTCGTTACCAGTTTGTCTTTTATAAAATTGTAAACTTGTTCGTAGATAAACAACAGTTTAACTTAGATATTTGCAATCAAGAAGTGATATAGATAATTAGTAGATAGTATTAGTTAGTATATTAGCAAAAAAATACATTTAAAACTTCAGTTGAAATTTGAAAACGTAAACAAAACCTTTAATCCCTGAAGGGATAAAACGTGTACTTAACGACCTCTGGCCGTTTTAATTGTTATTACAAAAGAGGGCAACGAATGGTGAACAATAATAGTTCATTAAGACGATTTTCCGGGCATTCATTGAAATTATTATCTTTTATCGGTATTTTTCGGTTAAAATGAGGGTAGGCAAATTTATTCCCGTGCATTTTACTGGACGCAATGGGGTGAATGTATGGAATGGGACTTTTATGGCACTAGTTTGTTTAGGCACTATTTGGCAGGTGTTGAAGAGACTCGTAAGTGCTATTACTTGCACAAGTTATTGCTATTATCCAGGAACAGTAACTTGGCTCTTCCTTGATTTAATGTTGGTTAGTGTTTTTAGTAATCATTAGTAAGTAGTGTTTTTTTAGCTATCTACTTGATGATGATGATGATGCATTCCAAGCCGATTTGGGCTACGGCGAACGTATTTCCTACTAATATACCTTATTTTAGCGGTGAATGTTCTAGAACAGTTGCTACATGAGAGGATGCCATTTACATACATAGTTATACGTAATGTTCGAAGGCGGCTTAGTCTATCTACTTATAGGAAATAGAAATAATTTTGTGTGTCAGAAATCAGGTAAATTAATTTCTGATTTAGGTGTACCACCTACACCTCAAATGTAATCAATTGTTTTACACTTTTCTACACTTTTTCATATTTATGTATTTTTTCTCTTTTTCCATATTCAGATCGCGTGATATTCATAAATTGCCGCGCAGTTTCAGCCAGGTGGCAAGGATCAATCTTATTTTCGTGAAAGGTTTCTTTCTCTATTTATATCTGCGTAAAATCATAGCATTACAAGTCGTTTTTGACTGTAACCTAGCAATATTAACTTGAGAAACTGTTTTTAGGTTAAACTTAATTTTTAAAATTTAAAGCTAGCGGTTTTTTTTTCTGGTTTTTAAATGAATTCTCAGTATATAATAAATATCCTTTTGAAGAAAACATATATAACAGTTTAACTTATATTACGTTAACGTTGAAATGAAATATTGAAACTAAAACATTTGACCTATCAAATCATTAACGCTATTAATTAATAATATTGAGTCAAGCATTGCCACCCAACGTGGCAATGCCATCAGCATGCTGGGAACGTTGCCTGTAGACGTTAATTTTTATAGGTGTTTTAAGTTTACATTACGCTTAAGTTAGTTAAGTACCTTCTTATGACATATAGACTTTTTTCGATACATGTTTTCGCGGTACACGGATTTGTAACTAGGATGACAAAATGTAGAATCTAATAAATAAAAGCAATTTTAAACAGTTTTTCAGCCCAGTGCAATTTGCTTCGGGTGAGTTCGAACGAAGCGAAAAAGAACAAAATTGAATGAATATGATTATGGTTTTATGATTGCCAAGTCGTCCTGCTTTCCAATAATTTATCTTTTTATTAAGTACTTGGATATGATAAAAACGTTGGGGTTTTAGATAAATAAACACAATTCATGTCTTTGAGTATTTTCTAGGCTGCACAATTTGTTATGATAACTCACAGAATTTAATAATTCTATTAACATTATATATTTCTATGAATCAACCAAATTTAACAACAGCAAAATATTTCTAATAAAAGCTACCTATGCATTTGTTATATTATACTCAAGAATAGCACTAAAACGTATTTATAAAGATGTGTTTTTATGCTAAAATCAATGGCTAAGATATATTATGTAATTTATCATCATCGCCATCGACAGAAGTTATGTCCCACTGACAATAATGCCTTTATTTCATACGCTATAGGCTTTCTGAAGCAGCCTCTTCCAGTTTCGACCTGCAGAGATACTATATATGTATAACCGATGCTATATAAACCGGTTTCTTCTAGGCAAGCGCGCTAGATCGTAGATTATAACGTTGCTTAACATCAGGCAAGTTGTAGTCAGCGTGAGCCAATCTCTTTAATATACCTATATATATATATATATCACCGAACTATCTTGCACTTCAAACCAGTCCCTGATCGCGATTAGTTTTGTTATATTTAAAAAAAATACATTTCCAGAGTCAAACCACCCGACCCAAGAAACAATGGCGACACCAGCTCCAGCCATCCACCCGGAAGACTCTCGATCCGGGCCCCCGCACGCGTCCGAGGCCCTGATGACGTCATGCGGCAAGCTGGGCCGGTACCGAGGCTCCGCGGCCGGACGGCACCGGATGCGAGAAATGATCCGGATCATTGGCGGCCGACCGGCGCCGCCGGGGAAGTGGCCCTGGCAGGTCGTTGTGCTTAATCGATATAAGGTAATATATCTATCTATATTTTATATTAGGTATATATAAAAGAAAGTGGTGTTAGTTACACCATTTATAACTCAAGATCGGCTGAACGGATTTAGCTGAAAATTGGTGGGGAGGTAGCTTAGAACCAGTAAAAGGACAAAGGATAAGTTTTATCCCGTTTCTTTTTTATTTGAATTGAATATAATCGAAAATCTGTTTATTTATTGCCTCTAAGGCGGAACAGTTCGCCGGGTAACGTATATCTCCTTTGTATTCTACATGTTTTTCAACTTTTTTGTTTATATATTGTTGTGTCCTGTGTGTCACAATAAATGCTTTATTTCTTTCTTTCTGATATTGTTGTAATTGTGATTCCTACACCTGTCTGTTCTACTCCTGTGGTTCAGGGATTACTAAAGTTAATTCGGTTGGGTGATTGATTTGACAAAAAGCTTGAGTTGAGATATATATTAGGTCGCTTCCGTAGATCAGATAACACATTGTTAAACTCTTTCAATTTTACTTCAATTTGTATCAAATTTTAATTGAATTACAACAGTTCACACCCCACCACTTCGTTTTTGTCACACAATATTATATTACTCTATGCATAGAATTAAGTACATTTTAACCAATTTCACTGTAACACTACTCACTTTAAGTAATTCAAAGAACTTCCGTTTCAATCTGGATCGTTCAAAACGGCCGCAGATTCCATCGGTCAAAGCCGACTAATTGTGTTGGACGCTGCAGTTCCATAAAATTAGATATTTTTACCACAGATTAATTGATGGAAAAAGGTTAACAAGCACATCTATTGAAAAAAACATTTGGGGGAACGATTCTCCTGAGACACAAGCATTCTTGCTTAGTTCAGAAGAACCGGTTCTATTCATTTCACAAATAAAATGTATCTACTTTACACATATAGGCTACAACTATTGTATATTTTAAAATGTTGTTGTGTCAATAAATGATTTTATTATTATATTATACATATATTATTATATAGATTTACTAAAGTAATTCACAACATTATCGATTCAAAATAATACACCGGATGGGATCGCTATTTTGAAGAATACTAAATTCTCCAGCAAATATTAGGTTATTTATTCAATGTTATATTTGAAAGGGTGAAAATTGCTGTTAAGTTCAACGGCAGCTAGACAAATGGGCAAGATAAGACAGAGTACTGAACTCAAAATCTTCTGTTAAATTTGCTATGCAGAAGCAAAATGCATCCTGTCTACGAGTTTTAAATCGGTTTCAAACTTCTATAGCAGACGTCGACTTCAACTAAGTGTACTGAAATTGACTTAAGGTTAATGTCCTTATTCACTTAAACGTTTAAAATACTTTTATACGATCGGAGAATATAGCTGACAAATTGATTTAAAAAACAAATATAAAGAAGACATCTAATTGGTTTTTACAAGTAAATTGATATTAGCAAAGAATTTTATGCATATTATTGAATATTTTTCTTCGAACGATTTTAGTTAAAAAAGACTATTTATATTTTGAAGGCATTAATTAGTAACTTTGATGTAACTTATCATCAGTCAAATCCGCCATTATAAGCGAGTAAGACTAATCTACAAATCACCTAGTTGCAGTCACACTATTTTGATAAGTGCGAACTTCAGAGTGTATATTGCATAAGTTTGTTTGCACCTACTTGTATGTGTTGGTACGGAATACGGACTCAACTTCTCATGCAACTTAATTGCTTAACTTTGTTCCTGAAACTGCAAATGTGGAACTACGATATTAGCGGCAATTTCGCCATTTTGGCGTAATCTTGGTATGTACCTGCAAACATCTTTCTAGTCATCAAAAGTTTTCATATTACGGCGGAATTACACGCATCGTTTCCGTATTAGATAAGTTTTAATTAAATTACAGGATTCCAACTAAGGAGTTAGTAAACAACCATGTTGATTTGAATTATAATTTTGGCTTTATGATGCCATTAGATTTAAAAATATATATTGTACAATATCACGACATGCTTTATTATGATATTTTAAATTCAATTTACTTCCGTTTTTTTACGCTCACAATAAGAGATTGACAAAGTTACTTTATTATTATTTACCCTTTTCCTTGCATCACATTTCTCATGGCTTATTTGCAGACTTACTTATTACACTAGTATTTCCAGGAGATGTCTCGTGAAGTAATGCGCAAGTAAATTGCTGTAGACAACCTAGTCCATTAACGGAAGACGCATGCCCTTACACTAGGACTTCTAGAAAAATGAACTTCCTTACCAGCCAAACCCTATGTAACTCGAAAAACAAGTCATGTACTCTCTATTTCTTCAATTTGTATTCCTCAATTTTGCGGGTGACTGTCGTGACTCCACTAAAGAGTTAATTTATTGAGAAAGTACTGTCACGTAAGATACATGTTCTCGGGTTTTCAGTTTAATTTCAATGTCAATTTCCTCACGACGTGCTCCTTCACAGCTAAGCGAGCGATTCACACCTAACTAGTAAAACTACATTGGTGTCAGGCTGAATTTGAACCGTGCGTTAGAATGTTAAACAGACGCTTCCACCATCAAGCCACGCTCGAATTTATTAATCATTACAAATATTCCAGGAAGCCTTCTGCGGTGGCACTCTAGTGCACCTCCGCTGGGTGGTGACCGCAGCCCACTGCGTGCGTCGGCGCCTCTACGTGCGGCTGGGAGAGCACGACCTGATGCTGCGGGCGCGTGGGGAAGTCGAAATGAGGGTCAATGAAGCAGTGGTGCACCCGCGCTACGACCCCGACACTGTTGTCAATGATGTCGCCATGTTGAGGTATAATGTTGCCAGCACACTAAAATGAGATGGCATACTGACACCTCGTCTAAAAAATTCTCAAATGAGTTGACAATTTTCAATTTTTGTTGGTGATATTGATTGTCAAAATATTCTTAGCAGTTTCAAGTGAAGTAAACGTTAAATATCACCACATAATTTGATAATTTGTACCTAGTAAAGTGAATACACATAATACATATACATAACTATAGACACACACTTGGAATTGGGGAGTCGTTTTGATGGTGGTGTTTTATTTTATTATTAATGTAATGATCTATTTTTACGCTTATAGAGTTATGCCTAACTGACTAACATGTTCCTCACAAACTATTATCTAGTAATTTGAAAAGCGAGAGTGACCTTATTGAGGGAGCATGCTCGGTGTTAGGCAGCAGCTACTGCTTACTATTAGACGATGTCGCCATGTTTTGAAACATTGAGATATTACTATACGCTAGTAATATAGTTCAATGTTTTGAAGTTTCTTTTTTTGTAGTTGTAGTATGACATATGTTTTAATAATAAAATATAAAAACAAGGGAAGAAAAACTAAACATACTACTTCTAACTACTACAAATAGGGGCACTTAGAAAATCTTTAGAAAAGCCTAAAGATAATCTAAGTGCTCCAGCCCACTACCAGAGGGCAGCGTGCCCAGCATACTGGCCGCATTACCACGCTGGATGGCAATGCTGATACGTTGAGCCAGAAAAAGGCCAGCATTTTGGTCATGCGTCGCGTCAACCAAGCGCTCCGAGAGGTTTTGGAAAATAGTATGGGCTCCCGGACCCCACGGCCCCAAAGTCTCGACTCCAAAAGGCTCAAATATGTAACCTCGGCCGAGGTTAGCATATTTGCGTCTCTTTTGATGCTCGGCAATAATAGCCGCCGCTCCAGCCCGACACCGTGTCAAAGACAGATGAGACGGCGCCAATGTGTCGACGCAAGTTGCGTCCCACACAAGGGGCCGACCCAACTTCCAGGGCACAAGAGTCATACCGTCAGGTCTTTTTCCATCGTCACGTGCTAGGCCGCTCGGTTCGAGCATAGCTGCAACATTGGCAGTGGAAAAAGCCCGGCGAATGATGTCGTTCAGACTAGCGTGGCGGCTAATTCTACCAGCACTCCTCGAACATGAGAGGCCGTGGTGCCCGAGCTGGTCGACATCAGTACCACACTGGCAGCGATGCGGCTCACAGCTCCTCGCACCCAAACGCAAACTAACCGCGAGTCGAAAAGCTGTCGGGTCTAAAAGGTTTCCTGTATTAATTGTTGTTTTTTGTTTTAATTGTTTTGATTTTTCCAATTTTGGTAACGGAGTGCTACATTTGATTACTAACTGAGGTAGAGGTGTTGTACATCCCATAGTATCAACTGATTCGCTCGTTTGTTTACTGTAGGTAGCTATTCAATATTATTTTCAGGTATTTTCTGCAGAATGTTTTCTTACTTTGTTTGTTGTTTGAGTTAAAATTATTTGAGCATTTATCACAAAATACCTCGCGAAAAGTTTAAAATGATACAGATATTTTCTTGGCTTATACAAAGTGCCGCGTAGTTTGTTTTATCGACAAACTTTTATGACCTCTCGGGGCTTGAACTTTGAACTTTTTATAGCTTTTAGAAAGAGCCTACAGTTGTTTTGCATTTTGGCCCTTTACAAAGCCAAGTAATAAAGATAAGTAAAGGGGTTACAAATGAACTGAAAATAATTATTACAATTTTATTCGTACTATTTAAGTACTGATGATAAGTTTTTAATGTACCAATGTTTTCATAAATGTTTGAAATTATAACTGAGTCTTTAATTGAAGGTACTTATACTTGTAAAAGTAACTTTTAGTAATCTCATTACAACTGGTTTTGAAAAAAATAATTAATTCCAACAATTTATCAGAAACTAAAGAATAAACTTGTGTCAAATTTAAGGTATGTAAGTACGAGTAAGTTGTATACTTGTCTTGTTATATTTATACAATCTGGAGACCCAAGAATAGGATATTAAATTCCATGGAAAGCATATATTTATTCACGAGGCCTTTTCACGGTATCCGATCGTCCTTTACCCTCATTTCCATCAATGTATCGAATTTTGTGCGCATTTTTCTTGTAGTTCAGTATTCATAGACCGCGATTGAAATTTGGTTGAGATATTCGGGTTAGAGGTTGTCAATTTCTGTCTTGCTTGGGATCTGTATTTGGTATTTGAAAGTGTATTTTATATTGAAAGATTCAATATAATCCAATAGGTACCTTATATTTTAGTAGCTATTTAATGCACACCTCAATTTATTACAAAGATAGGATTACATCATTTCAGCATCAACATTTAAGTAGTAAAGTAATAGTAGTAATATGTAACTAGATAGGTATTACCTAATTAAGCTACTTAGAACGGGCAACAACAGATAATGTAAATTGAATTGTTTTACGCCATTTTAAGAATATTACAAAGCCAAATGTAATTTTATATTGGATGATGATCAAATGATGAACAATATATCTTAATCTATTGGCGGAGTCACTTTCTTTTATATCTAGAAATAGCACGAACAAACCTACCTACCATTTATTTTTAGCTAAATATGCACACAACGTGCATATCTAGCTAAAATATGTTATATGTATGATATGTCTCAAAATAATTATTTATTTGTATCCTATAGACTGCCGTTCTCAGCGCGGTCGGAGCTGGGTCACGGTGTGGCGTGCCTCCCGCAGCCCCGCCAGGTCCTGCCGCCACACACTTCTTGTATAATCCTCGGATGGGGCAAGCGAAGAGCCACCGACGTGCATGGGACTAGAGTACTGCATGAAGCTCAGGTAATTCTATCTTCTCTATAGATGTGTAATAGACAACTAGACTAAGAATCAGTAGACCTGGGTCACGGTGTGGCGTGTCTGCCACAACCCCGCCAAGTACACATCCTGCATTATACTCGGGTGGGGCAAACGAAAAGCCCTCGATGTGCATGTAACTAGAGTAATGCATGAAGTACGGGTAACTCTTACTATATACACAACCAAATGAGTGGAATGATTTAGGCAGCTATTTATTAAATTTGTTTTTAAATTTTTATGTGTCATCGGAAGGTCTAAAAATTGGTAGGTACCTACTTTGAACTACCCTAAAACCTTAGTATCACTAAGAATTTCTAAAAGACGTAAAATAAATGTTTTATGATATTAACTAGACAGTAAGACTATTAACTAGTCCTGTGATGTTGTTAGTGCTTTTAAAATAACCCTGTGTAATGTTGTAACGTGTGTGATAGGTAAAAAATTCCTCAACATTTTTATATCGAACATCAAAGTTACTGTTATCGCATAAAGTAAGTATGAATTCGCTTCCACATCATTGCTTCTGTTTGTAGCAATAGCGCAGAACATACACGTATAAGTCTATTAAAGCGATTGCTCCGTATGTGGCAGTAAAATGTTAAAAGAGCATGTAAAATACGTAGAAAATGAATCTCTTAAGATTTTCACGGGACACGGAATGTGTTGAATGCGCGAGGTACACGCGCGTGAAATATGTCTTACGTATGTAATAAGACATTACCGCGAAACGATATTTTGTATTTTGAAAGAAAATATCATGCTTGGTTTATCATCTGTGCCATGGTTTGACCTACATATGTATGTAGGTTGCTAGTGGATTCCCGTAGTGTCGGGATAATAAGTAGATTATTGATAGTCTCAAGACCTTACTATATCAACGTTGTGTCGTGAAAGCGAAATGTAATTACTAAAGAATAAACTAGTTTTTAATACCCAAAAAAACACCAGTTGTTTTATATTTACCTATTAGCGTCTAAACCTAGGGACATATATAAGAAAGATTATATCCTCCTTGCTTACTGGACTAATTTTATTTTTATTTTATTTTATTTATTTTGGCTTAACATTGGTAATGACATTGATACATTTATGTTATACTAGTATATTTATATGAACAAAACGTATTACCTATTAAAGCTAAGCTCAGAAATTTATTATTACTACAATAAATAAATATAAACTAATCTGCAAGTTCCTTCTTAAAAAACACTCGTAACCTACAACTTAGAGAAACGCAATAAAATACGCACAAGATTTATAATCTAGTTGTGTCTTGCATAGGTAGTAGCTATAGATATACAATATGCTTATGTTTTTTTCCCATTTCTACTTTCATTTCCCAAGTTGAAAGGAAAATTGCCTATTCAATGCAATCACAGTTGCATTCAGAAGCAACAGCGTCACTATCAAAGCTTCATTTCTTTATATCTAGATCGTCTAGACGATCTAGTTTTGATCATATAGATGATACATTTTCATGTGACACCATTCGTACCTAGCTAATATTATAAGGGAAAAGTAAATTTGTTCACGTTCAAACCTGTGAACAGATTTGGATAAAATTCGGTACCTATAAAGATATGCAGATTAAACCCTGCACTAACAAACAGTTTTTTTATTATATCGGATTAACGTGGGTAAACCCGCTGGGCACCGCTAGTATTGCAATATTGTTTAGTAAACACTCAGACCGTCGTCGTACCATGCAAATATTATGCATATATGTATATGTAAACCTTTATTTGTGAGGACGTTTATTTTTGTAAAATACACAAAATCAATCTCTCTGTGCATTTGTGTTACTCTTAGAAAGTCCAATCCCAAAAGTACATGTGGCTGACTCTGCCTCGGTCTCCTTTTGGTGCACATTTTCTGCCAAGACTTGTTACATTTTACGAGATATGAAAATTGAAAAAGCAATTTTATGAAAATTAAATTGAAATACGTAGCCAGCGAGTAGTGAAAGCGTCGTAACTGAAAAGTACTACTGCTGTTTGTGCAGGTACATTTATTCGAATTATTATTTAAGTACGCCATATATTACGAATGCAGAACTTTATTATATCGCGCCAGAAGTAGTAAGTATACTATAGTTGCTGAAAAATATTCCGAAAAATAGAGAATTTTAGTGAAACAAATCATACAAGAGTGCGCGCACCTTGCTAAACCAGCAACGGTTGTTTCGCGCTACATTTTTCATGAAATTGGACTCGTATAAAACACTTGTGAGCACATGTGGGTGCTATTTTTGTGAAAAATGAGTAAAAGGTTTTGCTGGCTCAGAAAAAAATGTTGAAACGCTACAATTTGTTACCTACATGAAAATCCAGAAACGGATAAAGTGATTGAGTGGTAACATCCAACCCGAACCGAACAGTCTCTACACTCCTCGCTCACTCATTCCTTCAAGGAAAACTGTCTCATCCATTTTCATTTCTGTATGATTAGATATATATTTCATCATATCATTTACCTACTCGCCAACCAGGTCTGAAATTTACAAAGTTATTGTTTACTTTTCGTGTAACAAATAAATCTGCTGAAATAAATGAAAGTCCTTTTTTGTGATTTACAACGTAAAATAATAAATGGATACCAAAATCCGAATAATTTCTGTACGTTTGTTTGTATTACACAGGTGTTTCTACCACTGCCTTGACAAGCTAATCGATCTGAGGTTTTATGAATGATATGCTATGGTATGTAATGTCATGTCAAAGGTTTCTAAGGCTATATAACAAGGGTAATTAAAAAAAAACTTAATTTTCTGGTTGTACGTTGAAAGCCTCGGACACCATTTATTTAGCCATTTTTCAAAAGCCACTGAACCAATTTTGTGCAAATTTGCACTAACACCAAAGTAAAAACATGTCTAATTTGGCACGAAAAGGTAATTAAAACATCCGCCAACAGTGTCAGCCACTCATACTAACTATCGTTACAAGAGTGTTTCAACGCTACCTTATGAAATCAATGGTATATTTTATTCAGTAGGTAACTTATTTCATAAACTTCCTTCCTCAGAAATTTATAACCCAGGGGTCTTCAAATCCAGAGTAAATAGGTTTCTCCTAGGCAAACGTGCAGCATCTTAGACTACAGTGGTGCTTAACATCAGGCAGACTGTAGTCAAACGTGGACCTATTCCGTGTAAAAAAAAAAACAATGTTCCAGGTATCAACAATCCAGCAGGGTGTGTGCCGGCGTTCGTACTGGCAGTACGCGATCACTGACGACATGGTGTGTGCTGGCCGCGGCCGCCGCGACTCCTGCGCGGGTGACTCCGGGGGACCTCTGCTGTGCAGGGACAGGAGTATGCGGTATTATTTACAGGTAACTAGGAAAGTAGTAGAGATCAAAGTCAAAGGAAAAGGAGTTGAAATAAAATCACAAACACAGACGTTGCCGCCTTAAAAAAAAAGCACAGGCAGGGAAGTGTAAGCTATAAAAAAGATTAAACAATGATAAAATAGTATTTATATGAACAAAAACTATCTATACAGTATTGCAACCACTTGTTTCATGGAATTTTCTTACTTCTTTAAAAAAAAACTATTTTAAAGACATTTATAGATGGTGCCTTCCATTAAAAGATAAGATGTCATCGCCTTTTACAATATATCATTTTGAAAAGGAAAATTTATTACTTAGGCACTTATAAGAAACTGCATAAAATGAATCTTAAGATTTATTGTAGCCCTTAGTAAGAATTGATCATAGTGAATAACTTTTGTTGACATTAACGATGGTATAGATTTGTAAATGGTAACATTTTTGCCATTACAGATGAAAAATGTTTCTGAAAGCCTGTAGGTATATTCGTTCCTTCCCGTTGTCCCCGGTGGCCGTGTCCCCGGTCACAACGGGAAGTCAATAAAAATATTAAAAATAGTGCCCGTTGTCCCCGGTCTCCATCCTCGATCACCGGGGACAACGGGAAATCAATAATAATCCCCGGTCACCGGGGACAACAGGAAGTCAATAAAAATAGTGCCCGTTGCCCCCGGTCTCCATCCTCGATCACCGGGGACAACGGGAAGTCAATAAAAATATTTTATGTCAGTGATACCTATATCACGACAGGATACAAAAACAACACACGGATCGTAAAGATATAAAACAAAGAACAGTTGAAAATCTATTTAATTATTGGTAAACTTTACTATTCAAAATGTGTTTTCTATCTTGATGCAAAAACCATCCTAATCCATACCAAAACTCCCGCAAACATCAACGTAAATTCAAGTCTTTACCCACATGTATCTAAGTTATTACACAAATATAAAGTTACATGTAGCACATCGACTGGAAGAAGAGTTCGACGCGTGTGTGAGTAAAGTATTAAGTAAATGCGTTTCAGAAAACGTGAGGGTTGAGTTAGTTTTACAAGTTGGGTCAGTAAATATATCTAACAAGGGGGCAAGGGTCAAGGGGGCCAGGAGCTTTGGAAAATTTGGAACCAACTGCGAATTTAGCCCCTTGGCAAATATACACAAAATTAGATCCTCTTAGTAAAGAGGTTTTTTTTTGTCGCAGTGGAATAACATTATATTTCTAAAGTTTCATTTTGCAAACTAACGTAAGCCATATTTAATTATTATGTTTGTATGTACGATATCTTAGTAAGCGTAAACTGTATAAATAATTTGCTAAGTTATATATTTTATTAATTTTTTAAATAATAAATATTGAAGCGCCCGTAGCAGTCGCTACGCCATGTTAGAGGCCCTTAGGGTGGTTTTATAAACCCTCCACATCAGAGTTGGTTATTCTTATTTGATAAAAAGAAGAAGAATCTGTAATTTTCTATAATTGACAGCAAATAATTAACTACGAAGCTGCTAGAAGCCACATCAGATTTAACAACAGTGTGATAAAAGGTCAAACATGTTAGTAATTACATCACTAGCTCACAAACTAGGCTGTAGGAACAGACTATATTATTTGCTAAACTTCAAGATAGCTTAGTGTATGTGATAGAACAAACAAATTAACTCAAAGCTAGCCTTAACTTAAACTGTTATTGGAAAATGAGCGAAAATAATAACTACTGGCAGCTAAAGCTATTTTTCTTTTTAAATGCTGATCATAAAAAAAATATCACATCAAGGAAATTGAATCTAAAACCTTCTACCCGCATAGAAAACATACCTACCACTGAGATACTACACACACACACTCACTAGTGACTTCTTCAAAAAAGTAGTATCCATATTCGCAATATTCATGTTATAAAGCTTTACGAAATTACAATTTAAATCTATTCAAATCCTCTTCATTATAATGCTCGTTTTACGTTATAAAAAACGAGATCACGTTCTTTACCTTGCTTTTAAATTTTTCAGATGAGTTTTTAAAGCTCTCAAAGTGGTGTTTTACATACGACACCTTTTTATGTTTTTCGGGGTTTTATATGAAGCAATATAAAGTGATAATGCCTACGTAACGGCTCTCTTATTCTATCATGTTGGCATAAATTTAACCACAAAATAGTTAGGACGAGCTTAGAGTTTGAAAACCGGTGGCCATTTATTTTAAATACTCTGTGATAACTTATTCAGCTTTCATAAATGGTTAAAGTAAATACAACCGCCACAAATTAGTCAAATAAATTTACAAACACAAGTAAAACACTTTCAGTAGAGATCAACTCTGTTTAAGCAGTCTAGTCCCTAGAGAGTTGTTCCGGTCTTATTAGATAGGTACATATTGAAATTAGCACGACTGGAAAATATCTTGAAACGCAGGCTTACTTGTTTACTATTCAAAGTAAAAATTTGTGACGCATAAATTCGATGACTTAAAGTAAGTAGATAAACTTTTATTATATCATAACATTTGCGGAACAAAGCGTCGTGTGCATAAAAGGTGTATCTTAACAAAAGGCCGATTTTTTTTCCAAAAAATCTTCGATATTCGATCAAATATTGATTGCTTTCGAGGTACTAATTAAAGCCAGGCTTAAAATGTTATACTATGAGTTAGTTACCATGTATTTGAAATTGTAAGCTTAATAAAAATAACATCACGCTTATCAGACAAATCACTAAAATTAAAAATCCAAATACAAGCATAATACGAGTATGAATGTATATTGTGTCTGAATGTTGACCTGTCCACGTGAGATACGATTATAGGAAAGTAGTGTTACCAACAAATATATTTCGATCAAAAAGTGTAAAAAATATGGGTGCACCACTTATAGAACTAGTTCAACTAATTAGTCTTTTTCCCGACGATCACACTGTTATGATCACGAAAATAAAAAAATCATCTGTAAAATAAACTTATGTTTCACTATTTTGACAACTTGCGTACCTAATTATTTTTTGTCTTATAATTATGATTAAGAAATAAGGTATTTTTCTACACTTTCTGATTAGGTAATTGCGTTTATTAAACGTACCTAGATTATATTCCCTATGACCTGAAGTTGGGTGTAGAGGCGAGCTACGTTCGTCGCATAAAATATTTGACATGACACAACCTCGGCCCCACTCATCGACATTAAATACTAATAGACTGGTCTAAGCACACCATTGTAACCGTACCTACTTTATTAATTGGGCATAAACAAACTATGTATAGACAAATATGTGCATTGTTAGTAAAACCCTTTTCATATGTAAATTTTGTACATCATAAGCATTAACGCATTGCATGAGTGTATAAACATACACATACGGAACACTGTCTGTATTATAAACAAACTGAATTTCTACAAACAAAAATGCTTGATTCTGAAACCGTGCATTTTATATCTAGCAAAGCTATTTTATGACAACAGTGTATTGGCAGTACCTGCAAATATTATGATCGCATCAGTGGCTCTTGCATTGGCTTCTTAGTTATAGTTGCAAAAACCGGCCAGGCGTGATATATTATATTATCTAACGTAAATGTAATAAAGCTGATGATGATGTATTAGCTAGCCTTGTCTTAAAAGTAATTAAATAAATTTGTATGAGAGACCATTTCTGTAGTCAGAGTTTTCAAACAGCACGAAGGACTTCTGACATGGATTCGTCAGGCCTGACGTGATTTGTAACAACACGGGTAGAGTGACATGGCCTCTGACTTGTCCTTTAACTGCACTATGTCGATTATCCCAGCTGGGAGCAGATTACACCTGATTTTCTTTTCCCCGATCCGGTCACGTAAGGACGCGGATTTTTATTCTGATTTACTGCGATTCAGTCAATGATTTCCAGCTGAAATATGGAGGTGCTGGTGAAAGAACAGGTGATGCTGCGACTATCATATCTCATGACCATTGCTTTCGAAATATTTTCACGATTTCGATGTGAATTGGAGTTGTTTCGAGCTTGGAATATTTTAAAAGGATTTATTTATTGCCTTTTGAATTATTGGGATCATAAAATGGGCTTTATATTTATCGTATGATTGTATGACGAGACATGATTGATGCTCTTAATTGTTAATATTGTAATAACGTGTATTTTTGATGTTGATATATGCTAGCTATCTAATTAAGTTGGAATATTTTTTTTTCCTTTTTTACCATATTCCTTTTTGGACTTCACTTTTTTATAAAGTATATTGTAGCGCGCTAGATCGTAGATTATAACGTTGCTTAACATCAGGCGAGCTTTAGTCAAATGTGAGCCTATTTAGTTAAAAAAAAATGTATTTGCTGTGTATCTTAAACTGTTTATTTTATTCCATTACAGGGTATAACGAGTTTCGGAGACGGTTGTGGAAAGCGCGGAAAATACGGTATTTACACACGAACTTCAGGATACGTCGCCTGGATGAAAAGTGTTATGAATAGTAAATATTTCGACTAAATTACCATAGAGTGTGTACATAGTACACGTTGTGAATTTATTTGCAGAAATTGGTACGACTATTATACATGCTTTTTAAATGTTATAAGATGACTACAACCTATTATATTTATTTATTCACATGTTTAACATTTTGTCAGCACTATAAGAGTCCTACACTGCATAAACTTTTCACCGTTATAATGTATTATGGTGTTTAGGTGTAGATGTAGATTTAGTGGTTTTATTAACTCAAAAACTATCTTAAACATACTTTTATATTGGAAACAATATTGCAAAGAGATTTACACAAATTTCATTCACACATATTGTCCCAAAAATCAAAACGAAATTGTTACGCAAACACGATACACAAACCAAATGCGTTGTCAAATATAATTTTATTACGATATTGCATATTAGACTGGCCTGTTAGCTTAGTTGGTAGTGGCTCTGCCTTCTAATCTAGGGGTTGCGGGTTCGATTCCCGCCTGACACAAGTATTTATGTAACTTTAAAAATGTATAATTACTTGTGTTGTGTCTGGTCGTTTGTATGTATAATAAGTATGTATATACAAAAGAAAAGTATATAGGTAAGTATTATATCCGTTATCTAGTACCCACGACACAAGCGTCTGCTTAGTGTGGGGCTAGATGGCGCTGTGTGCAATGTCCCGGAATATTTATTATTTATTTAAATCGAAAAATGATTTTGTTGTCAACACAGAACAACGATCGGGCCACATCGCCCCCGCGCGTGCCCCCCCCTTACTTTTCTAAGTATTTCACTAATGGGCATATTCTTCCCTAACAGAAATCACATTTTAGCCTTCATAATGTATATGCGTTTTATTAGATAAGTCTAACCCTCTTCTACTTTATACAAATATATGTATAAATGACACCCACGCAGGTCTTTGCCGGCAGCTAAAGGCCTGTTTATATTTAGCGAAATACAGGAGCGAGTAAAGTTTGTACTTATGTCCAACGATAGAAAGATTTTTTTTAAATACTAAGTAGTACAAATATCTCTCTCTTGAGTCGTATTTCCTCATGACTGAGGGTCGTGACTCCCCCGCAGGATTAATTCGTTAGGGGAGTTCTCTTGGGCAGATACATCGTGGTAGGCGCCCAGGTCCTTCCACGGAAGACACATGTCCTCGGATATTGGGGTCCTCAAACATGTCGGTTTCCTAACGATGTTTTCCTTCACCGTTAGGTGAGTACAAATACAGAACACTATTAATATTGTTTCAGTGAGTGCGCAAAACGCGCGAACACTTTTCCGGATCTATCACGTTTATTACTACAGGACATGGCTATTTTCGATGAGTTTGCATTTAAATCAACGGACCACTATCTAGTTACATTATTTTATATCACTGACAAGACTAAATTAGCAATACTTATACTAATCCGAGTAGATGTTTCTCACTAGTACCTCCATAATATTACTTACCAAAATCTAAGCCCACACCATCACCGTCTCTACCTCGCTATGTATAAACAGGCCTTATATGTTGCAAATTTCCCCATTCGTATGTGGGGCTGAGTCAGCAATTAGTTGACATAGTCGTTATCTTGTGACAATTATGGAAGGCTGCCGAAGCAAGCGCATACATTATAAACTTTATGTGGAACTAAACATTTGCACTGCGAGGTTTGAGTACACTTTGGATAACTAATAATCCGAGACGTAAACTGTTACTTGTTATTGAAAGCTTAGGCGGTTTATTGTACAGAGTTATTCATATTAATGCGCAAATATTGGTTTAGTATATTTTAATATGTGATTTGTTTGCTAACGATTAGCAACTATCCGTTGTAGTTAGCCACAATATAATTCAGTGATGTGTATCGAAGAACAGGCTTATAAGTTTATGTATAACATGATTATGTGAATTTTTGTGTTAATTTATCAGTGCATCAATTCTGTAAATTGTAACTTATTTCGAACCATAAGTACACGTGTGTAATTTTATCTCCTGTCACTAAGCAATAAAGAGATAATTCCAACATTAATGATATGGTTTTCAACATTGATTGAGTATAGTTGTCCAACTATTTTTTATATGAATCTAGGCAACGTTTTATCATACCATAAGATAAGTCACTATTTAGTTAACCTTACGTAAGAGTGTTTTACCACTAGCTTTTTCTAAGTTTCTATGTGATATAGATAATAAAAATCATTTAGAATAACTCTGTATTCACTAATTCTAATGCTATTATTGTAAGATTAAATCGTGGTAAGCTTCGACTACATCAGAGTATTACATATTACACACTATCACGTTCTGTCACGTTCGTGACGTCACCTGCCGGGTCCAATGGAAGACCAGCGCGGATGCTTGCATCCAGCACATGCTGAGTTGGGGCCGGATTGTGACACGAAATGTGTACTTATATTTTTTATTTTATTGTTTTCTATATCTCGTGTTGTTTCGTGTCCCAATAAATGTATTTTATTCTTATATTCAATTCCATCTATTTACTTTTATTGTTTGTAAGCAAGATTCAGATGATATAATAAGCTTTATACTCTAATAAATTATAGCAATTTGATAATTATTTAAATGAAAATTAAAGTCGCTCTAAGTGAAAATAAGTCGTATTTTTCTTTCTTTTCCAAACATTAATATTCTTTACTTAATTTAAAAGCATCAATTTTAGGTAATACCGCGCTTTTTTATAAGATTAATCGGAGATAAATTTAAATTACCCTTGCTCTTCAATCAGTAACTCAATTCAAACTACCAAATACATTTGAAAACAATAATTTAATAAACTAAAACAATATCAATAGAAAATAAATATACGTAATAAAATATATTAGAAGACTTAATTTAAACGCATAACACATTCGAGAAACACGAAACTTAGTATTTTCCTAATAACAAGAAATATAAAACAATGGTTATGTATGATTCAAATTTCAATGTATTGTATTTGTACTGTAGAATATGTTGTATGGCAGCAACTGTCACCAAATACTTTCTCAGTGTTAAATACTTAAAACTGTTCATATACGAGTAACCTGCTTAGCTTTAATAAAGATATGTAAGCGACCAAAGTATTGCTGTTACGCTCACTCAGGCCACAATACCTTGAGATGAGCGTGACTTCATAAATCTCTCTGCTCCCACCAGACATTCACACGTCAAAAGCGACGGTTTCCAATTCCTCTGGCTCCCGAGCCACGTCCATGAGCCATGGAATGAGACGCCAGACCCCTGTGTATTGGGCAGACTGCTCGCCGTAGGCTCGACGCTCTTCCTGATAACAAGGAAATCTAAATATATAAAACTCAAAGGTGACTGACTGACTGACTGATCTATCAATGCACAGCCCAAACCACTGGACGGATTGGGCTGAAATTTGGAATGAAGGTAGATGTTATGACGTAGGCATCCGCTAAGAAAGGATTTTTGGAAATGCCACTTTTAAATGGGTGAAGCCGCGAGCACCCACTAGTACAGTATAAAATGTGTTATCTTGTTTGGTATTGTGTATTGATGCCCAAAGAAGCGCCAATCTATCCATTTATCTATCATAATTAATCCTTATTGACCTACTGTTTTGACCTGACTGGCCTATTAGCTTAGTTGGTAATGGCTCTGACTTCGAATAAATATATTTATGAATATAATGAATTTTAAAATCAATATTTCTTTTGTTCAGTCTAGTTATTTGTATGTATAAGTATGTATTTACAAAAGAAAATTATAAAAATTATTATTCGTTATCTAGTAACCTAACCACGACACAAGCGTTTGCTTAGTGTGGGGCTAGATAGCGCTGTGTGCAATGTCCCGGAATATTTATTTATTTACTATTGGGTTTGACCGTATACACTTGTTACCAAAGATGTCGGTCCTGTGCTCTTCGATAAGTATAATAACAGCAAAGGCATTTTGCATACAATACTCTGATTCAGCGTAAACAATCTAAAGCGAAATGCGGATAAGTATAATAACAGCAAAGGCATTTTGCATACAATACTCTGATTCAGCGTAAACAATCTAAAGCGAAATGCGTGTAAGAACAAACTGTAACACTGAAATCAGAAAGGGTCTGCTGAAATGAACGTAAACGTAACATCTCTAACGCAAATTTTCTTTATTTTAAATCATAATAATTTACAAAAAAAAAAACAAGGCGTCAGGAAACTCGCATAATAATTAGTCCTACATTAACAATATAATTTATAGACTCTAAAGAAATCTAAAATCTCTAATGAAAAATATAACATTTTCTTCGTTAATAGCAAGTAAAATAAAATAATTCAAATCAAGTAAAATAATTTAAAATAAGCAAACAATATTTGAGCTAAAACTGTATTCTGCAAGAGGTATGATTAATGGAAGATTGATTACAAATTTGTTTAGGTAACTTTGTTATTTTCTTTTAATGTTTTCGGGTTTTTTTTAAAGGATAACTTGGTTTTGATGACTTAATTAAATCAAGTTAATGTTATAATGTTATTTTATAACAAAAGTGTTGAAAGTGTTGAGATACCACTTGCTAGACCAATTTTGATACCAATATGGAAAACGTATTTTCTATTTGTACTTTTCAATTAGCTTCCTTTTGCAGTCAGTTAATTATTTGGTTATTATTTGCTGTTTGTTAATGAAAAAATTAATAGAAAATATGTAAATGAGTAACAAAAACCAGACCACTTTTTTCATGTATATAAGATTCACGTGACTTTTCTATTTCTTTACTATAAAATGGGTAGCGGTAAAATTTTCTTGTCGCTCATATTTTTAAAGCTGACAAAAATTACCCATGTTCCAACTTAAGGCCTGCTCTCTGCCTGTTGAAAAAAATAGAGATTCCGTTTATAAAAAACTTACAAACACAAAATTTCAACTGTTTACTACTGTTATGCTCATTTCACTTGTTTTGTTTTAACCAAAAAATACAAATCACAAACATTCCACGCATATTTAATTTAACTACGGGGCGAGGCAATAAACAAAACTGACTAACTAACTAACTTCATCTAGCCACAAGATTTAAAACGTGACCAGCCTACTAAATTATACAGAAACTAGATACAGTTTTATAATAGGAAATAGAAGTGAATCGTGGAAAATGCAACCAGCGTAGAACATTCTGTGAACTTCTTTTTAAATAATTTATACCCCAGGATAAATATGAACTAAGTAATTAATTTTATAATGTTTTTTTATCTACACTAATGTTGTAACATTCTACTTATGTTTCCAATACTTGACTTATAATTACTACTGTTATAGCGCAGACAACAAAACACTCAATTTAAGCAATTTCACATGATGGTATAATATCCACATCGATATCGTAATATCTCATTATAACATCAATAAAACGCGACCTACCTGATTGCAGGGCTAATCAGGTTGGTCGCGTTTTATTGATGCGCGCATAGCTGCGCTCTCATTGGTTAGATTTTAATGGCGGCAAAATCACTGTGACAATACACGTACGCGTGAATTTAATTTAATAAATTAAAAGTTAAAATGTTACAACATTAGTGAAGATAAAGTAGTGTATGCATATAACACGGGTATTAAAACACTCGTTACTATTATGAAACTCGCTGCGCTCGTTTCATAAACTCACACTCGTGTTTTAATACCCTTAATTATATGACAGTTGCATAAACTACTATTATTTTACTGACAATAAATAATATTCTATATGTACATAGAATTAAAGTATAGGAATTTAGTAAAGGTATTGTAAGGTATACCTACTTTTTTAACCGACTTCAAAAGCAGGTTTATTTTTGTTTATTTTAGATTGTCCGTTAGTAGGTGCAGCTGTCACTAAATTATGTCAAAGGATTGAAAAAAAAATTTTTCAAGACATCAACCATTTACTTTTAAACTTACAATGTTTTGTATGCACATACAAACGTCAAATATGTTCTGTGTCTTTATTACTAATTGTGACTGGCCCACAGAACTAATAAAATTCGTTAGGGAAGTTTTCATCGGCACATTATTTTATCGTAATGGTTCCCAGGACCTTCCAATAAAATGGTTTTACAATAATACAAACCGTGCACACAATGGCGTGCAAAAAAGTGCGCAAAACCGACCTGCAAATACAAGGCAATTAATTTCCCGTCCGCCAGCAGCAAGGCGCCATGCACCGGATCCTTCGTCTCTCCGTAATACGGAGGCAAAGCTAAGCAGTGAACATTCTTCACAGCGCCACCGTCAAGATTTTTCATCTTGCTGAAAAGAAAGATAAATCATAAATTACTCGAAGGCCAGTGGACCTGAATGGGAAATGTTTTATACCGAGCCTTCCGCGACTAAAATATGATGACTACTGCTTGACGCCCCTGATTTACACGCCTCACTGGAAGGGGAATAAAAGGAACCGTTGAATCGGATGTTGATGATTCTGAGCCGGTTGGGTGGAATCTTATAAGAGTCAGGTAAAAGGAATATAAACACTTTTGGGACTATAGTGTATTTGTATAATAAATAAATATTTCAGGACATATATTATTACACAGCGCCATCTAGCCCCATACTAAGCTTAGACTTGTATCATTGTACTTGTACTTTTATTCAATGGGAAATACCCTTGTCCAGAAGTAAATAGATACATACTGATTGTGACAAGCCGTATAATAATATATTTATATCGGTGACAGATTTTGTGCTCTATAAGTTCTTGTAATGACACTTTAATAACAATATTTTGAGCTATGCAGGAAATTTATGAAATACTACAAGTAGTTAATTGATGCCTTTAGTCATTTGTAGATATCACAGGTAACACAATACAATTGATATTTACCTTTGTAACCAAATATTAGCAGTTGTAGATCTCTCGGCATAACCTACATACATGATATCCACCATCGACATAGATTAGTAATGGATTGATGTCGCAGTTCAAAGCCACTGTCTAATTTAGACCGCTCACATCGACTATACAAGGATTTTATTGATTGTACATTGCGTCCGTTTCTTTCGGCTGTGCCCTGAAGCTGCGGCAGTATTTTCGGCATAGATGCAACATTTTTCTCTTCTTCCCTTTTTTGCATTTAACATAACTCACGCAAAAGATTACTATATTTAATAATATACAGTAACTTTTATACATAAATAAGAGATGTCAACGATTTTTATTTAAAATAAAAACCTAAGCTTGGAATCCATGTTCCAACAAACAAGATCAAGAATTCCAGCTTTAACAATGATATGGATAAACATATTTCATTCGTTAACAATCAAAAATCAATTTTATTAACCACTAGCTTTGCCAGCGACTTCGTCCGCGTGGAATAGTTATTTTGGGCATCATATTTATTTTTGCAAACCACCTCTTCAGCTTTATAAATTATAGCTGTTACCCACAACTTGAACCGTTTTCGCAGCGCACGCAACGGAAGCCCCCAAAGAATAATTTTACCCGTTTTTTTTCACATTTTCCTTTGTTTCTTCGCTCCTATTAGTTGCAGCGTTATGTTATAAAGCCTAAAGCCTTCCTCGATAAATGGTCTATTCAACACAAAAATAATTTTTCAATTCGCTGCAGTAGTTCCTGAGATAAGCGCGTTCAAACAAACAAACAAACAAACTCTTCAGCTTTATAATATTAGTATAGATAATATATATACATATGACACAAAAAAAAATTAAGTCTCTGGCTTCCAAAATGGATATTATCTGTGTCTCGGAAACCAGCTCCGTTACCGTATTCTTAAAGTATCTTACTGACTTTTTCAAATGAAATATTTTTGCAATGACTATTAAATACGATGTTAATAGTTTAGAAATTTAATTTAAGTACCTTTGTGTTCAGAAGACTCCTAAATAAGATAAACCATTTATTGGTAATACATGGGTAGGTACATATTACAAGTCCAATTGTATAAATATAATAAATAATCATTAGTTATGTTGTCCTAGATGTGTTTATGTGATTAATTGTCTCAAAATACCTGTATCCGTTGTTCCCAGGGCATGAATCGCAATACACGTGGCTCTTGTAAACTATGAGAGGTAGTTTTGGCAATTCTGAAGACAGATATCGTGTGTCGAATCTGGGGAACATAGATTCATATTACGAACTAGTATTACATTGAGACGTACATACATTTACACTTATATCATAAAAACGTAAGTATTACAATTTTCTTTTCTCGTTCAAACTTAAGACTATCTATTTAATTTACTATTAATTATAAGACCATGTGATTATGTTATCAATAAATAAACACATGACCATAATTTTCGTAGAACCTCAAGTAACGCAAATGGCATTTCTTAAATACAATTCTATTAAATTGTGGTAGTTAGACATATTCATCTAATTACAGAATTGTTCTAGAAAAAATAGTTAAAAATAGTAAAGTTGTTTCTTCATAAAAACGGAGGCAATCATCTCACAAAACCTAATTCTCAAGTATCTAGCGTATCAAATTGATTTATCAGTGAAAAATACTTCACATATTTGTGAGTCTTATCAAATTAAAAAGTTAAACATGTTCCGTATACAAATACTGTTATACTTTGAAGCGTAGCAGGGTATCAAAAAAAGTTTTTCGAATACTTTCCCGAGACTTACAGCTTCAGATCAATTTTCATAACTTAACTTATATGGAAATTTCAAAGCTGCTACGTCGTTATTATTGCTACGAAAGATAGATACTACGATACTAGATTCTACGGCGTAGAAGCTCTGCCTTTAAATTTTGCTATGAAAATAAAGATCACAAAATGCTTTGGCATAAAATATTTTTTTCATATTTTATTGTAAGAACTTATCTGACAATGCTTCGTTTAGTTTAGAATTAACTTTATGTTACAAGCAGCGCGGAGTAAACGCCTGACCTTATTATGTTACAAGCAGCGCGGAGTAAACGCCTAACCTTATTTTATTCTACCGTTTTATTTCAGGCGCTAGCCGCGATAGGCGATATTGGTATCGTATCGCATCCTATGCTAAAATATTTACCAATAAGTATGACCTATTTAGTATTTATGCAAAAATAACACTTTAGTAAATCAATGGCTAAGCAACTAAAAATTTAATTTCATTATTGCAGAGGTGACGGAGTACTACACTATAAATTTAGGACACAACAAGGCAACATTTCTCTTTTCTGTAGGCTTATTCCATTCATTATTATGGTTTTTTGATTCGAAATTTCAACGCTGAATGAAATATTTGATTCTACAATATAGTCAGAAGTATCAAAAATAACTGTCATACCGATCCAAGCCCCACCCGACAGCCGACGCCTTATTCCCTCCAGGCGTGGGGCCGAGTTGATGTGACATGAGCGACACAGGCGCCCACTCTGCGCACGATGATTTCAGGGAGTTCACCACTTGGATAGCACCTGTGAAAATTTTAATATGGAGGAGAATTTAGTAGTAAGAAAAGTAATTTAGAATACAGTTATTAGCTGGTATCATTTTTTTATTCATTTCTGTTGTGGTAGGTACTTGAATATAATAAATAGTGAATAAGTATTGAAGGTAGGTAATAAATCAGTTGTTGTCTGCACTTACGTGTTTCACTTACATCACAACAATTTCTGATAAGGTAAGTTAGTATGAATGTAGCAACAGTTTTCAAACTGTCCGAAGGCCTCTGACAAACAACCAGGACCTACAATTCAATTTTCAATAGAATTCGTTGTTGCTAAATCAGTAGGTCGGGTTCAAAAAAATAAAAATATATAAAATGTTGCAGAATGATAGACATAAACTGTATTTGAAATTGGAATTAATTAGCTTGACATAGTTCCATGTACTTATCTCTAGTAGCTAACTTATCGACGCGATTGCTTTATGAGTTTTTTGTTCTATAGACGTAATTGATTTACCGATATTATAAAAATGTTGTCTCAGCTTATCCTTGTGATGGTACGAGGGATGCACGACAGTATATTTGACGTACGCCACTCTCTCGGGCGCCCACCACTGGTCTCCGCAGTACGCAACGAATGCTGAGCGACCTTCTCCATATGCTTCGAAAGATTCTTGTGGTTTCTTTACTCGGGATAAACAAGAACCTGAGGCTATGAGCCAATGAGTGTTGATGGCTGCGGCGTCACAGTGTACCTATAAGTAAGTGAAATTTGACAATATTTTTATTTGAATATACATAGGATGCACAGAACAACGATCGGGCCACATCGCCCCCGCGCGCAACGGTGCGACTATTTTAGGGTTAAATTTTATTTTTGCTACAGTTAAGTTACCTTATTTGGAACATAAATAAAATCGATATATTTAAAGGCACAAAGATCCTCCTCCCAATAAAATCCTAAGAAACACTCAATTTTTCGGGATTTTTACTATTTAAATATTTCATACCTGCGAGGGTTCATAAATATAAACTGCTGTAAAGGGGTAGTCCGACCATCGAGCGGTTTCAGCCGAGTATTCTAGATACGTTCCATTATTTGGCTCGGGTTCTGTACTCCCATTTATAAAATACGATGTTGCATTCGCTGGTTTTTTGTGTGTCATAGTTTTGATCATAAATTTTGATTGTGGAGCTTCGTCCGCTGGCTGATTGGCTTTCTGAAATGTTTCTGTGATATGTTTCTTTGCATGCTTTGCTTGTATGTGATCGTGGCTATTCTGACCGTTTTCTAAATGCTCTAGCAACACTCTCTGATTCCTATCGGCAAGATTAGATTTGTTTTGATATATTTTAGAATTATTGTCTTTTACACCAAATGTTTCGGGTGTGAATTGGTCGTACGTTTCAAAGAATTTTATTTTATCATAAATTATTGACGATTTGTTTATAGCACTTTGAGTGCTTGTGTCATGTGTGGTATCAGTTAAACTTTCTGTGGCAATAGATGCTTCTGTAGTTCTTTTAAAAAAAGCGTTCTGATCAAAATAATATTCACTAAGAAATGGACGGCGTAGATCAGGTCTTTTTTTGAGTTTTGCGTCATCTTCTTTTTTGAGCAAAGGTAGCGTTGATATGTCTGTCTTATTTACTTTGTTGTTCAGTTTATTTAATTGAACTCTAGACATCCTTACAGTTTGTTTTTGAGTTAGTTTAGTGGAATTATTTACATTAGTAGAAGGCGTATAGACAGGTGCTCTAAGATGAAATATAAGGAAGGGCACATTCGTTGAGCCGATTGCCTCTACATTTTGCCAATGAAATATCTGCCTTGATTTTCCTGTATTTGCTAATGGTGTGTCATCTAAATAGTAAAATTCTATTTTGCTCGTTGTAGTCACATGAGGAGCTGTTTGTGGAGCTGGAGGTGTTAATGGTTTTATTGTTGTCCACTTTCTGTTCGATTTATTTTTGACATTAGTGGTTTTTATTTGCCCACTTGAATTTGCTTTCGCACCAACAATCTTTCTGTTTTTCTTCCAAAATATGTCAACAAGTTCATAATGTTTCTTTGCATCATTTTGAATGGTTTGTTTCTTGCGTGGACTTGGCGAGGGTCCTATAACAGGATATTGTTTTTTATTGATACTTCTTTTTTCAATACTTTTAGTTGGATTTGTGGTAGGATCTTTACTGAAATAGTTGTACAAAGCTTCAATGTTAAAATTATCATTTTGCGTAAGTGTACTATTGCCATTATCTGAGTAATAACCAACAACCAGGCTCTGAAGGAGTAAAAACACAAAGTATAACCCAGCTATACACATGATTTATCTTCAATTCTTGTATATTTAAAAAAATGAGTATTATGTTAGAATTACATGCATTTGTTAATCTGATTATTTTAAGCCAAAAAGTCCATTGAATATGACACTTGTAACAAAATCAATGAAATTAATTATTAGTTTATTGGACTAGTTTAAATATTTATTTATAATTTAATTTATTCTAAAATGACCAAAACAATGATGGAATAAGTATAATATGTCGAGAAGTCATTAGTTTTGTTTGTCATTTTCACATTAATTTAGAAAGAGGATGGTTTAGTTGTTGTATTTTATAGACAATATTTTAATCCGCTTTCAACCTGCTCGTAGTATTAAGTACAAATCTTTATAGAAAAATTGACATAAGTAAAATATTTCTATTCTTTGAAAAATTGACAAATAATTATTTTGGAATCTATCCTAAATTTATAAGTTTTTGTATTTTTTTAACGTTTTGTAAAAATAAATTATAAATAAATTACCATGAGTATTGCCGCATACAAGCCGGAGGGTAAGCGATACATTTGAGCAATTTGGCGGAGTTATTGTTCATTCGATAGTAAACGTTTTGTTATGGCTCACTGTAACATACAAAGATTTATCTTTGTCATAGATGGATAAACTAGAACGTAGGCAATCTGGTAGCATCTTATAATCGACATTTTACTACTGTGCACATTAACGAGCAACAAACAACCAATAAATGAACAAAGTTACACATACACCTCATTTTTCTACAATAATAGGGTTTTGAAATGACACCAGCGTTTGTTACTAAACAAATGCTTATGGGGCTAGATGGCGCTCTATGAAATGTCCTTGTATATTTATTTATTTTGGAACGATTTCAGGTCTCCCAATGAACTCTACGCCCCTGGCGTTGAACAAGGCTTCTATGCGCAAGTATGAAGATCTGGAGATACCGTGTGACAGGATATTGGCCGCCTACGTGTGGGTAGACGGCACCGGCATCAACCTGCGCTCTAAAGATAGAACCTTCGACTTTGTACCTAAAACTTATAAGGGTAAGGTTCAATGGCTATTTACTTTATTAGTTTTGTACACTGTCTTTGTGGTTTTATTTTTAAAAATATCTAAACTGAAACTAATTTATAGTAAGTGCAAAAATAGACCCTGGTTCGAATCCGGCCCTATACCAATAACTTGTATTTTCATTTATGTGCGGATTTGCACTCGCTTGACGGAGAAGGAAAACATACCTCAAGATATCTGAACTCTTTAATATTGTTGTCACACTTTAAAACTTCCAGACCTGCCAATCTGGTATTTCGACGGCAGCAACACTGGGCAGGCTAACCCGGACAACTCTGACACGTTTATATTCCCGGAGGTGATATATCACGACCCGTTCAGGCGGGGTAGCCATATATTGGTGTTGGCTGACGCGTACCTGTTCAACTACCAACCTGCGCGTGAGTATAACGCTTTATTCTAGTAGTAATAAATAAGTAATGTTAGAAAATTGTTTTATAAAATAAATAAAAATAAAATTCATTTACTTCGGGTTACTGGGGCCCATATCCGAAATTCACATCAACTTAAAATCATATTTATATTCACATTAAAACAACATTACATAAGGTAAATAAGTAATGATACAATGACTTAATATTACCTAGAAGGTATTAAATTGACAATAAAAAAAATAAAATAAAATAACAAAACATACGAAGGCGTAGTTTTTTATTTGCAAAGCCATTAATTATCACCAATGTGTTGAGGTGCACTGGATTATTTTTTAGCAGCTAGTGTTTTAAATAAAAAGTAAGGAGCGCACGGTATACTGTATTTTACTAGTCAAATTGATTAACTGGTATAAGTATGTATCTTCTTCTTATCAAATGAGTGTGGCCAACTCTGGTGACGAGAGTTAATCAAACCGCCCTAAGGACCTTTGACATGTATTAACGACTGGTACAGGTAAAAATCGAAAACGTCAAAGTTTAAAAGGGTTTAAATAAATGTACTAAGAAAGTAATGGTTGAAAAAAACATTTTTACCGGATACGTTCAAAATTTTACAAGCTAGAAACACCATACAATACTCTGCCAAAAGCAATTTCAGAGATATAGGATACAGGAATCTGAACGTGTATGCGTGTTTCATTGTATAGGTATTTACAGCAACATTGGACCATCAATACAATATATAAACATTAAAGAACAGATTGATGTTGATTGAGTCTGGTCGTTTGTATGTATAATAAGTATGTATTTACAAAAGAAAAGTATATATAAGTATTATATCCGTTATCTAGTACCCACGACACAAGCGTTTGCTTAGTGTGGGGCTAGATGGCGCTGTGTGCGATGTCCCGTTATTTTTTTTTATTTTTTTTTATTTATTTATTTACGATTGGAAATATACACATTTACAAGAATAACTTCTTGCACTGTACCATCACGAAGTAAATAACAGTAGTATGCAAGTGGTAAATTTACTGTAAAATAGTAAAAATAAACACATAACTGGATTTGAACCTAAGTCTATGTCTCCGTTTCACGGTCCTAAGAAGCCTGAAGCTGTTCGTTTCTCAGACTCTCATTTTTACGTGCAAAACTTTACCTAAAAAGGAACTACTAAAATTCGATTTATGTAATAAAAAGAGTTCTTAAGATAAATCATGTTCAAGTAAATGATTAAATGGAGTCTTAACTGCAGTGAAAGGGATTCTTAAATTGCAAACACGGCTACGGATACCCCAAATTGAGCCAATTTACGAGTAATACAAACGGGTAGAATAATTTATAGGATGAGTTAGAATAAATCAAGGTAAGCTTTTCCGAACGCTTGGTTTAGTAGCGTATAAAGCTGGAGCAGATCGTGTTTGTAGAAATAGAGAGGTAGGGAATGGTCGTCGAACGGCACAAGCTGTGTTCAATTGAATTGTAAAATTTTATTGTTGGTCTAGTATTTTCTAAACCAGTTTTATTGATATACACTACGTGTACAAACAAAGTGAATGGTATTTCGTATGTGGTTTATAACGTAATTCTTACAAGATATATGTGCGACAGAAATTCCACGCTATTCTTGTGAGGCAACTGCAAGAGATAGAAGACTATGATATGAGACTCTTTTGGGAAACCTAGAAAATTGATTTCGGGCTAAATTTAAAATGAATTACGTATTGAGGCAAATCGAGCTAGAATATTATAATATTGATTGATACATATTATCTTATAATAATGACGAATATAGATTTAAATTACCCATAAACGTAATCTTCTTATATATAAAAATGAATCGCAAAATGTGTTGGTAAGCGCATAACTCAACAACGCCTGGACCGATTTGGCCAATTTTTTTTTTTTTAGATTCGTTGGAAGTTCAAGGAGGTCTTTACGGTGAGAAAAAATCTAAAAAATGCCGGAAATCCCTAAAAACCGCCCTTTTCTTTTTCTCATACAAACGTTTTCTAACTAACTAAGAGTAAAAGAATCAACAGACAGGACGAAGTCTGTCGGGTCCGCTAGTATTTAATAAAAACGATTGCTAATTGGGCATAGCATACATACATATCCAACAATTTAGGTGCAATATATGGTGACGGATTTAATACAACGAAAATGAAAAAAAAAATATTTCTTTTAAGTCTTACAAAAATAGAAATTGATGGACAGCATATAGCGCTCAATGAGGCAGCTGCGTGGGAAGTGTGTGTGAGTTTGTAACTGTGTGAGTGACTACAACGCAGCACATTTCAAATGCGCAGGTTACGGTGGCCATATACATATTTAGTAATTGACAGGATATTGATTAAACAATTCGAAAGAATGATTATCGTGGTAAATTTCCAATAAAAATATACGTAATAATTTTATGAAATAGTAATGTTTAGATAGCAAATTTCTTGTATTTCTTCAAATTGATAATGAACCAGTTCTTATAGGGGAGTCAATTTTAGGCTATTGGTTACCATCAGGCAAACCGTGAAGTCAAGTGAAAACCAGGTCATGATCATGTACGTACAAAACACGATTTATAATTAATAACTGTGAGTTGAACTGTATACCTACAAATATGTATATGTTACCATACTTGGTGACATCAAGCTATGATAAGTATTTTATTTGAGTAATTAATTTAATTATTGAAGACAATTTACCAACAAGCGTACATATCAAACTACAAACATTATTAGTTATGTTCCGCTCGTTTCGCCTAGACATTTCGCTCACTAGTATTAAACGAGCAAAGCAAGATCCAAAATTTTGGAAAAAGTTTGATTATAATATAAACTCATTACTAGAATATGTTGTCTACTTATAAACATTGCTTAAAATATATTTTTTTAATGATTTTGTTGATCTAATACCATTTAATCCTATATTCCAACAGAGGTAGTGATGTTAGTCTTTTGCCAGACTGGCGTGGGAAGGCAGGCTTGACCGGCCGCCTTGCCTCCCCGCGCCAGTCTGCCGGATCGGAGCCGCGTTCCCGACCTCCTGGAGTGACGCGCGGGAACCATTCTACTGCGCAGAATCCAACGTCACAGATTAGTAAGAAGTTACTGTGGAGCTGAGGCTGGGAGGGATGTCACAGAATACTATAAACTTACTATGGCTGGAATAAATGCTGAATGCCATACCACTGTACACTATGAAGTCACTATGTACGTGTCTTATGTGATCTCTGTTGAACTGAGACTGGAAGCCACGTACCAGAATATTATCAAGTCACAGTCAGTACATTTCACTATTTTGTGAGCTAGGAACTATGCCACAGTAGACTGTCAAGTATTTTCTGGCGATGTCACAAAATACTATGAAGTTACTGTTTGTATTTGGTTGTATTCTGCGAGCTGGAAGCTTCGCTAAACGGTAGAAATGCTGCAGAATGAATGATAACAAACAACTCGGTGCTTTATCGTGTGGCTTGTAGTTGCTCGCGGTTTTTGCAATAATTGTCATGAGCTTATGAGTAACTAGCTGTGCCTGCGACTTCGTCCGCGTGGAATAGTTATTTTGGGCATCATATCGTTGTCGCAGCGCACGCTTGTGTTTTATAGCCTAAAGCCTTCCTCGATAAATGGTCTATACAACACAAAAAGATTATTTCAATTCGCACCAGTAGTTCCTGAGATTAGCGCGGTCAAACAAACAAACAAACAAACTCTTCAGCTTTATAATATTAGTATAGATGTGCTTACTTATATTTACTCGTCTGTTACAGTTTCTGACATTAACCTTATCCTAGTATCCTAATCTATTTAAGGCAGTGTCTGCTTAGTAAGTCGAGCTTATTAAAAGCGAAGTCTACTTTTGGGCAAACCTCAGTTCAATTAAGTATGAACTAAACGTTGCAAACAAAACTTGTGCAATAAGATTTTGGAGCGAAATTGGCGCAAACAGTGTTTTCGTGCCGAGCACCCTAATCCCTGTTAACAGACGTCCATTCAGAAAATGATCCGTGTTTTGCATTTTTCCTCAACCAGATTTCATTATTGGCTCGGATTTGCGTAAAAGCGTTTCGGTTGGGATTTTCACTTTCGGCAAAAGTAATAATGCTATTTGGCCAGGAGCCGTTTAACCCGGTCCTTTTTATATATTTATTTACTTAACTATTCGATAGGTATATATGTATTAAAAAAAATGTATCTTTTTTTACTGACCACGATGATGACTCTCTGAGGCTTCCCAGAGAGTGCACTGCACACGCCCCGCAGGCAGACCACCAGCCATATGGATCTCAGGGATCAACGACATCGGATCCATCGAAGGGCATCGCTGGACAAGAAAAGCACAAAACTGACACCAATGGCGCCTAGGGTAGGCGGCCTATACCTAGCAGAGGGTCGACAAGGGCTGAAGATGATGATGATTATGACTACCAATTCAAAGTATTTCTGTTGACAAAACTTAGAAGCATAAAAGCAGATATTTATTACAAAATCCAAAAATTCTCACAGGTTAAATAATGAATATTAAACCTAAACTGAACGTTGTTCAGTCAACCAGAGATATTAAATTTCAAGTTTAGTTCGCGCTCAGTCTTAACCGAATGCACCCAAGAAGATTATAAAATTGTTTTAAAGCGTCTAAACCTGCAAGAATTGTAAAATATCAAATAAGAATTGTATTATGTAACTTGCAAAATATAAGCTAAAAAAAATCTTAGTCGCGTGCAATTCACACATATAATTTAATTATTTGACGACCATTTCAGTGATCATTATAATCACATATAAATAGAATGCCTCGAATGATGTAGTTAATACTCAACGAGTGAAATCATGAAAGTTCCCGCTTGTTAATACCCGATTATGCATGTCGTGTAAATTTTAACACTTCGGTTTACCTTCCTCAACACAACAACAAACTTTAAGCTTCAACTGTTACAAGTTTGCTTGTCTTATGAGTATTCAACCTACATATGTATACGTACATATATACTCTTATCCATACGAGCTTTATGCACAGAGTACATATATACTATCTATGTGGTTGTATATAGGCTTCGTTACGTTCTTTGAGTCTTGTTTCAGACTTACAAACTTACAGGCTTTGATGCAAAACGGGCCATTACGTAAAAGCAGAAATAAAAGTTGGTGTTTTGCTGTTGTTTTCAGCCTAAATGTGGCTTGACTGATCTTGGTTCATTGAATTAGTATAGCTTTTGAGAAGACTTTGAATTGAGACATAACCTAAAAATATATCTTATATATGTACATAATATGTTATGTGTAGCAGTGATGCCGGCACATATTTAATAACGTTTCAACTAGCTTGTCCTGTTCATTTGTCATCATAATGTCGACTGTTTTTTTTCTGATGACTGATTGTGATATTTTTATTATTATTTTTCAGCAACAAACTACCGTAAGAACTGCGTGATGATGTGCGAAAAGGCCGAGGTAGAAGAGCCCTGGTTCGGGTTCAACCAGGAGTTCTTCCTCACCACAACCGACGGTCGTCCTCTAGGTTGGCCCCCTGGCGGCTTCCCCGCGCCCCCCGGGCCCTACTATTGTGCTACCGGCGCTAACAAGATTGTTGCAAGAGATCTCATGGAAGCTTTCTATAGGTAAGTTGTGAATACATCAAGGTTTTGTAGCGTAGTAATCACCTGTGTGATTCGATTATGTTTTACAAGTTCGATCAAACATGTAGTAACTGCGCTCTGGCAATTCTCAATTAATTAATATTCTGCCAATTAGTGTGCATAATTATTGCCATGATCAGCAACGGAAGCACGCGTAATGTGAACATTATATTTAACCCAAGTTATAATTGTAAAATTTTAACATTTTTAATGGTATGTGTTATGTTTATGAAACTATATCAAATTTATTTGCAATATTGTTTACAGGTGCTGTCTATACGCTGGTGTCAAGTTAAATGGGATAAATCCGGGCACTACGCCATCGCAATGGAATTTCCAAGTAAAAATCTTATTTATTACTTTTAGCAAATCATTCTTCGGAAAGTACCAAATATATAACTGTTATTCTGATAGTACAGCGTGCCCCTAATTGAATAAGTTTGGAGCCTAATTACAACTAGTCCAAAGTCTATGCAAACAACAAGGTTTCCTTTTCTCAAGTGATTAACTGCTCGTGAATTCGTGGGTTGTAAGGAAAATTGCGGCGGACATTTGCGCGGTCGAGTTTGCGTTTGAAGATGAGTAATTTCATTGTCATAATTTTAGGTCGGTCCGGGGCCCGGGATAAGGTCAGCAGACGACCTTTGGATGGCGAGATACATACTCTCGCGGCTCGCTGAGGAGTATGGGACTGTCGCTACCTTCGAACCCCAGCCCGTCGCTGACTGGCCTGGCAACGGGACTTTTACCTACTTCTCTACTAAAGATATGAGAGAAGACGACGGCATCTTGTTAGTATAAAATATACCCTTTTTAAAAATGTACGTTACTTGTTCACTATTCACTATTGAGTCTTTAAATCAATACTAACTTTTAGCATCAGATATCAAAGTACCGCTAGACTAGAGTTGATACAAATTATCAAAGTCTTCAAATTAATGAAGTCTCTCATTTGCGATAGAGTTACGCAAAAGTATGCCGTGTCACAGAACCGCCGCAAATTGTATAAAGGTCGTATGTAAAAATTGTTAATAAGTTTCCGTTTTCCATTTGGTACAGAGAAAGGGATCGGATGGTTCACATTCTGTTTGCGTATTCATCGTAAAGACAGATAAAGTGGGGCTGGAATTATTCAAATGCAAGATGTCATTTTACCACCACCCTGCTGTTTTACGTCCGCTGTATCGTAAAATGCTTGTGCATAAAGGATTGCTCATTTACTACGCCTACACGCTCTATTCCCTCATGTGAAATTTCTGCTCCTGTACTTACCCTTATTGTCTTCGGGAGTAATTTTGCCCGAAACAAGGATTTAACAGCTTCACATCAAGATTTATTGCTAAGAAAGTTTTAGTCCCACGTTTGCCATGGCCAATTGAAAGCGCAAGCGAGAGGAACACCTGCTTCGTACGAAATAAGTTTTGGCTTTGTAAGTACTTTAGATACGCTCTTTTATTACGCCAGTATCATTACCAGCTGGAGAATTCACGCAATAACATTGTCTGTTATAGACACTTGAGAGCTTGATACGGTGTTTCATTAATTTCTTTCGAATGTCATCTGGTGTTGGCATATTTTTCCGCAATTTTATGCAGTGAGATGGTGGCTTGTCCGCAGGGTGATTGAGAGGGCTATAGATAAGCTGGCGACACGTCACGGCGCCCACATTAACGAGTACGATGCCAATAATGGAGCTGACAACGCGCGCCGCCTCACTGGCAAGAATGGAATGGCACATATACGTGACTTCACTGCAGGTACACACTATTTTTAGACACAAATACGACGAGGCTCATCTTACTTTGGCAGCTTTTAAATTTACAAACTCATTCAACTTACCTTGACCTTTCAAGAAAAAAAAAATATGGAACGTATTTTTTATCTATTTTTGAGATAAAATTCTCAAAACGTACTCTAATAACGAAATACTTTCTTAAATACTTGCCGGAAATTCTTTCACTATCTTCTCGCAAAAAACGGATACGCTTGGGATACGTTCACTTTAGCGGCAGATAAATTCCGATAATAAGCTTAATGCCGAGTACCGCGCCACTTCTTGGTAATTTGATGCCTTTTAAGTGGTTTCGGTGTAATAAAAGCCCACAGGCAAGCAAGCACTCGGCGACGTCTAATGTTGAGAAAATCCGGGCTAAGCGCATCGGTGTCGAAATAAATCGAATATTTATCAGTTGGAGCGGTTGAGTGTACGATTGAATGCTTTACTCGCGTCGGGTTTGATCCTTTACGCAAACGTTTATGCAGATCGCATTAGGGTAATCGATGGTACGTCTAAATATACGCGTGATGAGTAAGCCGACGTTTGGTTCGGAACGTAATAAAGTTGCCAGAAATGCTGCGTGGTTTACTGTGCGGTAGGATTACAAGTTTACTTTATTGTTCTGTGTATTTGAAGCGGAAAAGTATTTAAATGCCTGATTAGGTACGTCAGAAGCAACTAAAGATTGATAATATCATGCCACTGCAAAATTTAGCTAAAATAATGTAAAATTTTAGGGCCAGTTTCAAAATAAAAATGGTTTCTTCTAATTTTGTAAATTACCTGAGGTAAAATTCAAATTGCAACTGAAAGTAAGGTAAAATTGGTTCAAAAATTCATAAAGTATATACTTATCGTTTAGAAAAGTATCAATATTATGATAATTTATGATTGTATGTGCATATGAACTTTATATTTTTGTCACCTACTTGAGGATGCCAAAAACAATTACAATAAATAAAAAAATAATAAGGGAAAGGAATTCTGGCTAAAGCGTAAACAGTAAATAATCTCTCGTTCTGCTCTCCAAGATAACCGAAAAACCTACCATTTTCGGCGTTTTTACAACGGCAAAGCATCGTAAAGCTTCTTTTGATATAATACTTACTGTAACTCTGGTATTATATCAACTAAGCTTGAAGCGTCAGAACTTATTCAGACTTAGTTGACGAATATTTGCGAACTAAGGGTCTCGCTGTGGATGACAAAAGAGAAGACAAGTTTAATTAAATGTTTGTGATTTATATGATTCATAAGAATGCCTTGACTTTGTTTGCGTAGTGTTGAGATAAACATTTGCTTGTATAGCTTTGAGATTCCACCAAACTAAAGTATGTTACAAACTCGCCGTATCAAAAATCTTCGTCGAGGTGAAGGACAAAAATCAACGAATCAACAATCTCTATTTTTCTTATATTATCATTATATAATTTTGTAGTAAGTATTATTCGAAGACAGATCTTTGTCGTCTTTGATTGTCTTATTATTTTAGAGACTTCCCTTGATTACTACAAGCTATCCACGTTAAATTGGTAACATACAAATTTATTAGCATTCATCCACCATTTACAATTACCTAAGTAAAATACACCGCATATGCATATTTTGTAGCACATATAATAACACAAAAAATAACCAAAATATCACAAATGAACCGCGAGTGGAATTGTGTAAATCAAAATTACAGCCGCATTCGTAGCACGTAGAGGTCTCGTAGCAACGTTGTAGCACCGCTATGGATTTTGTGAACAAACTCAATTCGATTTGGCTGAAAATTATTTGTAGTGGTTGTCAATATAATATTTTAGAATTTATGTGCTTTTTTCGTTGTATTGACTTTGAGGCTTTGATGATATGATGTACATTTAAAATTGTATGGATCACGAAAGTTAGTTATATTCAAAACTATTACCTAATTCATTTTTTTTCTGATTATATGAATTTGAAGGCTAATAAACTGTGTTGAGAAAAAAAATACGAAAAAAGAAGCTGGCTGGTTCCTTGCGCAAAGGATTTCGATTGCAATTCAGGGCGCGAATTCAGCTAGCGTTCTTGGCTCCATACCACATGTAATAGTTTTAAATTTAGGTTAGTGTAAATGCACATAGTTAGATAAGTGTATATTATCTTTACATTTAATAAAGCTGAAGAGAGTTAAAAATCTGAACAGAGAAGCTATGATAAAAAAAAATTGAGTATACGTTAAACGGATAATAAAACCCGTTTCAGCAGTTTTTTTATATTTTCTGTCTGTTTATCTGTGTCTCTGTTTGTATGTCTATATTAACGTCATCACGCAAAAATAGCAGAACAGCCCCCTTAGACAAGAGCCGTATTTTAGTGAGCGTACTGACGCTCGCCTAAGGAATAGAAATACCAATGTATGGGAGTGACGTGGCATGTCAATCGTCGGGATGTCAATCCCATACATTGCTCTTTCTATTCTATAAGTGAGCGACAATACGCTCACTAAAATACGGCTCTTGTCTAAGGGGGCTGGTCATCGTGATTTTTAGAACTTATTATTATGTATGATTTTTAGTTATGAGGTCTTAAGAGTTATAGGCTACTTTTATCCTACAATAATGCAAGCGGAGCCGCGGGCGTCCACTAGTTTATTAATAAATATAACAAGTTGTGCAAAGTTTATTAAAGTATCCGGAAGTACACGTAAGCATAAAACAAGTAGTTTCACGGGCAAGTAGGTTTCATTTCACGCGTCCCTTCACTCTCTATCAGTACGAGCACTTGTCTTAGACGGTCAAAGACAGTTTCGAACGAGCTAAGGAATTACCACTACTAAAGACGGCATTTCTTGTAGACATCTCATTTTGTAAAAAAATTAAAGACATTACTGATACATACTTGTAATGTTAAGGCGAAAGTATTTTCTTTGTTTTGTTTGTTAGTTATCCCAAAACAATGCGGTTGAAACCACAGATATCAACTAATTGCCGTATAAATACTTTTTTTTACGTGGAATGGGTTTATATTTAACTACAGCCTGCCTGATGTTAGGCATTGCTGCAGCCTAGGGTGTGACACACGAAGACCTCTGAATTGTAATTCACAGGAAACACAGCTTCTGGTAAAGTGTTCCAAAGCTTTACCGTCCGTACAAAGAAGCTGCGTTTCCTGCGAACTACAAAACAGGTGTCTTCAAATTTAGAGAAACTATGAGGGTATATCATACAATTTCATAACGCCTAAGCAAATGTTCAGGCAGAAAATATGTTGAGGGAAACAATACAACACATTTATTCCTAATTCCATAATTATAGGTCAATTATTGATATTAAGTCAACGGTAATTCAACAATCATGGTTTAAACAAACGACAAATTCGATTATACAATATAAATAAACAAGATAATTGAAACAATGGTGGAAAGATAAAAAAAACATATAGGGCATAAAATCGGCGAAACAGTTTATTAAAAGTAAGATAGTAAATCTCTCATTAATGTTACCTATGACTGCACCAAACCTCTCATTTGTTCCAATGAAAATCCTCGTTCTAAGTCTAAACTGCGCCACACGTTAGATAGCAATACAGTCTCGATTGAAATCGTAAATCCGAGATAAACAAACAGTTAGAACGGAGTAATTCCTTTGTGAAAAATGCGCCTGTGTTCTGTATAGGAAACGATTTTCTATGGGCTTTAAAGTAACGATAAAATTCCGTATAATTCAGTTGTAGTTGATTCTAAAATAGAGCAGTGACGTCATATTGAAAACAAGCTCTCCGTAACTTGTTTACCCACCATACCTTTAACCTAATTGATGCTTCCTGAACGTTAGAAAATGGAACTACACAAAATTAATCGTTATTTTCTATCAATCCATGGCATTTAACCATTAATTTTGTTTTGTATAGCACACAACATCATCAATTTCTGCTTTCTAGTCTCTGAGATTAACGATATTTGACTTGAATTTGTTACGAAATTAATCACTGAATTTTATAACGAATCCGTTAACTACGGGTTGAGCCATAGTAATTCGAAACAAAGCTTAAATTGTCAGGACACAACGGATTCTCTATTCTACTGCCAAAATAATGCTAATAAATACAATCATTCATGCACAAACTTTGCCGAGGTTTCAGTACATTCCTAATTACTTTACCCACGGTATTCTGACATACTAAGGCCATTCTTTAAAGGTTATGCGTAACCCTGTATAATTGTAGTGGCGATCTCAGGTGTGAAGATTTATGTAGCACTCTAAGGGTCTTTCACATGCCTTAAGTATGACGGACAGCTGAGTGAGGCCTACATTTTAACTTGCCATTTTAGATGAATCTTTATTGGCGTAATATTGAATCTCCCAGACAAGATTTCCTGTTACATATCATTCAACAAATGAGATCTCGCAACGCACGAACGAAAATTTACCATACATACGTTGTGTGCTAATATTTTGTTTGAATTTTATACTAGGTCGGCCAGTTTTTAGTTCAGTGTATATCATTGATGAGTGAATCTTTAAGTGCAAAATACCTAAATAAAGGCTCTTATAAAATAATTATGCGATAATTAAATTATTAATTATTAATTATTTAATTATTAGCCTATTATGCGATTACTACGATATCTTGTCGATATTTTTTTTATTATATTTCTTTATGAATTAAAAATCTTTGTACTCCCTATACTCGTATTACTGAAACACAATTAAATTTATGTGCGTACCAGTGGACGGCCGCGGCTTTGCTCGCATTATTTATTTATATAAAATTTCTAGAAATTGTTGGAAAGTATTATCCTATCAATTCGAAGTCGTATCTCGAAACTCTTTTTTACATATCTTCAATTTTCAGACTTTCGACCCTCTTCAGCTTTATTACATGTTAAGAATATTTATCCCGAAAGGTTATACAGATAATATTGACATTGACAGAAAACTGGCAACTAATTTCACTTAAGTTTAAGGTTTTTGTAGTATCTACTTACTAGCACATCCTACCAGTAGGTTCTGTGGCAGTGTTTCCTGGGCCGGAACAGATGAAATGGAGTTTAGGATTGGTCTGAAATAGAAAATAAAGTGTACTTCTACAACCCTGCCCGAATTACCCGTGATGGATTACGGTCAAAAGTACCCTCTTTTTAGAAGTACTTATCTAAAGATCTCTAGGTATCCAAAGAAAATATTTTCTTTAGAGAACTAGGAAAGTATTTCCCTTGATCGATAACTATTTACTCTGTTATATAACAGCCTATAATAAAAATATTACTATCTAATATCCATAACAAACGCCATTGTGTAGTATGGGGCTCGATGGCGCTGTCAAATATGTCCCAATTCATTCATTTTATAAGATGAATAGAATTTTGGTTATTGTGTAATGTGTTTGACTCCCTGACACACTATAATCCAGCTATCTTCGAAGCGAGAGTGAATTGGTTTTTATCGGGTAAGTACGCTTCATCTTTGCTTACCATCAGGCAAATTATAGACAAGAACAAACCCGTTTTAGTTAAACAAGTGGTTTAAGCTACTATTTCAAAGTTTTACATACTTACTGTATATTGAGACTTAAAAGCATCAACATTTTTTTTTTGCTTTAAAACTCATAAATTATAAAAACTGTGTTGGTCAGTTGGTACTGGTATTCATATTCACTTTTACATTTTATTATTATATTTCAATATTTTTATTAAGTAATTATATCATTTATGTACCAGCAAAACTTCATGACATGAAGTTTTGCTGGTACATATTCCAGAACTATCGTTTCATCGTCAAAAGCAATCAGACCTTACCTACTACTCAAGTTAGGGCGCAATTTACTCGGGTCAATCTTGTTAGTACAACTACTTAACTACCTACCTGCTTCTTGTAAACATGTTGCGACGTTGGTGTGGGAATAGTAAAGTGAATATGATAATTTGTTTGCCCTTTTGGGCTAGACTTTTATAGGTTTTCGTTCAAGCATTCAATACATTTCTACCTTTGTGATACCTGTTCGTATAATAAGAGACTTTATTAGTGCTATTTATCCCATATCGAGAGTTTAATGGTTCTTAAATTAATGATTATGAATGTAAATCTGTATTATTGTACGAGTAGACAAACTTGTATGCATACAAACATATATCTGTCCGTACCTACACACTTGGAATTTTGCATAACCTCCATTACCTTTAACATACAGACAATTGTTAAATAATAACATAATGTTGTTTTGTACACCATACATGAGCGTTCTACTTTTTGTTACTCTCTGTATACTGTATTCAGTCATGTCAATTATTTATTAATTATTAAAATTAATATTTTATTCTGTCTGGGCAAAAAGCCGTGGTATATGTTTCTAATGTATTGTATGTAATAAGCTTATAAACGTGTGTGATTAAATTGTCTGAATTCTATAGATTATGAGTCTGACAATAAAGATTTTTTATTATTATAATACGTCAGATAAAGATTTTTTATTATTATTATTATAAAACGATGACAAAGGTTTCTGTGCCGAAGATTAACGCTTTGTCCATTATAGCATGATAATTTTGACAGCTGTCATGTCTAAACGGGTATCACGTACGAGTACATACATTTTATGCCAAATTCGCGGATAATGTATGAAGATAATAGTGTTTAATAATTATGCTATGATGGATAGAAAATAGGTTGCAAGGCTCCTCCTAGTAATAAAAAATAAATATTCTTTGATGGTTTTCAAATACAGTCTAATTCCTACTTCTTTTCTATATTCACTGACTTAAATACTATAACTTGCTATTTATTTAACACAGTTTTTAACTACAGCAGAGGGCAGAACCTTAATTTCGATGAACCATGTAAAATTTTCCAGTTAAAAATATTAATGTTTTATGATTATATTTATCAAAATCAAAATCAAAAATCATTTATTATAGCCAAAAGAGAGCGCGTACAACATTTTTCTTATTATCTAGATGTTTACTTACTATTTCAATTTTGTACATGAGTTTGTGACCGTGCCACGCGCTAGGTCCCTCAGTGGGCCTGTATTACGTAAGCTACTGCTACATTCCTCACTCAAATCCTACACTATATTTTATAATTAACTTACTTATGCTTCTTATTTTGTTCCAGGTGTAGCCAACCGATGCTGCAGTGTCAGGATCCCTCGCCAGGTCTCCGAAGACAAGAAGGGTTATCTAGAAGACCGCCGGCCAGCTGCAAACGCCGACCCATATCGAGTAATCACCATGCTGCTTAGAACATGTATCTTTGACGAATAAAACCAATACATAATATTACCAAAAAGGTTAGTTGTCCGTAAAACTTGAAATTTTCACCAAAGAGGATTCTATCCCCAGCGTAGCATGTTCAAAATTGATAGAGATTTATGTTTAATGATTTGCAATTAAATGGATACCTACATAAAATCATATAACTTACATAAGGCACGCAAACGTTGGATAAGGAATCACTAGTTTACCAAAAAGGTTTCTTTGGCTTCAATCAAAACATTTACTCTCATCCAAATTACCGAGAAATTAATAACTTGTATGCCAACCAATCTCAACGTAAATTACCAATATAACTTTCTACTGTGTGTTTGTAAAATTAAACGTGTTTGTACATTGTGTGTTTAGGTTGTATTCGATGGATCGAAAGTAATATTAAACGTATAGAAATTCACACAATTCGGAAACTTTGTTTGATTGCTACAGTTGTTTACAATTACTTAGCGTTACGCAAATCCAGCCTCATTGCTGGGAGATGGGGCAGGATACACGCACGCAGTACTTTGTTTGGGTAAAGATTAGGTTTAGAGTATAGCTGGATATTTTTATGAAATAGAATTTATTATAATGTACATATAAAAAATAAGCGAGTTTAAACAGAGAGAAAACTTGAAAATGTTATTTAATATAATGTTGGGAGCAAATGACTCATCCGCTACAGCTACCTATTGGTTAACAGTGCTGTCAAGCCAAAGCATTGCCTAAATTTTATCGAAATAAAAAATACACAGTTGAATGCAAATGATACCTCCATACCAAAGTATTGGATGATTTGTCGCTTGGTAGCGGAATATAAAAGATAAAAAGTACGTGTAAAGTAAAATGGTTAAAAAGTGTAAACAAAAATTTACGTGTAAAGTAAAATGGTTAAAAAGTGTAAACAAAAATTTGATTTACAAGTGAATCATTAATTTAAGTCAATCGTCATCAAAAAGCAAAAACAGTTAAGAACTTTCCACGAATTTTCAATTTACAAATAGTCTGGCTTTAAATTAAAATTGGCACGATTAAATGTTATCGTTGATGATTTCATCCCAATGTCTTTTGATTTCAATTCTTCTGTTCTTTTAAAAGTTAAACGAGCAGATTAATCTTAGTTACAAAACTTATTTGACATGGCAGAGTGAAAGCGCTTGGACCCAATAAGTCAGCCTACCTAGAGAATATAGTTCTTGGCAACAGCAAAGGCCTATTTTCATACAAAATTTCGTTTAGTAATATGTCATAGTCAAAGTCAATGGTAGACAAAATTGAAGACCAATAGATACTGAATTATACCTGAAATTGTTAAAACAAACTCATGGCAATTATATGGTTGTCATTACATAATTGTTGAAAGTTTTATATTCAATACAACAATACAAGTGGGTGTTCGCTTTGCTCGCATTAAGAAGTTAAACTTGTATCCTCTATTTTCACCCCTTTGAAAGTGGCATTTCTATAAATCCTTTCTTACCGGACTTCTACGTCATAACATCTACCTGCATGCCAAATTCCAGCCCGATCCGTCCAGTGGTTTTGCGTTGATAGATTACTATGCTCGTCAGTTATTCAGTTTTGAGTTTTATATTTTTAGATTAGATTATATTCCTTTAAAACATATTTTATTCAAATTGCATAATCATTGTAATTGTTTATCGTTATCAGGCGCCAAGCTCTTTGTTTGGATATTTACAGTTTCAGTTATTAATTCTCTAATTAAAATTCTCAAATAAAATTATAAAATAAAATAAAATTCTCTAATTAAAATACTCAGTCGTTCTTAGTTTTTTTTATCTTACTAGACATCAGCTTGTATGAAAATTCATCCGTGACACTTCACGTTAGTTGGATGTGCGCCAAAGCCTCTCCACAGATACTTACCGTTATAGGCGTGCTTGAGATAAAATATTTTCCTGATGTAGAAACCAATTTCGCCTCCGAAATGTGAGGATTATTTCGTGCAAGCGAGCATTCTTATTTCTTGTGTTGGTTTCGATGTCAATATTAACGTTTTTTTATTTTATTCAGTGATAACAAAATGACAAAATAACCGTACATTTTAATTTACTTACTTGAATTATTTATCCGATCAAATCGATGTCTTTAGTTTTATAACAACTTAAGAACTAAATAAGGATAATAACTAACTTAACAAGGACCTCGTGCTTCTTTTTTTACTTCGTTTAAAACCAACCTATGTAGATTTCTTGTATTCTATAACTAAAAACTGTACCTATTTGATGGGTAAAGAATTAAAACGACAAGTACGACATTGTCCATCTACTTAATCAATTAATTTAACTATCACATCTCAATACTTTCTAAACTTAATTCAATATAGGTATCATTTCAATATTTACACTTTATCATCGTAGGATATGTCTGTGAATTCAACTATATTACTGTTTGGGAATATATACAGTTCACTGACTCTCTCGTCTCCTATTGGTAATTCGTCTTCGGAGTAACGCGCAGTTGATTTCCTTTTACTCCTGCCTTTATTGTCGATCTTAACGTTGAGATACCTCTTGGAGTTGTTACGAGTGTCAATTTCGCTGGATTTTCCGTAACTGAAGCCGTTTTCTCGGTTCTGTAGCGCCATGCAGTGACACGAATTGCGGTTACCTATCTTTAAACCGTCCACGGGCGTGATGTTGATTGACTTTCGTGTTGAATACGCGCTTCTGTCGTTTGTGGAACGGAACGACAGGATTCTCGTGCGATATGACTGGCCGTCCTGCAAATAGGAAATGTACGTGTATGTTATATAGTTTTTTTTTTTTCGTAGGATAGGGGTACGTTTGACTACAGCCTGCCTGATGTTAAGCATTGCTGCAGCCTAGGGTGTAACACGTTTACCTAGAAGATACCTATTAACTCTAGATTTGAAAACCCCTGGATTGTAGTTCGCAGGAAACACAGCTTCTGGTAAACACTACATTCTGGGTATTGGATTTTGGCAGGTAGGATTAAAAATTGGTAGAAAGTTATTAATACGAAGTTATATAACTGCATGTGACAGAAGAAATTGATAATGATAATTTGTTGAAGCAAATAATGTACACGCTGAAATGATGTACTAAAGTAATATTTCAATAAATTTTGAATTAAAAGTAGAATATCCAAGTACAGTCCCAACTCTACATAATGAATGTGTTAGTGGAGATGATAACATGATGATTACTGTTTGTAATAATACAGAGTTACAAATGTAGTACTAAAACCAAAATTGTATATTTTGTTTTTATCTATGGTTTCACCACGTCCTTCTTTTTATAGTTATTTTGAGCAGGAAACAAATTAATTAGCAATAAATTATCTCTAATCATACAGTTACCGTTACAAAATAAATGCTTTCTTTCTTTCTTACAGTTACTCACTTCATAGCTGTCGTTCGCGTATCTGCTCGGTTTCTTTCCGAAAGTAAAACGCTGTTTGAATTCCTTCTTGAATTTTTCCTGCAACATAAAATGCGGTAAGACGTATATAAAACAAAAAAATTCGCCAGCGGAGTCGTAATGTTGGTTTTACCCCTGCCTATATAAATTATATCGTCAAATTCCTGAAGTAATCCATGTTGGTATTTTGTTGAAAGTAGAGAAAAGCCTTAGTTAATTATTGAATCCTGATGTGAAATATACCTTCTTTTATTTATTTTAAGAAAGAAAATATTTAGACATCGAAATGTAATACAATATTATTGTTATTTATTTATTTACAATAATATATAAAATTGAAAAGATACAAAGTTATGATATTATTTTGTAAAAGACAGCTCAGACATTTTGTATATAAGTGGAAACATCGGATTACACGCATTTTGGTTGCCTTTTGATGTATTCGTAGAAAGCCTTCAATAAGTTTCTTAGTCTTACACTAAGAATGTTTCTTGACATATTTAAGATTTAACGGATTTTCGTATGTAAATACAGCAAACCTTTTTCTTTTATAAGAATTTTAAACTCGTTTAAGAGGTAAGTAAATATATTTTAAGATTAAATGTTCGTGTCTTTTGTATCGAATAGCTTTTGAATCTCTCTTTGTAGGTCTCATTTTATCACTTTGATTCGAAACCAATTGAAAAAATAAATAGACCAGATTTTAGCTCCATTGTTATAGCAGCACAATGAAAATTTACCCTATAGGGTTCTAAAATAAAATGTTCATGTTTCGGCTACACTTAATAGTTTCTTATAGATTGAAAGCGTATTGATCTAAATGATATAAGGAAGCTGAACCCTGTAGACAATAAGAGCTGTCAATGATGATGATAATTATTAATATACAAGTGTTAATTGAAAACGATATTTGGCCACCTTACACGACATGACAACTTTATAAGAAACATCATTGAGGGGAAGATAGAAGCACGAAGAGGAAGAGGAAGACCCAGAAGATCATACTTAGACCAAATAAAAGTCTTATAAGAACGTCAAGAAAATTGCAGGAAACCATGAAGAATAGCAAGAGCCGAGCACTTAAATCAAATCAAAAACTTTATTACATATAAAGATATATTTTTTTATTTATTTTTTATTGTACACCTATAACAAAATAACACAAGTACAAGGAAATTTAGAACATAGGATTGGGACAGAGGGCGGCTTTATCACTTGGAGTGATCTCTTCCAGGCAACCTAAGTTGGAAAACAACGCTAGAAAAACAGTAACGTTGGCGTACCTGCTAAGACTCTCTCTCTCTCTGTGCTCTTAAGTTATGAATGAATGAATTTGAACACTTACGTTGTATATTGCATATATGAAGGGATTGTAACACGAGTTGCTCATAGCAAGCCAGTCGAAGCAGAAAAATAGTACGTTGATGTATCTGTACCTGGAAAGTAAAACTAAATTTAGTGCCTTTATTCTATATAATTATTATAGGTCTTTACCTATGAAATTGCCGATTTGTATGGCGAAATTAAGAAAAAATATATTTCCATACAAACATTAAAAATGTTTGTATGGAAATATAATTTAATATAACTATTAATATCATAGCATTTAAACTAAACAAAATTGGAATATTATTCGCGTTTACGTGTTAAAACATATTCAAAAGTATGAGGACAAATCCAAAGTTAAGGTGACCTTTTTTATCGTTTAATAATCTATGTAACAAAAAAACTGGTCAAATATGGATAATATAATAATATGTAAGTATTGTCGTAAAAAAGTTCAAAGGTTTTTGAATTAAAATAAAAAGTTTTTTTAAAAACATCTCGAATAGAAATTAATTAACTGCTCAAGTAGATGTTTCAAGAGTAACAACGAAAATAAAAAGCTTAGTTTTTTTATTGCAAACATTTTGTTTGTATATAAATTTAAAAAATTCTTGGATACGCCATTATGCTTTTTGTATCATCAACCTGTTATCGTCCACTGCTGAGCATAGGCCTCTCATCTTGTACGCCACTCATCCCGGTACTGTCGATTTTTGTATTGTTGTACTATAATTTACACCAATTTTAGGTAGGTAGGTACCCAAGTTTCTTTTTTGCGTTTGTAACTAGGTACTTTATTATTTTTATAGCGTGTGTAACTACTTTATTATTTTACAGCTCAGCGTTAGTTAGTTTGATTCGTGTTTGAAAATATACTGTAGTAAAATTCATTCCTTGGCACGAATATAAGTTATAATAAGTAGGTAAGTATAATTTTAAACTTTACTCATAATCAAAAGACGCACAAAAATAAAAAAATAATCAAGCATAATTATTGCATACCGTGTGAGTCTAAATTAGTTTTATACACCCCGCAATTAAGGCCCTGAGCTTAGCATAACAATTATTTTTGCCTTCAATAAAGTTGATATCGGAACATGAAGGCAACAAAAACTTGTTGATTCTTCAAAGAAATTAGTATCGAATTAGTCAGAAAAACAAATAAAAAAACTTTGGAATACCAGTTATCTGGTTTTATAAATTTTAACGAACAAATTTAATACCAATCAAAGGCATTCAACCTTTTTCGGGCAATTACATTCCTGAAACTGGAAGTTCAGTTTTGTGCCTTGTACTAACGAGTGAAATAGCGAAAAGTGGTTTTTGTATGAGAGTGGTGAAATCTACGGAAGAGAGCTTTTAAACTGCCCCAGACCTACAAACTGCTGGTACCTACAATTTAACATGTTAACTGTTGGAAGTTAAATATTTAATTCAAATCATTAGACCATATGGTAATGTTGAAAATAAATAATATCATAAGAATTGTTTTTTTTATCTAGCAGCGCCTCACGGTTTTAACAATAATAGTCATAATTCAAATATTAATCTATAGATAACCATACTAAATTTCATGCAAATAGGTTTAGCTTTTGATCGTGAAGAAGCAAGAAACATACAGACAAACTTTAGTGTTTTTAGTGCGATTGTCACATATTTATACGAGTATTTATCCAAAAATAACTTAAAACGTGTTTTTTTTTGTATTTTACTTACTCTTTTTACTTAGTCGTTAAGCCATGTCAGAGGCCCTTGGGGCGGCTTGATAAACTCTCGACACCAGAGTTGGCCACTCTTATTCGATAAGAAGAAGATGAACTTACTCATTTATAACTGGGAAGAAGGATTGTAGCAACAAGTAGCTCTGCAGAGGCAACCAGCAGAGGGCGAATAGAGCTACCACTAGCACCAACATTTTTATAACCTGGGAACAATAGATAAATATTCCGGGACATCGCACACAGCGCCATCTAGCCCCACACTAAGCAAACGCTTGTGTTGTGGGTACTAGATAACGGATATAATACTTATATACTTTTATTTTGTAAATACATACTTACAAACAAATACATACAAACGACCAGATTCCACACAAGTAATTATATATATGTTTAAATTCATAAATACTTGTGTCACGTGGGAATCAAACCCGCAACCCCTAGATTAGAAGGCAGGGCCACTACCAACTAAGCTAACAGGTTAGTCAAAAAAAAAATGTACCTACATGAAAAATATGTACATATTTTAACGATAATAATTCACTATTCCCATTAGAATTAATGTAAATGTTAAGTTACAAACTCAATAATTTACTGGTAACTTACACACATGAAATTTTTTAAAGGTCGAATTAAGTACATAGTTAAATTTATATAGACAACTTTTATAAGCTCGTGATATTTTGGATAGAATATATTATTGCGATATTTTTATAATATATTTTCATAATTTTTACAGCCCAAAGCAAAGTGGCTGACTATTTTCTTTATTGATGCTTGTTTTGACCCATGGGGTGGAGATTACTTCAGAATGCTTTCTGGGCAAAATAAATACATATTTTTCATATTCATATATATATTTTAAAATAGTTAAATAGTATTAAAAATTTATTAATAATAGAAAAGTATATAAGTAATATATCCGTTATCTAGTACCCACGACACAAGCGTTTGCTTAGTGTGGGGCTAGATGGCGCTGTGTGCAATGTCCCGGAATATGTATATGTATGTATGTATGTATGTATTACAAATTTGCAAATTAAACAAGTTAAGTAATTGTTGGAAAAAGCCTTTATCTAGAAATTGGACGATTATTTAAGTGTATATGTGAAAGCATTTACTTTTACGAAGAACTATTTTTGCATCGTAACTAAAATATTACTCACTCGAAAGACTTTATTATCCATATTATGACAGTACTATTTCCTAATGGTATCATATAAATAAAAGATTTGTCATGTTGCCAAAAATAGCCTTTAGGAATAAATATATAATAAAATAAATATTCCGGGACATTGCACACAGCGCCATCTAGCCCCACACTAAGCAAACGCTTGTGTCGTGGGTACTAGACAACGGAATGAAGAATGTATTTTTTGTTTATAGAGGAAGAATGTATTTTTTGTTTATTATACTTGGAAAGTCGGACATTTTACCATCAGTTTGTCTGAAATCCAGCTTGCTTGGACGGATTTGTAATTTGTTCTTAAACGGGGCTATATATATTACATCCATACGAGTATATGTATTATATTGGAGTTTACGATACTAATTTAATATATCAGAATGTAGCTTAATTTTTACATCACGACGTTTAATTGCAATCGTCGTAACTATCAGATATCAATAAAATCTATACCCTTCGTCTCGAATATAAAGCTCGCTTTTTAATACGTATTTGATTGATTATCATCACATTATTATAGACATATCACACTTTTTTCGAATGCCTAATATTTTTCTGCAAAAATACACGTACCTTCTTCTTATTCCTCATGTGGTTGGCATCCCTGGCCTCCAGCGCGTTGCCAGGCGCCCTGGCTCCCCACAGCTTCATCGCCATGTGCACGTATGCGAATGATATCACGAACAGAGGGATCACATACTGGAAACGATAGACAACTTCAAACATCGTATATTGGATATTGGGGTGGAATAGCAACGCTCAAATTGCCTCGTAAACTATATTGGCACAAGTTGATCTTGAACGCTAAGCTGTGATTGGCAATAGCTTGAGATTTTACATTCATCGTACGATTTGTACATAGATATATGTATTTGTGTATGTGTGTAGCATCAAATTATTTCTTATTCTTATTGTATTGATTCAATACCAATAAAACAAAGTAATTGTTATATTATTATTCGACGTATTACAAAAGTGATAGTCTTTTAGATTCAATTTTATTTTTATACTATACCGATTAGTAAACAAAATAAAACTACTCATAGTCTGGTTGAAATAAGGCTTCGATCTAGATAAAAAATCTCTAACGAGCCCTTTGCGTTCTTTTGTGTACTAAATCAAGATTCCAACATACTTAATGCCTGTACTTTCAATAAATTTTGTGGTTAAGCATTGACCCATATAACTGTGTAAATATATTCCCTTGGGTAGCTTTTTGTGGTAATATTATTAGTATACATTTCGAAATGATGTTAAGACAATTATTTCAATTAGCCAAGTTCTGATTGCTTGTTATAACTTAGAGATGTATGTATTCATTGACACAATAGATCACTCGATATCAAACCTCTCGGGAAATATTATAGCGCTGGTTCGATTCAATTTTATCGCTCATTGTTGCTACGGAGTCACAAAAGAATTGGAGGGAATGTACTTTGATTGTGCGTTCCCAATCGCTTCTCAGTCCCCTAATAATGGCGTCCTAATCGAAAATAGTTCGTAAAACTTCTTTTATTGGAAAAGTTACGGTGATAGGAAAGAATCATAACGTCCCTTTAACGTACAACATTACAAGGTTAGACAGGCGTGTTCAGGCTTTAAGTATAGAGCGGAGTGTCGTGAAACGTACGTTTGGGCCTCCGAGGTCACAGATGCTGATGTGTTTGGGACAGGGAAGCGAGATAATGGGAAAAAATCACTTATAGGGCGCCGAATTTACGATCGCATAGCGGAAAATCCTTTCGACCCAACGGAAACAATTACCTGGTCAATAGATTACTGACCCGGTCCATTTACATATGTGGATAATTTACGCGTATGCATACAACTTTGAACATTGATAAGATTGTTAAATTGAAATTAAACGTGTGAATTAGACTTACATATTCTATATTTATTACATTTATTTATTATTACATATTTTATATATTTTATTTTATTCTATATTCAATCAAGTTATAGTTTACTAATATATGTAACTATGCTCAACACATCACTGTAATTTCGTCAAACCCTATTTGGTTCCAAATTCAACCATATTATATTTGACCTAACTATACTAAAGTTTTGTAGATTTATTAGAACAAATTTAACAGCCACGTTTCGCTTTTGTGAGTAAATAAGTAGAGCACAACTTACCTGGAACACGTACAAAAGCAGTCTGTATATGGCCAGTGAGTGCAGGCCGAATTCGCTCGGGTTGCAAAACGGTTTCTGGTAAATCAGGTTGGTAACTGTCAACAAAATATACAATACACATTGAAAACATACAAAAAGTAAAAGATACATTATATTATATATAGTGTATACATACATACACATTATATATTCATTACATATTATCACTTTATTAATTATGTGTCCTATTACATAAAAAAAAACATAATATTTAGAAACAGATGCAAGGAATCATATTATGTTTATACTTTTATCCTAAATAGATTAGGAATGTATCGTTACTTTTTACCTCACATTCATGTATAATATTTATATATTTTGTTCTATAAATGATTAGAAATGAACCGTTTCTTTATACCTACTTTTCATATTAACATAAGCTCCCGATTCAATCAAATAAACTTTCTTCGTGTGGGAAGGAAAATCTGAAAATTCTCGTATATACTTACTTGTAATAACAACCCACGCCTCCTCAACGAATTTATAGGCAACTTTCGATCTTATAAGGATTCTGATTTATTTTCTTGGTAATTTTGTAGTTTTCCAAACATTCTGTTTTTACATGTCGTTTTTCGGATTCACGGCAAAATTAACTTATGTAATATAGATCTTTATTTACAATGTAATTGATATCCTTACCTACAGCGGGGGAATAATTTGATTCATACGACAGCATCAAATATTAATGTTTCAGGCAACGCAGCCGTAAACATATAGCTGTTTAAAATTTATGTAGTCCTGTTTATAGTTTTAAATAATAGTTTTAGTTAATGTCATTATTTGGTGAGTGATTTTTTAGTATCATAACATAATTAAGTCGCAGACGTAGTCAATACTTATCTGGGAAGGTTCTACTTGCTGTACATTTTTAGATCCCTATACTATAAACTAGTGGACGCCCGTGGCTTCACTCGCATTATTTTGAGATAAAGAGTAGCCACACTTCTAAGACCACATACTACCTACATACCAAAAATCATGATGATCCGTCCAGCTGTTTTTGCGTTATGAGCGTTTAAATAAATAGACAAACAGATGAACAGAGATACAGATAAACAGACAAAAATATAAAACTGCAGAAACGTGTTTTATTGTCAATTTAAAGTGTACCCAAACAATTCCTTTTGTGATATCTTCTATGTACAGTTTTTTACCCTCTTCAGCTTTATTATATGTATAGATAGATACTAGTAACGAGTATTTAAATTGGCACTATAGTCTCACCTGGGTCCTGTGTCTCCACCATAATGACTTCCCATGACATCGCCATGGGGGCCGCGAGCGTGAAGGCTAGCAGCCAAATAAATACTATTATCACTTTTGCTACTCGCTTCGATGTATGCGCACTGAAACAAACATAGAACGGGTATTTATACAGTTTAATTAGATTTACGTAGTATTATAGTCTACGATGAATAAGATAAATACTCGTATACTAGCGCTGCTACCCGCTCTTCTTGTGTACATATATTAGAGTTTTTGTATGTTTAATATAAATCAGTAATAATGAAAAATTGGGCAGGACAATTTGCTTGGAGATGTGGGACTTTTTAAATGGAATACTTTTGCGTTCGACTACAGCCCGCCTAATGTTAAGCATTGCTGTAACCTAGGGCATAATGCCTAAAAGGTACCTATGATAATAATAAAACATAATATGTTTTTCATTCACCTGTCCAAAATTATAATCTAGGGGTGTTCAAAGTGAATACTTGAACTGACATATGTTTTATCTTAGCTTACAGTGCAGCCAAACATTGAGTAAGCTGTATTCAGTTAATTTTCCAAAAAAATTAGAATTAAACATGCTCTAACGTTTGTGTTTAAAAAGAGCTTAACTACGCGGCGTTATAATAGGTCTGGCCACCGCGATGGCAGTGAGAGTGAACACACTGGCGTTCACATTTAAATTGACATGTGCGCTATATCTTACCTAACAGTGCAGCTAAATATCTAGCAAGCGTTAGTCGAACGTAAGCCTAATCGCCTAAAAAGTGTAAACATACTCAAACGATCGTGTCTATAGAGATACTTACCTAAGCGGTGTTATAATAGCTCTATGCCTGTCCACTGCGATGGCAGTGAGAGTGAACACACTGACGTTCACACTGAGAGCCTGCACGAACGGGCAGAAGGGGCACATGAAGTGGGGTAGCAGCCACCGCTGCAGCAGGGCGGCTTGGAACTGTGGACAAGGGGGGAGTGTTACTAGGTGTTTACAGATACTTCTTCTTATCGAATGAGAGTGGCCAACTCCGGTGTCGAGAGTTTATCAAGCCGCCCTAAGGGTCTCTGACACTGGTTTACGACTGCCGTATTAGACAAACAGTCGTATAGGTATAGACTAGGTGGTATACATTTGTAGGTTATCTCATGAATGACATATCTAAAAAAAACACACGCTAGGTTTATACATGTCGTAGGATAATTCGATACTTCGAATCTTCGCGGAAATCCTAGGGGTTTTGCAAAAACGCGGATAATTAGACATAGGCGAAAAGAGACATGTTTTGAAAGAAGTTGGCTCCTCCTCGCTTCGCTCGTCGTCGCATGTGCGTGGTAGAAAGCAACCTAACGAACCTAATCTACCTTCTGTCACAGACAAGTGACTTCGAGTCCACCACTTGCACTGCAACAGGACTTAAATCCTGACTTTGTCCAGTAAGATTTGATAATTTTTCGCCTATGTCTAATTATCCGCGTTTTCGCAAAACCCCTAGGATTTCCGCGAAGATTCGAAGTATCAAATTACCCTACGACATACATAATCCATCTTCGATTATATCTTATCACCTTCAAAAACTTTAATTAATATCATTTAATATTTTTAATTACGTAATATCATCACACAATTCATCCACGTCTTCTACCAACTCTGCCCGTTAAAGCATAAATCAATTAATACTCGTAATTATTAAAGTTCAATTTAGTTTATTAAAGTGAAATGTGATTGCCTTTTAGCTATTATTACATCCCACGTGCAAACTAGCGGAGCGGAGTGTTTATTTTAGATTTCATACCTCGTTTTATCTCGCAACTTAAATCTTCAAAGGCCAATATAATATGGCTGTGTAAAACAACGCAGCTATTCTCAGTTATCGAATGACTATTTAATGTCTGGTTAGCATCGCGTGTCGTGTTTATTTTTCGTGGCTTTAGATTTTCCGTTTTTCCAAATGGCATTTATGAGCACGCGCTTGATTTATGCGTTGATGGCGAAATCGTGATGGTAAATAATATAAATGTTTGCAATATCGTATCCGGGCTAATGTCACGCTGGTCATGCTGTATTATGTTTGTGATCCGCCAGTCATCAAAGCTTATTGAATGGAACCTCTACACTGATTGGTTCGAGGTGATTAAGTCCGCAGTGTCAGAGGTTGATTAATTTCTGGGGGTTCTGTGTTACATTGAGCGCTTTCACATGTCTGAGCCGTGGCGTGACCGCTGACGCGACGCTGTATTGTGCGAGATACTAATCGGTTTAGACTGATACAGCTTCACAATCATGCGATAATCACCCCTATTCGAGGAAGTGTTAAGTATCACAATAGCGTGAATAAGCGTGTTTGAAGTTCGTATCAGCGGGTTTGCGCTAAAATTGATGCGATTTCAGAGAACGGCCACTGTAATATTTAGTTCAAATAATGTGAGCTGATAAGGTTTGTAATGGTGGATCGGTTGGCGTAGTCTTGGATATTACCTGCCAAATTGCTAGCAATTTCTACTTCTTTGTGATGCACATTGCTTTATTAAACGTTTTGCTTGCTCCAAAACTGGAAAAACTCTGCGCTTCAAGTAACAAAAGCTACAGCGCTAGATAAAATTGGAAAGAATTAAATATCAGATATTCGACCCGTTTTAAAAATGGTGGCTCTTTTTAAAAGGGTTTATGAAGCCGATTTTAACAAATGAACCATTATTTCGGTATCAAAAGCAGTGTTTTCATTGATGAATTTGTGATGTGCCGTTAAATTCATAAGATGAAAGCACCTTTGTTCATTCTAAAAATACTTTCTTTACGATGATCACTAGCCGAGCTTTAAAAAAGGTACGATCTCTAGAAATGCCTCGTTTAACGATTCAGCGAAGAATTTTGATCGTTATTTTTTGTAAAGTCGTGATTCGTGAATTTAGCGACCAATACACAGGGAGAGCAAATCGTCTTTAGAAAGCCTAATCTTTGAATAAGACGCATTTGTTATACATTATACACGGATTAGGTCTGGTACTGGTTGCTATATGTTTGCAGGATTAAGTATGGTTGAGACGGGAGCTTCTGAGGATAAACTTCTTTAGTAAATACATATTCTGTATTTATGTTTCTACTGTGCCTATTCTGGGAATTATGTTTGCCTGACAAAAGTAGATTAAATTAATAATGAATCCAGTGTCCTTGTTATGATAATTCACAATATTCGTTTTGGCATTATGTTGAAATGTTTGTTGCAAGAATTATTTTATTTGTGGTATTCCAATTATTAAGTCGAATGATAATTAATTAATTAATACCACAGATAGTTGTTAACATCAGAGCGTATGTAGTTTTAATGCGCTTATTTAGAGCTATATTGCACGTAACAAATTTAAAATTATGCATGTTATTTCATTGGTTCAAGAGAAAAATCTAGTTCGTATTAATTAATTTTAAGGAAAATACGTGCATATATGAAGGGATCTGGTGATCCCTTTATATATTTATAATCTAAAAATAGTTTTACCATGTACTAATAACTTTAACATAGACCGGATAAATCTGACCCTTGGAATTGCAGAGTAGATTTGAGGGTACCTACCTCAAAACCATCTCAAATGAATATTTGAAGAGTATGTATCTTTCTATGGCCGCCCACCAATGCGGTGGGTTGACGACATTAGAATAACCGCAAGGAGCACCTGGATTCTATCTGCGCTGGACCGGGAGGAGTGACGTCTTCGATCAATTATACGTAGATGCAAGATTCCGTAGTGACACAACGCAAAAAAGCGGCTTGAGTTTACTATGCCTACAGGTACCTATTGAGATATACATTCATGTCATGCATATTACTTTAGTATCACAAAGCCATTTAAATATTTTAATAATAATAAACCTTATTGCAGTACGCTAAGATTTAGTTTTCAACAATGACCTAACCACCTTATGGCGTTTTCGCTACGGCATTGACGAAACGAACGAACTCTATTGTGCGTGCGAAAGAGACAACTGCGAAGCAAATACAATAGGATTTAAATTCTAGAAATACTAATTTGGAGATGATAACTGGACTATTTCGAATATTAATCACTGTAAGTATTTGTAAAAAGTATAAAACTTACCGAAAATACGAAATCCCATGTTGTTTTCTCTTTGTAAGCGTGTTATTTTTGCAACTTTTCACAGCACACTTCGGCATTGTTTCACTTGACGGTCGGCGCGTCACTGACGGCAAAACAGTGCTTAGTGTGGATTTAAGCACTGTTTAGTTTGGTTACTTTTGGCGCGCTTACGCGTGATCTACGTATAATTGATCGAAGAGTGACGTACAAGAAGAGATGCCTATGCTCAGCAGTGGGCGATAACAGGCTAATGATGAAGGAATGTATATTGATAAACAGTGTTGCTTGTATAGAGGAGTCTTAGGGGTCAAATGCCTGACTATTAAAAAAAAAGTTCAGTTATATAAAAAAAAAACAGAAAATCCCAAGAAATAAATGAACAAGTACTTACTTGGAATGGTATAGCGAATAACCCTATGACTATGTCTGCTAAAGCTAAGTTGGATATATAGCAGTTGGTGACGCTTTGCATCCGCCTGGAGGTGGCCACCACCCACATGACAAGGAAGTTTCCCACCACTGCTAGCACTGATATAGAGCCGTAGAGGAATGATAGCAGCACTATCATCCCTGTAGGCACGTCGTATAGATTATCTGGAACAAAAATAAAAATAATTAATTTAATGCTAATTTTTTAGGGTAGGTAGTCTTAGAGTTAACTTAAATAAAAAAAAAGTTGACATTTCGATGCATAACCGAGTGAAAAAAAAGGTTTTAAATTCGTTATGTACTATTAGAAAGTTGTGTAAATACGGTTAACTTTATTGATCTGCACTTCTGTAATGATAAGCATAATAGTTTTTTTTTTGTAATTAGTCTAAGTAATGCTAAATAAACTTATGTATTTCATTTCATTTCATAGAATTAAATAAATTAATATGTACATGTAGGTCTATATTTATACTTTTGAGTTGAGAGCTTTTAGCACAAGCTTTTTTTTGCAGTAACTTTGTAAGATATCGGTAAAGAAAATGGATGTTTTTTGTTTTTAATACGGAATGAGAAAAATATGAGCATATGTTTGAAAGAAATTTAAGATACTATACCATAGCTCCGAATTTATTACTTTCAGAGATTGTGCGTAAGGCATTAGTCTTTTAAGTCGTCGATACCTTCCTGAAATCCATAAAAGAGTAACAATGCTGTTATTGTCTATGCTATTTCACAGTCGTTCAAATGGAAACGTACCTATGTTAAATCGATTGTTGTTGAAACTAAAAAGATTTTTTATTTTTATTTATTGTGTTCATATAAAGAATACTTGGTTGATTGATTGACTGTTATTGGATGTAAGCAACATTTGTAAAGTCACCAGATTGCCTCATACACCCCAGTCCTACGGGGCACATGATAATTTTCTTTTAATTATATATTTGCCAGGATAAATAAAAGAAAATCACGGTGTCTCATAACAAAAGAATATATTTTTCACCCAATGACACAGATACAGAGAGGGTCAGTTGACATTCCAATGATGAGGTGAGTAATGGGTTTTCAGAACCGACGCCTATTTATAGAACCCGTTTTAAATTTCAGTCACAGTGAGAGAGTGTAAGCTTAATTCACTATTTTCTTTTAAATCTGGTGTAAAATTCATCACTCTCTGAGTATTTTAATGAAATCTGAGTATTTTTACTAATAATGCCTATTATTAATATTTTGAATATATACTGCGATTAAATTTAAACATCAAATTTTGTCAATTAAAATAATAACCTAAAATGTAATATCATGTATTTAGTTCTGGTAACTAATCACAAAGCTATCAAAAGCGGAAATCAGAAAAATAAAAAGTTCAGTTTCGAGGAATAAAAAGAATATATCCAGGTACAAAAGTTATCCTATTATTTTCCAACAATATATATTTCAGAGGGGAAAAAGTTATTGCTAACATTCTCTGACAGCCGAAATACTTTTGGTTCCGTATCAGTTATTTCCTCAATATCACATTACTCAAAGTTAGATTTAGTTTAATCCGCCAAAATGCCAATAAACATCACTTAAGTTTGTATCTAACTTTCGGAAAAATCTCTCTATTTTATTAGACTTTTCTGAGTTTATCAGAACTCGATCGCCCTAGATTGTGTTCTCAAGTAAGAGGTTGTTTTAATTAAAGACTCGACGGTGTCAATTTTCGATAAATTTTCTGGGCTTTGTTTGAAGAACGAAGGACATTTATAATATAATATCGAAGTAAAATCTGAGAAATTATCGTGATTGACGAAATGTCTATAAATAGACTGAAATAGAAAAGTTAAAATCTGTGGAGCGCGTAAATCATTTTCTGTAAAGGGAAGGTTTAGAGTTTTGACCCAATTAAAAGTGTGAGAAGTTGACGTCAACCAACCCCCTAGCTATAAATCTAAATAGCGGCCGCCTCTGAGCCATCGAGATATCGATCTAACTCACACAACACAGGTATCGCGTGCATTGAACGAGTAAAAAATAGTGTGTACCGGTATTATCTTGAAATCTTATTAATCCTTTCCAAATATATAATATAATAGTGGACGCTCGCTGCTTCGCTCGCATTATTTAAAAAATAAAAAGTAGCCTCTGACTCTCCTAAGACCTTATACTACTCAAATACCAAAAATCATGATTCCTTCAGCCGTTTATGCGCGATGAGCAGTAAATATTGTAGACACCAAATAATATATGTACTAGTTGATATCAACAATATTTACTGCTGTAATTATCAGAGAGAATGAAAATACCTATAATTGTTGACTGTTATAAAATTTATTTCCTCATGTCAAATCAATTGAGACTGCATAATGGAATAGAAATCCCGAAAAAGGGACTTTGATTAAAACAGATTAGGATAATGGTTCTTTGTTTGAACTCAATATTTAACTTTCGTTTCGAAAGATGTTTCCTGTAAAACTTTTGGTAAATTAATACGTTTTTTCTTGTACTTATAAACGCTATTGGAAAAAAATGGGAATGAAGACTTTATGTAAAGATAGTATAACCAAGCTATAAAAAATATTCAATACTAATGGACACCCACGGCGTTGCTCGCATTATTTCAGGAAAAAAGTATCCCATATATATGTCACCGTAAGATTGTAAAGATCGTTAGATTACAATCTATCTAGCGAGATTGTAAACTATCGATAGATTGTGAACCGTATCATCTTCGAGTCCAACACTTGCACTACAACAGGACTTGGCTCCTCCTCGCTTCGCTCGTCGTCGCATGTGCGTGGTAGAAAGCAACCTAACGAACCTAATCTTACCTCCTGTCACAGACAAGTGACTTCGCAATACCTAAACATAGAGTGCGAGTTGCATTCCGTCCTACGCCGGTCCACAATTTGACGGCTTCACTTCGGTAGATTACAATATAGCGAAAAATAATGAGTCAAATTGCAATCATAATGATACGGTTCACAATCTATCGATAGTTTACAATCTCGCTAGATAGATTGTAATCTAACGATCTTTACAATCTAACGGTGATATATACATACAGGCGCGTGATGAGCGTTTAAATAAACACTCAAACAGAGACACAGATAAACAGTCAACATTTCTAGAAAATGTTGGAACTCGTTATTTTATCAATTCGAAGTAACTCCAAAAATTTTTTTTATGTCTTGAATATTCAGACTTTCGACCCTTTTCAGCTTTATTATGTGTATAGAAGATTAATGGATTTGAGAATACAAAAAAAACAAGTAACTTACCATAATTTAATGTTTCGTTGGTGAAGTTTTGTGTTACATATTCTAAGGCTGTTGTATTTCTAAACGAATCCGCGTCATCGTCTTGCGTTGAGCTTGTTGTGCTGTAAAGAAAAAACACATAATTAGATAAGGAATAATTTACAGTTATCATTCATTCATCATAAAGTTAATTTAGATGATATGAGATCTGCTAAGATAACTTTAATTTGAGATTTAATTAACCTATACTAGACAGACATCTTGACAAACACAAAAATTTGGTAACGGACACTGCCCGCCATTAATAATTAAATAACCGTAATAATTAACTACTATTAATGTCTAAAAACACAAAAAAAAAAAGTTAAAAAGAAAATGCCAAGAGTGTCAGAGTAATAAATCAAAACAAGTTACCTGACCATTAAGGTCACCTATTAACATTAAAACAATACCAGAAATAACCCTAACAAAGGGCCTCCGCAACGCGGGGGAAAATCAGAAAAAAAAAATGTCTACAAATAATAATGACAAAGATCAATTAAAGAAACTAGGCGACGAAATCAAAAGCTTCCTTTCTATATCACTAGAAAATCAAATCAAAGTCATATTTTCAGTCAAACGGCTCGATCTTTGTTAAACAATATCAATATTGGGAGGAATATGGGTTGTCGAACTGGAGCCGGCAAAAATAATGGATTTTGTTCGAGGCATAATTATGCGGATCCGACCCACGCCCTCACTGGGAATGAATGATGGCGGAGATGTGTCATTGTTTATATTCACTAGTACGAGTATTTAGTTAGCACGTGTGTTTTGCACGTGGTTTTATAAATCAAATAAAACTAATTTTCGTTTTGATGTTTCCTAACCTGTCACAAGCCGGTAACACTGTTGCAGATTAGGAATTAATTTATAAAAAATTGGGAATGCCTAACCTGTCACACCCCCTTGTAACTTGTACATTGAGACAATGAGTAACAATTTTAAATGGAGTAAAGATTATTTTGTAATCAAGAGTCTGTGCATTGTATTTGTATCTAAAGAGTATTTTTGTTTCCCCTGTATGTTTATAAATACCCGTAACTATTTAAATCAATTATAAATTTTGTGGGCAATAGGCACAGCTTGAGAATAAACCAATATAACCATTAGTTTTTATCCTAGAGATTTCTCTCTAGAGATAGTGTGTATGTACATATTGTACCTATACAGTGTAATACTGTATATCCAAATGAAGTGTTCCAATGAATAAAACCTAGCCAAACTGTTATTTTAAAAGTACGTAACTATTATTAAATAACAAGATTCACAAAGTTTTTAAGTTTGAAACCATAAAAGAACCACAATAAAATTTGAAGTGTTATTTGTGAAACCACTACTAACGGCCTCCATTTTTTTATTATTTACAGATAATACAATCATTCGTAAACCAAAGTCTTTGAAGTGGGTTATCTAACAGAAATAGTGAACCAGTTTAAACATTGGCTGTGATTTTATCTTTAAACCAAATTATATTTTAGTTTTTGAAATATAAAGTTAATGATATATGTGTGTTTGCTATTAATTAAATCCGTATGATTCGACCGAATCTTATTCGTGGCGTACAAAACACAGTCTATATGATCTTTTCTAAATTATTTTCAGGATATTTTTTCTAGTTAAGTATATATTATTTTATATTATTAGTTAAGTACATATACTTTCTGTAAATGCAATTAATTTTATTTGCTTGAGACGTGTCCATATTTCCGCCATGAACTGATATTAACTTCCTGAAAATGAATAAAATGAACCTATCTTAACGGAAATTGAACTTATAAAAGTTGATCATTACTTTCTTTCCTTAAATTCTTGCTTACAATCATCTTGCTTACATGGCAACGCTTAGGCACTGAGAAACCTTATTCATCAGAATTCATAAAAAATAAAAACATTCCGACGTCATTAAAAAGAAAAGCAAATATCATAAAAATTTATCTCAAGAGCAAACCTCAAATTAGGGATTCTATATCTACTGTAGTATACTAACTATACATTCACAAGAGTCATAAAACAATAGTTTTTATGCTTCAAACTCCAAACAATTAATAGAAATTTATCCAAAAACACTCAACTAAATAAAAAATCCAAAAAAAAACTGTGCTACATCAAAATCGTTTTATTGCTACTCGATGCTGATCCATTGTCACATATAGACAGATACAGACTCACATTATGAACGATAAAATATTGCTATAAAAAGATTTATATTAAATCTGAAGGAAAGTTATATTTAGAAGACGATGCAAGTAAGGACCTCACACTTAAAGAAGTTATTCCATCCCTCGTATATGTTGGTATGACGCAAACAGTCACAGGTGCGCGCTAGATATACGTTAATCTGAATAATGAGATAGCTATGTTATTTCTATGCTTTCGAGCAGTAAAAGAGCCTTCACACACCCCAAAGCTATTAATGACCACTCGACTGTTCTGTTAGCTACTAGGAATAGGGTAGATCGTCTAATATGATCTGATAGACTCTAATGTAATTACGGCTCAACACTTAGGATTATTTTGACAATGTTTTTTTATATGCTGAGGAGGATTCGGAGGGTCGAAAGTTAATGAAGATAATAAAAAAATGTTTGGAAATACTTCGAATTTAAAACATAACATGTTCCAACAATTTCTAGAAATTTTGTCTGTTTATCTAAAAAAAAGTTGAAATTTTGTCTTTTTAAATAACGCTTATCACGTAAAAACAGCTGAACGGATCATCATGATTTTTAACATGTGGGAAGTATGAGGTCTTAGGAGTGTCATAAACTAAGTATTTATTATTTTAAAATATTGCGAGCAAAGCCGCGGGCATCCACTAGTTGTGACTATATCTCCAAAAAGCTGGAGGAGACTTTCTGATATATTATAGTCCTGTAACACAGGATCCTTTGTGATATAGTACACCCAGTACAGGGCTTGGTGTATATTACTAGCAACGAACATCAACCTTTGTAAACTTATGACTGCATTGAATCTTATTGTTCGTATCTAACATATACCTTTTCATCCAATAAAGGTTTTTTTTTTTAACATAGGGAAGTAGGTACGCTCAAGTATCTATATTTATTTATGTTTCTACGAAATTCTTGAAAGGTCATCATCGCTTCACCGAATCAAATGAGATTACACGCCACTGTTTATTAAGAAAACATTCGTTAACTAAATCTGATTCAGATAAAGTTTATGCCATGTTTATGCTAACGAGCCAAGAAGCTTTTTATTTTCCTCAGATACGAGTACATGTATCTGAGGAAATGATACATGTTTTGAGAATTGAAATAAAATAAAAGATGTAAAATCACATTTTCCTGAGACTGAAATCTCAGGAAACTGTAATATTGTCTGCTTACGTACTACCAACGCAAGTCGTGAAACAAAATGTGTTTATCTAATGAACGAGATGTTTTACCGCATTTTTATGTATCATTACACATAGTTGAAGTTTATCTCCGCCGCCTCTGTTGTTTCATGTTTGTAACACATTTAAGACGCACTGATAAAAAGTATGATAGATTTTGAGGCGCATCGGGTTTTGCGTTGTACACAACATTTTGAGCGACTTTTAGGCGCAGAGAATTTTCAAAAAATAAACAAACGTACTAAATCCTCCTCCATTACATAGAGTAAAAATAAAGATCAATTAGATTAATTTATAAATCTATATTTTCACATACTATAGGGCATGCTAAAAGTAATTAACTAAGTATATTTAGAACTCATACATAAATATATAAAAACACAACGTTTCCATGTTAAACCATAAACCTATGTGGTATAGTGCGCTTTTATTGTGGTTGTTACTCAGCCAAATGAGACAATAATTAAAGAATAGTGTTTATATCTTCAACTGCTTTAATGTTTTGTTAACAGGACAATTACTACGCATAGATATATAAGGAAAATGTAGAAACTTAAAATACGTATAGACTCTTTCCTTTTATCTCAACAAGTAGGTATCATGTTTGAATATTTATCTAAAACCAAAAAAATATCTCAAAAGATTTGGTCTATATCTGTTTTTACTCGCCTCTCTACTGAAAACAACGCCTCAGGGACACTTAAAAAGTTATTTCAGCCGTTTCAATCAACCCTGGAGTTTTGAGAGTTTTAGTTACACTTTCTTTGAGGAAATCTTTACAGAATTGTATGAAATAAACCTTACTTTTCTATACTAGGTATATAATATTATAAAGCTGAAGAGTTTTTTTTGTTTGTTTGTTTGTTTGTTTGAACGCGCTAATCTCAGGAACTACTGGTGCGAATTGAAAAATTATTTATGTGTTGAATAGACCATTTATCGAGGAAGGCTTTAGGCTATATAACATCACGCTGCAACTAATAGGAGCGCAGAAACAATGGAAAATCTGAAAAAAAAAACGGGGTAATTGTTCATCATTGAGGGCTTCCGTTGCGTGCGCTGCGAAAACGGTTCAAGTCGTGGGTAACAGCTATAATTTATAAAGCTGAAGAGGTTGCCCAAAATAAGTATTCCAGTATTCCACGCGGACGAAGTCGCAGGCACAGCTAGTACTATATAATATTATAATCTCTCACCGATTTTTCTCCTAAATTTTTTGGAAAACCAAGAGTTAATAGATTTTAAAATCAACATCTTAATTACATTCACACCTGCGTTAACCAATGATTAGAATAATGATTTGCCTCTAACTTACTTTTCCCATAATTAATTGAATTCTATTGATCAAACTTTTGGGTAAAACTTACTAGTTTAGTTCGAGACTAGTTTACGTCCCGGCTTTAATCATTCAGGCTCAATGAAACCAACTTGCTGGGGTTGTGTCCCATGGGCTTAAACCATGGACTACTAGAAAAAAGGATTACACCCTACAAATTTTAGAATACTTAACTTTGGTTCATTAATTATGAGCGATTAAGCCTACGGCATTATGAGGAATGTTCTTAATGTCAAGTTAACTAAATAACCCGCCCCTAATCGTTCCCGGTGCAAATGTTTCCATCAAGCTCGCTGCGTTTCCGCGCTGGATGGCAAATAGATAGCCGTTGCACCAGAAACGATCCAGAGCGGGGGTCACCGGTCGTAACTCTAAGTGGCATGTAGCTAAAATGTATGTACAGTGTATTGTAGTAGAAAATGTTACGTTTCTTTATTAATTCTTCATTATTTATGTAAAAGTTTCACTGATTATTTAATAAATTGTTATGTAACTACAAAACTTTAAGTGCATGCAATGTTTTATGAAATGATTTTATTAGCGAAAGTTTTTAGGAAAAACTGTAATATCATACGTATAAATAATGTTTTTAACATTCAGTCCCACTGTATCAACAATTTTTAAACGCATTTGGCGACAAAATTAAAACATAGCTAAATATGTTAAGAGTCGTTGTGCTCAGCGGGTTTCTGGTAGAAAATTATTCATGAAAACATAAACCCTTTACATAAATTCAAATAATTTTTCCCAATAACATGATAGTGGTACAATAGATGGTACATGTTATTATCGTTGTCCATTCTTGTTTATTACGTGCATGAGATAAGTTTGTGTTTGACTACAGCCCGCTTAAATGTTAAGCATTCCTATAGCTACCTATCTTAAAGTTTTCAGTAAGCTTTTGCTTTATCTATTCGTAGCATTCTGTAAATCCGTTGTACGTGTGGGTCATCTCAACTTAATTACATGTGTGATAATTACATCTATACTATAATATTATAAAGCTAAAGAGTTTGTTTGTTTGTTTGTTTGTTTGAACGCGCTAATCTCAAGAACTACTGGTGCGAATTGAAAAATTATTTTTATATTGTATAGACCATTTATAGAGGAAGGCTTAAGGCTATATAACATCACGCTGGAACTAATATGAACGAAGAAACAATGGAAAATGTGAAAAAAACGGGGAAAATTATTCATCTTTGAGGGCTTCCGTTGCGTGTGCTGCGAAAACGGTTAATGTTTGCAACAATATATGTCTATCTTTTAAGATTAACTCACTAGAACCGTTTTTATGATAATAACTATTCCACGCAGACGAAGTCGCTGGCACAGCTAGTGTGTGATAAATCTACCGACAAAGGGACGGCGATGGAGCTCGCTTTATTTACGGAAAGGATCGAGAATAAATGTGCAAGTTAAAACATTACTTGTTGGGAATGTATACAGGTTTGCTGGTGATTAGTGCACAACTTTTAGTGTAATTTAAACCGCTTGTATCTTAAATGACTGAGTTGTAATGTACGAGTGTGTATGTTTCTTAAATTCAGTTTACCCTATCAATTTGCAAATGGATGATTTGAAAGTGATACAATATAGAAAGTGCAATATATGAAAGCACCCGATGCTTTCATGCTAACTATGATTAGGTACATAACTTCATCACATAATATTATTATTTATTTGTTTTAAATTCAGATACACACATACAATTTTTTAGCTCCTAGAATACATTCAAAATATTTTAAACTAAGAAGTTAGGTGAGTTTGATTTAGCTTAAAACATATTTTTAAGGGATATTATCTGGTTGTGGGCATAAAATGGCTTTTACCTTTTATATCTTGACCTAACGACGTCAAAATTCTGAAGAATATTAGTGAAAAAAGCTCGCTCATAACATGTTGCTCACAAAAAACGAACCCGAAGATTTAATATGGCGATTACATGAAAGCTTTGGAAGTTATCTTTAAGCTATAAAAAGCTTAAAGGGCTTAAAGAAAGTCTTAGATCGATCAGGTATTTATGTTTTATTGTAACAAGGAACTACGCTTAATGAGATTTTGTTTGTTGTACTGAAGCATGTACCTATATTTATTTGAGACATGTATTTTTTTTTTGCTTCGATACGTGGACTGAAAATCAATTACATAGCTCCATAAGTTATAATGTTTTGCACTGAATAAAATAATCTTTTATCAACGGATTTTACACTATTTCAAAATAATTTATTTACTATTAAAATTATGTACTGATAATAAACTTAATTAATCGAATTATATGCATTATATACATTTAATTTATCGAATAATTTGCATGAACTTAGGCTTCTGATATTATCAGTACTAGTTCCTAGGTATTCGTTAATCGAACTATTTGGCAATCACAGATCTGTGCCTTTAATCAACACATGCAGGAAAGCAATTAAAACTTGAATACGTTTATTTGTATTTAGATTGGGGATTAAAACCGTTTAGGGACGGTATACCGCTTTAAGTATTCATGACGTCACTTGTGACCGGAAAAGGTCTGGTCTAAGTGCAGTCGTGCAGATTAGTACCGAAGTATTGCCGACAAGTAACGGGAATACTAATCGAGTAATACAATAGTAATAGTATTGGTATAGTAATAGGTACTTGTATCGGTAACAGTATTGTTGCTTTCAAATGAAGCAATCATTGTATGTGATTGTTGTAGGTAGTGTGATTTGTGTTTGTAAGTTTCATTGTATGTAGCTGTTACGGATCTTTTAGCATAATTTTTTTCATAGTATTTTATAACTTGCCGCCATTACGTTAATAGGCGTAAAATATCTATATAATAGTTGATATTTTAATTGTGAAAATATTACAAAGCAGTTTTATATCTATATCATCTACAATGCACATAGCAAAAAGCTTATCGTTTATGGCGCAATCTCTTAGCTACAGAAGTTACTAAAATAAACTTTGTACTGCAAAATCGCTCATTGCAAGTTCATTTGCACTTGAATGGCTTTATTAACAAATAAATAAAAAAAAGAATACATATTTCACACAGCGTCATCTAGACCCATACTAAGCTTACGCGTGTATCATGGGTACTAGATAACGGAAGGTTCCGACTGTTTGTCTAGTACGGCAGTCGTTAAGCCATGTCAGAGGCCCTTAGGGCGGTTTGAAAACTCTCGACACGAGAGTTGGCCACTCTCATTCGATAAGAAGAAGAAGAGAGAAACGACCAGACTCAACACAAGTAAATTCAAATTTTAATAATCATAATAGATTGTGTTATGCGAGAATCGAACCCGCACCCCTAGATTAGAAGCCAGAGCCACTACCAACTAAGCTAACAGAGCAGTAAAAAAATATTTCGGTAGAACTTACACATTTCTAAGGATTATTTACTCGTTTAACATTATTTCACCAAAACGTGAGCAATACCGCAAAGGACAGCCTGTTATATTAAACACTATCCGTCTACTACAAAAAAATGGTTTGTTCTAGGCTTATGTCCTTGCTTGCTTGCTTTTCCGAACACACGTACCAACAAGACAATTAGTTTTCTTAGGCCCTTAGGGTGGCTTGAAAAACTCGACACCATAGTTGGCCACTCTCATTCGATAAGAAGAAGAAGAATTAGATTTCTATCGAAAACAAAAATATTCTTTGTGGTTTATGAAGTTAATGCGGCTACTAACAAACGTGTGAACGTATTGTTATATTTTACTCAGTAACAAATAAACGTTCATAGTAAAAATATTGTAAAGGAAATAATTACTAAGGCATATTTTGTTTATTTATTCTGTTATATAATGAAGTAATGATGATGCATTCCAAGCCGATTTCGGCTACGACGAACGTATTTCCTACGGGTAAGTTACTGATGCGACCTCACATGACTAATATACCCTATTTTAGCGGTAAATGTTCTAGAACAGCTGCTACATGTGAGGATGCCATTTACATAGTTATAGGTAATGTTCGAAGGCGGTTTAGTTTTGAGATGATTCCTTTTCTCATCTTGATCGCGCCTTCGTTTGTTTTCAAACGTACACACATTATCGTGTATCGTTCTCCTCCATCCAGGGCGACTGGCAGCTTGCGACTCCCACGTAGAGGGCTCAATGGCACACGCCTTCATATGCCTCTTAAGCACATCTTTATATCTCAAAAACTGCCCTCCTCTTTGACGTCTACCGTCCTGTAGTTCTGAGAAAAAGATTATGAAGTATGTATCTTATGGTTGTTTGATATTGCCTATACACTCGAAAGATATATCGTTAAAATACTTTTGCTGCTAAGAGAATGAGCATAATAAATTATACGTATTTTTTATTTTAGATTGATGTGTAAAACACAGTTTTTTAGTAACTCCATAGTTTAAAGGTTATTAATTGTCATTCTAACATATGCTATATTATATCATATATATATATTTTTATCAAGTACATATTTTTAACACATCAATAAATAAACTAAAAATAATTTTATAACGAGTATAAATACTTTTAGTGAGATAGAACAAGAAATACCATCAATGAGGATATCGCGTTCAGAAGTGACTTTTACAAAGCGCAAAAATGAGTTTCTATGAATTTGCTTTGGCAAAATGAGCATCTGGCCATATTATTTAAAATCATTAAAATTTATTAAAGCAAATACCAAAATCAACAATGTAATGATGGATACGCACTTACAAAACATTTTGTCTTCCTGACTGTCAGATCAAATCACCACAAGATCTAAGCTTAACTAAGCTTTATGATATAACTAGCTGGTGCGCGCGACTTCGTCCGCGTGGAATAGTTATTACCATAAAAACGGTTCTAGTGAGTTAACCTCAAAAGATAGACATATACTGTTGCGAACATTTTGTTAGATCATTTCAAGAGGAATAATTCTTTAATACACATTTTTTTGATTTCTTGAACCATTTTCGCATCGCACGCAACGGAAGCCCTCAAAGATGAATAATTTTCCCCGTATTTTCCACATTTTCCATTGTTTCTTCGCTCCTATTAGTTGCAGCGTGATGTTATATAGCCTAAAGCCTTCCTTGATAAATGGTCTATTCAACACAAAAACAATTTTTCAATTCGCACCAGTAGTTCCTGAGATTAGCGCGTTCAAACAAACAAATAAACAAACAAACTCTTCAGCTTTATAATATTAGTATAGATATATATGTACTTGCTAACTCAGAAGTATTCACCGTCTGCACAATATAATTAATTTATCACGCGAACATATACAACTATAACAAACTAAGTAGAGATTTGAAAAAAAAAATTACTCGATGCGGTTTCGTATTGTTTTATAGTGACCTTACACGCCCGCTCTCGAAACGCAAAATATCAAAAACGACTGACTTAATTTTGTACAAAATGAAATTAAACTTAGGAAACAAGTACCCTTGTTTCCTAAGTTTAAGCAGAACCTAACCAAGTATAAAAAGAACCACTTCAATGTCGAATTTCATTTTGATTGAATAAATTATGTTAACCAGAAGAACTACGCCCGCGGCTTCAGTCATATACAAAACCAAACCATTTGTTTTTCTATTATCTTCTATGTTCAGATTTTTTACCCTCTTCAGCTTTATATGTATAGAAGAATAAAGAAAGATAAATTTCAACAATGCAACTAAGACTGGTTCAGCATAGTTAGCTTTTGAATACCTATTCAACCGAACCGACCGATCACTTCTCGTATTCATTAGACCAACTCAAATATATTTAGATCAGTGACCACGGAATTCAGGAGACGTTAATTTATTTAGGGTTAGGTTATTTTAAACTTATATTAAATTCCTGCTAGTACATATGTGTTCGGAACCTAATCTAAGTTTAGAAGCTAGGGTCATTAAAGTCGACTGAACTATTGTGGTGGAGTTCGGACCATAATATTTTGATTTATTGTTATAAATATGGTATAAAAGCAAAGTCGGTTCCCGCGTCTGTCTCTGTGTTTGTATATGTATATTGATATCTTTAAAAACACACAACTGATTTTCATGCAGTTTTTTTAATAGATTGAGTGATTCAAGAGCAAAGAGCAAAGTTTACATGTATAATAACGCGTTGAAAGCCGCGGGCAAAAGCTAGTTTTCAATATTCAAAGACAAATTTGGTTATATTAACCGTCATAAAGCGATTTAGATATCTATAAGACGACAAGCAAAGAAGAAATACATTATAAAAAAAATGTTAATCTTTAATAAAATATGTGTTATTTCTTGTAATAAATAAATTTATCTTTTTTTTATTTTCTTTTTTTAAATAGTGTGAGTAGTTAAATGGTATGAAAATCAGCTCATCAAGATACAACCAAAGAGTAAAATCTAATCATAGACCCCCTTTATCTTTACCTTGAAGATTGTCCTAGTGCATAACTTCCTATTGCAATACAGAAGATAGCAGTCGCTAAGTACCCCCCGTGGCACAACTGGCCTGTGTAATTGTGTATCGCGGAAAAGATCTCTATTGGAACAAGTCATTCTATACCACAGTCAAAGAGGGAAGAAACGTTTGTTGTTCTAATCAAAGTCTGTGTGGTTGTGGATTCTGTAGACTGAATAGAATGTAATTTGAGATTTAATGGCTTTGGCAGATGAGATAAATGTCTTGGCTTGTAAATAAAGATATGTAGGTATGTAGTCGCAGGTACTTAGAACGAAGAACGTAACGATTTTATAATACGAGGAGAATGTTAATAGATTGATGGACTAAACAACTTGCAGTGAGTACCTGAATATTTTTGATTAAATCACGGGATTGTTCAAACATAAATGTTTGTAATGAACTTTGTTACTTGACTTTTATGGCTCACAAATCTCCAGATCTGAAACGTAATTTCCTTCCGTTGTACATTGAAGAATTCATTTTGTGTAAGTAACTGGATTAACGATCGTCAAATTAGCTTATCTAAGGTCTTTTCGTTTATGAGCGTTTTTTTACGATCACTTGCCTGGCGTCCATGACTAGGGTGGAGGATGGTGGCCGCTGATAACAGGCTTTGTTCTTTCCTCGGGGCCTTCTTAGCTCACTGTGCTAACACACTACGCACACTAACATCTCTGAACGCTCCGACTTACAGCTTGTTTGCGAAACGATTAGCACTCTTGTCCCCGCTCCTAAAGTTGACATTGCGCACTTAGTACCGGCGATTTTTTAACCTTCATAGGAAATTAGTTCTGTAAACTTCAGCGCGTATTTTTGTATATCACATCACAATACTTTGTTTGGCTCAATATTCACAATGGTAATATTTGCGTCGAACAATTTATGAGTACATCACAACACTGGTTTTGTTTGCTGGCTATATTTTAATAATTAACGCTAATATTTGTTCTTATATGAAGTAATTTTAATCGTTTTTTTCCACTACTTATTATATTATTTAATTTTTAATATAAAAAATCCAATAGTATTTAAATTAACAGTAACTAAAACAGTATTTAAGTTATTTAAATAGTTTTCACGCACAAACTTCAGAAGCACGCTGTCGGTTACTGCGCGTCTGGCGGAAAATCTCGCGATGGAAAGTTTGCGAGCGAAGGCACCGGGCGGCGCTCTGCCCGCGGTATGGCCAACGAATGAGTGCCGCGCTCGACTCGCCCGCACCGTGCGACCGACACCATGCCATGCCTCGACGTCAATCTCAACATATCACAACAAAAGCTTTACACCCTTCCAACTTTCCATTGACAATTGTAATCGGGATCGGTCAAGGACATCGCACACAAATATTGGACGGATAATATTCATCTTGCCCTTTACAATCACAGACCGTTTCAATATATCTTTATTACGGCTTATTTTATAAAAACTTAACTGAAACGTTTTTAATTTCATACAAACTTTTTTGTTCGCCGTAATTGAAAAATTATGAAAAGCTAATATTAGAAGGCGTATTTATAGAGCTCGAACGGGGCAAAATTGAAAATTCTTTCCTAGTAAGTAAACGGTCGTTTGTGGACATCACGATAACATTATTTGTTCTTTACTGTGGACAGACTAATCAGTATAGATGCAGGCAAATATATAACAATGTTGGCAGGAACCAAGAAGTTTGCTCAGTAGATAATAATGATTCAAATAAAAATATTTGTTCTGCGGTTGTAAAGTTTGTTGCCACATTCATTTGTTATTGTTAACTGATACAGTTTTCTGAATTGATCGTTGTGAAAATGTCTATAACTATACATACTTTAAAATATTATAGGCTAAAATATGACTATAGATTACTGATAAACTACATCGGAAATGCTTTAATATTTGTAATCAAGCTCTACAAATAGAGTATTAGTTAATGTAAAATAATTTAAGCTGTATAATATTGTTCGCAATGTAACAGTTGTAAAATGGCTGAAAATTTACCAATGAGCTTAATTTGGTGAAGTTCTCCTTTTCCGGCTCATTTAAACATTATAAAAGAAAGTTTGTTCCAAAACGATACCATGCAGGAGGTATATAATTTCCCAAGATGAGTTTTCGCGTTGAGTTGGGAAATTTATTTCGTTTCTTTGGCAAACGTTTACCTTACTCTCTCAACTTTGCAGCAAAGTAACGGCCTTTAAAACGTTTTATATGAGTTAATAGATACTTACGTTTTGTTAATGTTCTTCTTTGTTGGATCTTTGTTGGAAATAATATATTAAGAATATTATTTAATAGTAATGAAACCAAATTTTTTTCTACGTTTTTTCAAGATAAGCAGGTAAATTAGATAAATCATGCTTTTTACAGAAAACATTTATACTGTTAATGTTTTATCGTGTTTGGTGATTCAGCTGAAAATAAATAATGTAAATAATTTAACAAATACACACTTGTTATACATAGAAACGACAAGATTCTATGCTTTGCAAATTTTTGCTACATAAAGAAAGCCAAATATTGTGTTTAATAAACTGAAGTTTTCATCATAATTATGTATTTGTTTCCGGTTAATTCTAATTTATGCTAGGAATTAAATATGAGTGACAAATTAATTTACAATAGTAATCTCCTATAAAAATATTCTATAGAGTAATATTAAGTTATTGGTGTAAGTAATGTTACAAAAATGTTAATATATTTACTCTACTTTTGCTCCGTTTAGATTAAGTTTTCCGGCGGCGATATAGACTAAATTTTGGCATGCAAGGAGATATTATGACGTAGGGATCCGCTAAGAAAGGATTTTTGGTAATGTCACTTTTAAAGGGATTAAATAGGGGATGCAAGTTTTACTTCTTAATGCGAGCGAAACCGCGAGCACTCACTAGCGTTGTATAAATTCTGGTAATACGCTATCTACAATTTTACCAAACTTTTACTATCAGGAAAATGTGTCGATATCATAAACCATACTCACTTAATTAAAACACCAAGTGAACAAGAGGGATCGATTATATGTATTAATTTTCCTGTATTTGGTACATACATACATGGTTACTGATAGCTGACGCATGAACTTATAAGGGTAGCTTTAGTTTCTCAAATCAAAATCTTTTGTTTAACGACTATTGCAAAATTCGTGAAAAAAATGCTGTTTTATACAAAAAGTTTATAGCCCCGTGCCAAAACGTATGAAGAGCCAAATTTTTTTTTGCGAGTTCACAAATTAAAGTCATAGATCAAAAGTATTTGGTTTTGAAGTAGTGAAGCCATCCTTACAAGGTTATGCGGTTAGTAGCAACCCTGTATAAGTGTAACATAATACAATTTGTTCTAGAGTTGCATAAGTTTTGATCAATATTTTCCGAAATATAAGAAACAAGTGACTAAGTATTTATTGGTACTCGAACAAATACAAAGGCTTGAAATTTTAACACTAAATATTAAATTTAATAACTTTTGATTCCTAACTACGTTAACTTGTTATTAACTAATTTATTAACCTAACCCTCATTTGTAATTTTACTATATTGCTACATAACTAAATAACATGTATAACGGGAAGACGTTGGTATCCGGGATACAGATATTTCTCGTCCGGATGCCAACACACCGCGTGCAACTTTGTAATTAGATATAAATATATCTTTTCTTGGTTTTTAAGTATTGTATCAAACCAATAAAAAATTTGAGTTTGAGTTTGAATATAAATAAATTTCAAGCATCAATAAAATTTACATGTAAATAGTAAAAATAAAGTTAATGAATGGTATTGATTGGAAGTAGAAAAACATAAGTAAGTACTATGTATGTTAGTCTGTTAATTTATCTTCGACTAGTGGACGCCCGCGGCTACGCTCGCATTACTTCAGAATAAAAAGTAGTCACACCCACTCACTAAAGACCTCATACTACCTAGGTACATACCAAAAATCATGATGATCCGTTCAGCCGTTTTTCAGTTATGAGCATTTAAATTAACAGAGACACAGACCAAATAATAAAATCTGCTGAAACGTGTTTTATTATCGTTTTAAAGTACACCCAAACATTGTTTTGTTTTGCAATATCTTCTATAGTAAGATTTCTTAAGCTTTATTATATGTATAGATAGATACATATACTGCTTTGTTAAAAAATGCCGGCCTAATATTTACCTTAGCTTTTTTCCTTCTATGTTTTCCTCTAATTAAACCATGTTAGTACTGGTAATTCTGTACAAAACTTATAAATAGTAAGTAAACTCCTAGATTCTAAGACACATTTTGCGCACACCATATTTCGTCTCTGATAAAAAGATTTTGTTTTTTTTTTCTGAAAATAAGGTGATTCAAACATTAAAAATACGAGTTAAGCCGAGGCCATCAACTAGCACACCATTAAGTGTAAACTTTGGGTGACAGTACTTTACGAGTAGGTGTTATCTCTGCTATTAAATACCAAATAGGCTTTGTTTCACCAAATGGCGGTCTAGTCCACTTTAGCGGTCAGCATTAGGTTAAAATACAACCCATGGTGAATGTTGAACTATTTCGGTCCGATTATAATTCGCCGTAAGGACATTTTCGTTTACGAAATTTAAAGAGTCAGTGATCAATTATATTTACACCAAATTTCCCACGTTATTTTATTCAATACCACAAAGCTGAAAAATAACATAATATTTATGTATATATAACAGACATAGTAGGCAACTTTTATTTATATTATAGTGGAGCTTACACATCTATCTTATAAGATTGATTTTCAGCATGCGTCGATTTTGAAAATGGCAATACTCAGTTGTTTTTTCTTTACTTTACGTTTAAAAAACTTTATATACATTCGCAACCGTGCTTTGGTATAAAGCAAAGAAAGAAAATGTCGTCTGATTTAGCTATGAACCTCCATTACACTATTTCAAAGCCCTTTCACGGTCAAACGTCTAATAGATACCTATTCGATTCTAAATTGTCGCTACGTGTAATGCTGTATTCTGTGCAGAATCAGAATTCAACAGCTCAAGACAATTTTATTTTTACTGATATTGTTAGCAATAAGACTCAAGCCGGGATAACGTTGCTTGAAATGTGGTTAGTATAAATAAAATAAAAACTTTAAATAAATAAGTTCAGTATAAATAAATCTTACCGAAAAATGTTTTGTTCGCGGGACTCATTATAAAACTTATTTCTTACATTCTTCAGTTAGATATTTGACGACCTGGGCCCTGTTTCACAGCGCTCAGCTGTGTTCTCAGCGCGGAAAGTAATTTATTATCGCATAGAGCGATCTCTTCCAGGTCAATGATATAGTAAGTGTACAATAAAGAAGTTAAGAAAACATTCTTTACAATGACTTATTGTTTATTACTATGGGGTGAATGGCAACTTAAGCGAGTTAAAGGCCGAGGACCTTTTAACAACGACTTATTCATTAATACTGACAGTACTAAAGCAAATAACCTCTTATTAGCTCCATAATACTAATAACACCAAAGCAATTAGTAGGGACTTTGTTAGCAATTGACGCTCATTTGTTTGTACGTTAAACCAATCCCGTTTACTTTGGGACAAATAAAACTTGGATGGATAAAATGTATTTAAATAATTTTCTATTGAAAGCTTTCTTTTTGTAACAAGGTATTTGACTAGTTTGTGACACCTTCGAAAATAAGGTATTAAATAATTCCTAAAAAAAAGTAAACCTTAAAAAAGGGCATTATAGAAATCTTTCACTGTGAGATGTGTCCAGATTTTTGTAGTCAAGTTGACAGTAACTTCTTTATTTCATGTTACCTACTAATGTGAAATAGTATCCTTTTTTAATTAACTCATTAGTGTAATAAATATACTTTCAATCTATCAAAATATATCCATTTCTAAGCCATTAGGTAGGGCTCATTAAAATTCGAAACAGGTCACAAAACACCTTCCCATCGGGGAAGGTGTTTTGTTTGAGCATTTCCATTTAGCTTACGCAAATGAAGCTAGCGCCGAATTTTATCGAACACGGCCTCTTTGTTCGATATTAATAAGCAAAGTTGAGTCGACGCAAGACAAATCTACAGCCTATTGGTGGCAACACTTTTCTTCCGACAATTTTTCTGCGAGTAAAATCTTGGATAAACATTGTAGTTCTGATTTTGTCCGCATATAAAATAAGTTGGCCTGAACTCTATTCTGCCCTTTAATCCCAGGCGCACCCTGGACAGCGGACACAAGCAATCAATTCAGTTAACTGGTTAATTGTGAATAACTCTCTTTAGTAAAACATGGGACGGGTTCAAACAATGCTGAGTCAGGTTTTAATCTATTTGGAAATTTGCGACTTAACTAAACCTACCTAAACCTGTACGAACCTAGTTCGTAAGTGCAGAACCTAGATCTCGTATTTCCCACGCTTTATTGCCATGAACCGTAAAAAAAAATTGGGTTGAAATAAGAATGCGGGTATGGTTGTAATAAACACTATTTTTAAATGTCAACATAAAAAAATATGGTAAATTAAAGCCAAAGATTAAAGCCCATGTTATTATATGTGTTTTTTTTTAAGTTAGGTACAAAAAAAATCTCATGCCGTATTCTATACGAGGCATCTTTTTTTGGCTGCCACTTCTGTCATAGACGATAGTTAACCTTATTCATATTAAATATACAAACCGTATTTAGTTAACTGATTTAAAAAAAAATAGTAGCTGTTATATTACAGTTTAGCTCGCATGAATCTATCCCTAAAACACACACGCATGTACATAGCAGCAAAACTAAATCAGTCATTCAATGGTAGTTGCAGACATCACCCAAATCAAACATATTTTATCCACAATGGGTTTTGTTCAAATAATTGTCTTCATAACAGCTGTAAATATGAAAGGTAAATTGTATCATTAATTCAATTTACGCATGGATTATTTTCATAACAAGTCCCAACTATTGTGAAGAAAATTAAAGCTGTCAAACACCACACTTTAAGATGTCTTCGAGCTAAACTCGAAATCAATTAGAAGTTTTCATTGGAACAAATTTTAATTGCGGAAGTTTCCATTGAACATTTATAAGTTAATGATCGAAAATTACACGGGCCAATCACAAGAAAATAAATTTCATTTTTGAGCTGTAGTAGTTTCTTAGTAACGGTTAAATTTTTAAATATTTTAAAGAAGACATATTTAGAGTGGACATCCAGCTACGTACTACATACTTTGTTTTTACCCATATATTTTTCTTATAATAACTTTAAATTAATAACAAATTAGTATATTTTTCTAACTAAATTATCCATTACTTCATTAATAACCTCCTAAAATGTATTTATGCATGCTTTGAGGATTGTCAGTGACCTGACATTTCTCAAATATTCACTTATCTTTATCTTATTTTACTTCTTACATATATTCACTTCCGATTATGGCTTCTTTCTACTTACAGTCGTTTCAAATTACTGCATTTATTTTAATAATAATTACGAGTAAATCATGGGTTATAATGACCTGGTATTGTCTCGATACCTTATATGTACATATCAAAACAAACAATATGATTTTTAGTATTTTTTTTCTTTATTTGATGATTATCTTGTGATCTGTATCATATATCTCTCATGAGTTATAGGTAATGACCTGGTATTGTCTCGATACCTTATATGTGTACATATCAAAACAAACAATATGATTTTTAGTATTTTTTTTCTTTATTTGATGATTATCTTGTGATCTGTATCATATATCTCTCATGAGTTATAGGTAATGACCTGGTATTGTCTCGATACCTTATATGTGTACATATCAAAACAAACAATATGATTTTTAGTATTTTTTTTCTTTATTTGATGATTATCTTGTGATCTGTATCATATATCTCATATGAATAATTCTAAATCCTGTCCATCCAAAGGTTGCCTGGAAGAAATCGCCTAAGGCGATAAGGCCGCCCTATGTGCATTAAAATAGTTTTTAAATTTCTTTCATTATGTAATTTTTTGGTGTACATTAAAGAAATATCTTATCTTATCTTATGAATAAATGACTATGGCTATGATCTGCCACTCCTTGCTTATTGAAAAATGATTTAACAGACTTACAAAAAGCACTTTCGCTTTTACATACATACATGTTTGACTTATTTTCCTAGGCGTTTATCTTCCATAAGTATATCTACATATGTACATATACATCTACACCAATATTATAAAGAGAAAAGCTTTGATTGTTTGTTTGTTCGAATTGAATAGGCTCCGAAACTACTGGACCATTACAATTATCTCTGATGAACACAGGCTATATTTAATACGAGAAAAAATAAGGATAAAATTTCGGCAACGTGTACAAAAAGGACCAACGGTCAGGGAGGTATAAAGGCGGGTGGTACACCGTGCGAAGCCAGGCAAAGCAGCTAGTTGAGTATATTTTTGAGCTGCCTTGCTTCAACTGTGATGTATTTGGGATTAATTTTTGTGACGCGGCTTTGTGTAGCGTAGGACGTATATGTCCAAAAGTGGATTTATTGCTCAACTATTTTCACTTTTTTGCCATTTATCCTTGTCTGTGCCAGTCTGTGTCGTGACGTGTGACACATCCAGCACTTAAGAGTAGACATTATGTAGGCAGGAAATATACTATAATAGTATAATGTCGATTCTATGTGATGTCAAACTGCATTATATTTGGAAAGGGTATCCAGCCTTTTTATATGCTAAAATGTACACCAAAGTGAACATTTTGTGTTGAAATAAATTATATTTATTTGATTGTATCGCATGGTATAAAAATTCTGTCATTAGTAAATGATAAAATATCAATTATATTTGAATATTTTAAACAAAGGATTGTTTCTGTTTCAGTGTTATAACGCAGTTAAATATAATATATATATTATTATGTATAAATAGTATGAGTATTATTTTTCTCTATCATATTAAAGTTGCCACAAAAATTAAGAGATGCATTCCTTATACTAATTGTATTGTAAGTAATTATTTATTAATGAGGTTCTGCATAAACTGACCATCGAAAATATATCTTGATTAAATAACAGTTTTCTATAATACCAGTCTTGTTAGAAAAATTATTTTTTTCTTTTGAAACAATCCACAAATACAATACAAAGTTAATTTAAATGTAATTTGGCAGTTCTCAAAATACGTTACGAGTAATCACTCATAATATATCCTGTTGTTTTTGTTTTTTCGGCGCAAAATATGATCTTTCTTTATGTGATTTTTCAATTAAGATTGCTTGTTTAATATACTTCATACATTCGTTGGAAGGGAAATTTCCTGTGTTATATCAAATTACATTTCCAAGACTCTGGTATAAAGAAAACAAATTAAATTGATACAATTTCATAGCGTTCTTCAATTAATTTGTCCCAGTTTCCAATTAATATCATTGTTAATGCAAGCGTTGATTGCGTTTAGATATTCGGTCCTTATTAGATACAGGTGTAAATGTGGATCTCATACGGGCATTGAAATATTCTAACTCAGTATACAAAAACATGTGTTCTACCACGTTTTGGGAATGTCTTGGCGCCACGGCCGGCCACTAGATAATTTACTGTATTAGTCTTATTTATTACAAGTGGGTCCTCACAGCTTCGCTCGCATTAAGAAGTAAAACTTACATCCCCTATTTCACCCCTTTCAACGCTGCATTTCCAAAAATCCTTTCTTAGCGGATGCCTACGTTATAGCATCTACCTTCATTCCAAATTTCAGCCCAATCCGTCCAGTGGTTTGGGCTGTGCGTTGATAGATCACTATATCAGTCAGTCAGTCAATCAGTCAGTCAGTCACCTTTGAGTTTTATATATTTAGATATAGATAGATGATTATTATATTTCATTTATTTATATACTGTGTTACTTATTTGAGTTTTTGACTTGTAAATTTACATATATTATATTAAATATTACTGTAATTAATTTCTATTAAGTATTTACAAATATACAATGTGACGTGTAAAATCGCTTTATGAATAAATTATGAATAAATGATGATTATGATTATGAACTTCAACTGATTCTTCTGTAGCGAACAATTCATTGAAATATCATGATCTAAACAGACTGAAACTCTGAGACGGTTAGCGATAAAGAATAGCTAACCCCAGATATTTTTTTGTACAAATTCTTATTGAGTAAACCTACATACATATATTATACAACTTTTTACTAAGTTGTATTACCACAAAAAAGTGGCTTGTGAGTTACGAGTTTCTTAAGTAAGTACGTGTGTGATTTATTACCAAGTACAACGTACCAGTGTTTTTACTTCAGCATTCGATAAAGTTTCCAAGCTCTATTTGGAACGTGTGCTTTCAATGTTTCATTTCTCCCTGAAACCTAGATTTATGAGTTGTTCTTAGTTTCGGAGCCAAATAGTGGCAAATTGCCCGAAATCATTCTCTTTCTAGTCACTAATGTAGTTTTGATTAGTTTTTGTGGTGAACAGAACAAACAATATTTTCAAGCAACACAATATTTTATCTATATCATTTTCATGTCTTGCAAAACCTGTGGACAATCACACACATACACTTACGAAGATGGCACACATGCTTGGAATTCTAAACAGATCATCAAAGATACTCACATTTTATCCAACAGTACGTATACATACGGGTCGAATCGATTATCTCCTTTGTGAAGAACAGATTTTAGTAAAAACTGTTTTAAGAACTTATTACTTATCTATCAAGATTTGGAACTCCTCATGATGAAATGTTAATTATATGTACATTAATCAAAATATGTTATATTAATTCCCGCTCTGGATCGTTTCTGGTGCAACGGTAGCTATTGCCATTCAGCGAACGCAGCTAGCTTGATGGGCACATTTGCACCGGGAACGATTAAGGGCGGGTTATTTAGTTAATTTTATATTTGGTTTTGTTTTATTTGACACTAGCTGTGCCTTTAATCTTAAAAGATAGACATATACTGTTCCGGACATTTTGTTAGATTATTTCAAGAGGAATAATACTTTCATACATATATTTTGATATCTTGAACCGTTTTCGCAGGGCACGCAACGGAAGCCCTCAAAGATGAATAATTTTCCCCGTTCTTTTCCACATTTTCCATTGTTTTTACGCTGCTAGTAGTTGCAGCGTGATGTTATATAGCCTTCATCGATAAACGGTCCATTCAACACAAAAATATTTTTTTAATTCGCACCAGTAGTTCCTGAGATTAGCGCGTTCAAACAAACAAACAAACAAACAAACAAACTCTTCAGCTTTATAATATTATATATAGTATAGAATAATTCCCGCTCTGGATCGTTTCTGGTGCAACGGCTAGCTATTACCATTCAGCGCGGAAACGCAGCGAGTTTGATGGGCACATTTGCTCCGGGAACGATTAAGGGCGGGTTATTTAGTTAACTTGAAATTTAGTCAGGTTTTATTTGACATGTAAATATGTTAAATTAATTAATATATAAATCTAGTTAATTGACTCTGATGATGATTTCTAGTCCTCCAAGCCAGCCCCGACTGCAGCCTCAGTGCCTGTGAGGTCCTGGACATGTTGGTGCGAGGGCACAGGAGCGAGGAGCAGCCTGCTTCGGGCCCGTGCACCACCGTGTCTGCCATACACTGGAGGCAGCTCGACCGGAGGCTGAGAGCTATTGAACAACCAAGTATTTTACTTTTATTTAATACAAAGTATCTTCTCGTGCGGATACTTTAAAGTGTAAAAAATTCGACTGACGAGTCAAATCAGACGCATCCTGGTTATACAGTGTTTAAATACCTACAATATAAGGTATACTCGTAATATATTATTAGTCTTTCAACTTCTTTCAACTATTGAATCTTTCAACAATTTGTATGTGAATTACAGACAGACGAAACCACAATGATATTTGGCTGCTTTATCAGTAATAAAAATCAATGGGCAATCATAAGACGCCCCTAGCAAATAAATGTACTATCTAAACTATATTAATCGACTGTTGGCATAAATTAAACTAAAAGTATATATATAAATACAGTATTTCAATAAAAGAGTACAATGCCACGGCGTGCAACCTGTTACTAATATTAATATGATGGATAAGGCACTTGCATGTTTATTTTGCAGTTTGCAATATGAATCCTCAGTTTCCAACTGTCTAGACTGCGTTACGACTTTGAAACAGGTTGTGTTGTGTATTTTTTTTTTGATAAACTTTTGTGGCGGCCATAAAATATTTAGTGGCATTGATCTAGTGACAATGGGTGGAACGTGAAAAGGTTAGGTATTATTTTGTGAAATTTATAGTGTTTTTCTAAAATATTTCACTGTAAATGTCAAGATTCCTTTATTTTATTTGGTTTTTCTAAAAATCTTAACGTGTATTAATGTCAGTTTTTTATGATTATCATGCTTGTCCATTCTAATGACAGAAACACTCATAGTAAGTTTTAACATGCCAGTGGATTTTAAAATATTTTGTAAATAAACATAATGTACCTAGCTCAAATACCTAATGCTTGTAAAAAAATGTTTTTTTTCTTAGTTTTCCTATACTTGCCAAAACTATATGTATTGCCCTTTTATTTTTCCCAGCTTGGACAGTGAGTTTTAGTCAATCTAGATGGCGCCAGTGTGCAAAGAGTGTATGTCGCTGTGACGTCAACAAACGATCCCTGAACTGCTGGAGGTCTGGCTTCTCTTCTCTTACCGCTGATCTAGTGGCTCCCGCTGATCTTGTTAACATGTAAGATACGCTTGTTTTTATAGATCAATAGATAGGATAGGATAGATATCAACATTGTTTTTGTGTCATAGTATCTGTGCCCACGTTACATAAAATGCAGTTGCTATTGTCCATTGAATCTACCTAAATATATAAAACTCAAAGGTGACTGACTGACTGATTGACTCACTGACTGATATAGTGATCTATCAACGCACAGCCCAAATCACACGGGACGGATCGGGCTGAAATTTGGCATGCAGGTAGATGTTATGACGTAGGCATCCGCTAAGAAAGGATTTTTGGAAAAACCGCTTTTAAGGGGGTGAAATAGGGAATGCAAGTTTTACTTCTTAATGCGAGCAAAGCCGCGAGCATCCACTAGTTAGGTATATAAGCATTATAGGGCCTTATTACAAAGCGTGGTCTAGACCAAGTCCGTTTTAGTTGTTCGAAAATTGTCTGTCTACTGACATAATTATCAAACTGTCAAATGTACCAATGTTAAATCGGTTAAATCAAAGTTCCAATTTGAAATTGACATTTTGATTGCTTGTATGTGATTTTTGAAAAATAAGAACCGACATTTTGTTTTTTTAAAGTCCGGGACTAATATTTAAACACGTTTTGTAATAAGACGGAGATTTATCATGGACCTGCAGGGCAAGCACGGCACGAGGACTAATAGTCTTTCCACCATTTTTATACACTTGGTGTATGGTGACTGACAGGTGACAGGTGGATAAAATGGTGGAAAGACTTTTAGTCTTCATGCCGTGCTTGCCCTGCACGTAAAATACGACTACCACGCCTAAACCCAGTAATGTGTGAGTGGTGGGCAAAATGTTAGCTAGGTATCTTTTTTGTATTAATTTATGTGTGGTGTTTTAATAAAGTATTTATATATCTATCTATCTTCACGTGTCCTGGTGGCTTGGTGTTCAGTGTAAAAATATGTGGCTCGATTTAATATGAACCTACCGTAAAGCGCAGCAGACATCTCTTTAAATTATAGCATATAAAATAGGTCACAATTATAAGGATTTTTCGTAGCAGCAAACCCAAAATTAAAGCATGCAGATTTGCCAATTCCATAACTTTCCATGATATTACGAGATTTGGCTCTGAAACGAAGAATTTTTGCTTTGCTATATAAAAAATAACTAGAAAGCAGAAATGAAGGCAACATTATTACAATTTCATATTTGGTTCAAACTTGTTAATACTGATTTAACCTTATTTAACGTAGGTTAAACTTTCTATACCATGTTAAATAATATAATTGAGAATTATGCTAACCCAATTGGACCTAAAGAATGAAGTCTAGACGGATCCTTTCAAAAATGTGGCGGCTTATAACCTCAGTAATATTCTCAAGCAGTATGGACATTGGACAATCAGTTGTAGATTGACTTTGTGCATCTAATTAACAATTAATGTTACGTTTGTTCTTGATATTGACGATGTTTTACTATATTATACTCTAGGAAAATGTACAGTAGCGAAACTTTTGCGAAGTTAATAGATTTGTTTGACAAAATCTTCGTCAAACAAGCAAAAACATATAATAAAGCTGAAGAGGGTCAAAAGATTGAACATTGAAGATATATAAAAAAAAGTTTGGAGACACTTGGAATGGACTGAATGAATGTTTTATCTGATCGTCTGTTTATTTAAACGGTCATTACGCAAAAACGGAACTGAACAGATCATCATGATTTTGGTATGTAGGTAGTATGAGGTCTTAGGAGTTTTATAAGCTACTTTTATCCTGAAATAATGCGAGCGATGCCGCAGGCATCCACTATAAGATAATAAAATTAGAACTAACCTTTACCCCAACCATTTCTGTAACGAGTTATTGTTGTCTAAAATACAACAAACGGTACCCACTAATTAATAAAAGGTCTGCAGCAAAAACAGTTTAGTGCTGTCCAAACTACAGAAATAACTCTTTTTCACAACAAGTAACAAGTAACAATACACATGTAGGCGTGATATATGTATGTACGGTTTTTGTGTCTCAAGTGAAGTTTGGAAGCAATGGAGTATCCTGACCCTTGTTACGATATGCTCCAGTAACATTGTTTTGTTACGAAAATGACGTGACTTTCAGGATTTTGTCTCGAAATTTTTTGCTTTATTTGTTTGGTTTATTTATACTAGTTTTCTTACAATCTGTGATATATAATCTTTTGGACAACATATAGTGATAAACTAATTAGAAATAGTGCCTTTGAAACTTCGCTAGTTCCTATTGTTAATTATATTTCTTGAAAATAATATTTTATTACGTACACGTAATTGAAATGCAAAATATATTTATTGTATATTTGTTAGGTAATTTTTAATAATTTATATAATAGTAATAATTTGAGACAGGAAACATATTTTTATGTAATTATTTTATATAATTTTCAGAGACTTGGGCACAAACAAACTACGCACACTCCACAAGTCTACATTCAAAGGGATGCGCTCTCTCACTGAGCTGGACATGTTTGACAACAGAGTCGAGTACTTACCAGCAGGCATCTTCGACTCACTTGTCAATCTCAGAATACTGTAAGTAACTTAATTACTCAATTATAATAAACATAAATTAATAACAAAGCGTGAAATATCTCACGTATAAAAATGATTCATAACTAAATATCAAACTTCCTTGTAAATTGCAAACTTAGTTGTCTCTTTTAAGATTAGTCTCGTTTTTATAAATGATAAGTAAGGTTAAGAAACTCAAAAAAATATCACATAACTAGAACAAGGAGACTGTTTGATCACTTAAATCTGCCTCATGCATAACATTCCAATAAATTCGTCCACTTGACCGCTACGTCTCGTATCTATTACAGGCGGCTACAAAGAAATTACTTGGAAGAAATTGATAGTGAAGCGTTTAGGCTAACGAGAAACCTTTTTCACGTAGACCTATCCAACAACTTTTTGTACACGCTTCCTGAGAGGCTATTCTCGAACAATTCCTTTCTGGAAACGATCGATATTTCCAACAATCACGTGACGTATGTGCCCTCAGACAGCTTCGTAGGCCTCGATTCACTCCTCATCCTAGATCTATGCAAGAACAAGATTCAAAGAATAGAAAACGGAACATTCCTGCTGAAAACGCTCCAAATACTGAAACTATCTGACAACAAAATCTCCAACATAAGCGAGAAAGCTTTTGAAAGCTTAGTTTCTCTCGAAACTCTATTATTGGATCATAATAAGCTGCAGAGTGTGCCGAGTCGATTGTTCCACCGTCTAACCTGTTTGACGTTCTTGGATCTCTCTAACAACAATTTAATGAGCGTGAGTTTCTCTTATGTGGTATAGGTTGGTAATGTAACGGTTGACATATAAATATTCTTTACGACCATTTTAGCTATCAGGTGTGGAATTTGAGAGGCTAAAAATGTTACGCACTTTGGATCTCAAAGAGAACGCGCTATCGGAGTTGCCAGACCTCGTATTTTCCAACTGCACGAACTTGGAGAAGCTTGATTTATCTAAAAATAAACTGCGGTTTCTGAACTACACGAGTTTTCACGGATTAGAGAACCTCACCTCGCTGCTGCTTAGTGAGAACCAGCTGCATGAAGTACACTTCAAAACATTTGCCACGCTCAAGAACCTGACTACACTGTAAGTTAAATTATTAAACTAGGTAAGCAGCTTACTGCTCAGTGTGTGTAAGGCAACTTAGACACTTCGTCAAACTAACTGCTATGTAAACTTAATTTTTAATTACCTACACCAGTCTGCTCTCAAACGCAATGAAATATTTAATATATGAAAATTAAGTACTTTGTTGAATTAATTTAAGGCTTATTTCAAATTAAGTGCTAAGACGTTAGTCAAATGAAACTTTCTGCATATTCTTTAAAATATAATCTAATGATGATATGAAAGACATTCGAGCTTTCTTTTTCATTTTAAATTTAATTTAAAACTCAATCTACTTAACATCTGCGTCTTTTCATTCTTTGAATCCCTACTTAAATTCAGTTCAGTAGCTAATGCATGTTTTTGCTTACAGATATATGGACGGCAATATGTTTCCATCGCTGCCGTCGCGTACTTTCGACTATATGCCCAAGTTGGGTATTGTGAAATTGTCAGGCAACCCGTGGCACTGTGATTGTCATGCTCTTTATATATCGGCGTAAGTTATCTAACTTTTATGTCTGTTTTTGTTGTTGCTGATTTAATAATATGATCTTGGTGAAAAGATTTCGCTGAGAAAGAATTCGTTATAATACAAAGACAAATGACGTATGTATAGAACGAATGATGTTATTTTGGGATTTTTAGATCGCATATTGCTATACACGAGTACTTGTATGATTAAGTACCTATCTCAAAATGGGAGATCACGATGTTAGGATAAAAATATAAATACTGTAATTATGTACCATTAAAGTTTGACCTGTCTGAAATAAAATACCATTATAAGACAAAGCAAAATGATCGACATTTACTTTCTTAAAATATGGAAATAATTTGTATTTATCTGTAACGATACTTGACTTAATAGGTAGGTTTGTTTCATAGTTTTACAATATGGGAAACAACAATAATTACTCCTTAACAAGTTATAAACGTTTTCATACATTAGACCGTACAGTTTTACCAAATCCATTGTAATAGATAGCTTACTATTTCAGTTTAACTTATTTTAGAAACATTATTTTAAGAACAACATGACGAAAGAAAAACAAACGAAGTATGGAAGTGAAGGATTGCAATAAAAGAAAACCAAGAAGTTCAAAAAAAATTTAAATATGGAAGTGAAGGAGATGTCAATGAATCACGAGGAGTGTGAATAAAAACCGCAAGTTGTTAAAACTTCGGAGCGTGAAAACTCTTCGCGTTTCAAACAACTCAATAAACCTTTCCTGCTTTTTATACGCATTTTATGGTGGAAAATGCTTGGTCGATTGCACACATTTTATTTATCTGTTTTATACCTTACATAATATTAATGTATCTAAATGATTTAAAACACAGTAAGAAGTATAACTTGTACCGAGCATAACTTTTTCGAATTTATAGTGAAAACTACTTCTTCTTTTTCTTCTTATCGAATGAGAGTGGCTAACTCTGGTGTCGAGAGTTAATCAAGCTGCCCTAAAGGCCTCTGACAGGAACAGCAGGGACCAATAATTTGACGAGCAACTAAAATACTTGCCTATGGTTAAAATATGATATCTTCTTCTTCATATTATCTTTTTATAAGCAGCGAAGTTCACAACTAACCCTGATATACTACCCCAACTACCCCAACCCTTACCCCACGCAAACCTATATAAGCACTATATTAATATATACTGCTACTTTACTTATAGACTAAACTTCGCTTCAAATTTTTTGATGTGATCAGTGTTTGTTGGACAACATCTCCGACTTCTATATGTTGGTGGATTGATCGACGAACATACAAAAAAAAAAAAAAAAAAAAAACCCTGATATACTACACAGATACATAGACTATGCTACTGCATAAGAGTAGGTACTCGTAAAACTATTTGAAGCCAAGTGTTAACCTTTTAAGCAAAACATATATGTAAATTACCATTTATGCAAGATGCCTTATCAGTTTAATCTAAGTTATATAAGCAATAAATATTTGTAAATTAGCATTTAGGCAAGACGCCTTAAACAACAGTTTTATCAAGCATACATAAAATCTAAATAATGTATTCTCTACGCTATTCATTTTCTCTTCCGATTGCAGTTTAATATCCGTTTCTAACTGTGACTTGTAATATAATGTTTACGGAGGCACTCTCCAGATGAAAATTTCCCGGAAACAGTGCATAAAGAACGCCTTCTTTGTCACAGAAAGCTTTTAGTAATTAAGTAGCTGGAATTACTTAATTAATATTATATTTAGTAGATTAGTATAATTCTTAGATGTACAAGATTTATTTAGTGTGCTTAAAATAAAATATCCTTATTTGACATGACCACACATTGAATCATGGTAAAAAATGGTTTGTTTAAATTTGGTTTACTTTAATTCATTTTTAACTAAGATAGATTATTTGCTAAAACTGTTTGAACTTCGAATGTTGGTGTTGTGATTTTAGTGTCTAAAAATATTTATCCAATTATATACCTATACGTAACTAGCTGTCCCGGCAGACTTCGTACTGCCTCAATCGATAAATAAAAGACTTTTGTATAACTTTTGTACTAGGCTTTTGTATAAATTAATTTCAAATATTTTTTTTCCTTTTAAACCTTCCCTCGACCTCCACGAACATTTCAAGACTAAGATAAGATAAATCCGTTCAGCCGTTCTCGAGTTTTAGTGAGACCAACGAACAGCAATTCATTTTTATATATATATAGATAGATAGATAGATAGATTACTTAACAACAATTTAAAGCAAACATAAATTTTGCTAACTAAAATATTTTATTAACTATTAAGATGATCTATTTTGATACTAACTATAAATAAGTCAAAAGCGAAATATTTATTCATTCCAAAGGGGTCGTACGGTTGATTCTGTGAACAACGGGAAACCTTTTAGAAGCTAATTATTACTACAATGATTATAAAACAATGAGTTGCAAAGTTATTGTAACATTAGGCTATTATTAATTTTACGCTAATAGCCTTTACAAAATCTTTGCTGAAATTAATTTTAGACCTTTGATACGTGTGCTGACGTTACATACTGTTTGTTTCGAGGTGTGTATGTATGTCCTCCATACGTGTCGGAAGATCCACACATTACTACCTTTCAATATTTTCAATAAAAAAAAATATGAAACTGTTATGTAAGTTCAGCAAACTATTTATGTAGGAACAACAAAATACTTCTAAACTTAAGTTACTGTTTAATTCCTTTTTTTCCCCGAAAACAACATTCAACACAACCATTCATTTATACATTAGGTATACCGAATTAAGCTATGATTGCGATCCAAAGGATATCACATTAATCATATTAAACCACAACTAGGGTCTGATTGTTTCAGTTGGGTGCGTCTCAACGAGATGAAAATCTGGGATTACTCTCCCACGTGTGTATCGCCGTGGTTTCTTGAAGGACATTTCTTGAAGAAGCTGAAGTTTCCGGAGCTGTGTTCTGGGCAGTGGGCGAGCATGGTCAACCTCTCGCCACGACTTCCCATCCAGCAGTTGCTGGCTCTCAATGTGTCTGTGAACAGAAAACCTCAAGACAGCATGGAGCAAAACCATGATGTTACTACTGTTGATACTTGGCATTAAAGTATAATTTACGACATTTTTGTTGTAGGTACTCTGGTATAGGTATATTCTGCATTTTATCCTTACTTTGATACTAAATGACATTATCTTATAAACAAAATGTACAAGTTTTGCATTGTACGTGTATGTAGGTGTTTCTAAAAGCAGTCAAGTGTTGTTTACGAAAAAGCATTTATTGTCATACTTGACCAAATTATCTTTTAGGTCTGTCATACTTTTCCATACCATAAGTCATACCACATTAACAAACATTTTAAGAAAACACGATAAGAAAGCAACTAAGCGATTATTTCATAAACACCTTAAGTAACTTTGTTACCTTTACGTATTTTTTCCACAGACATTATAAGCGGTATTTTTGTTAAAGAAGGATGTAAAATAATCAGATACGATATCAATAACATGAACCGATAACTAATGACTAACATAATTTAAAAATAGCGATTATATACATTGCCTTTGAAATATTTACATGCTTATTCATGAATGGAGTTATGAGACTGCTGTCGGAATAAAATCTTGAAACATTTGACAACAAACAACTCTGTTTGAATTAAATAATGGTGTCATTTTTATGGATGTGTTTTAGTTTTGCTTTGGTTCGTATATATTTGTTGGTACGTAACTAATTCGTCCTTAGTTACGACCAAATGTATGCCTTACTTTGATTATGTTTGTCGTATTCGCTAAACGGGATGATGCTGCATGGAATGAAGAATAAACTATGAAGCAAACCATATAGTATTTCCTAGGTTGCAAGCAATAATTAGAAAGACAACAAAAAACAAAAGGATATCATAATTAATATATAGATTTAATTTTGAATACTAGCCGGACAATTTCTTGAGCAAATTATAACTTCTACTATTGAAATTGAACAAATAAAAATCAACGTTTAACATTCCCAACAGGATAGGGACCGAAAACCGCTTTCTAATTTAGCGCTTAGATTACATTGGTACGATATTAGAATATTGCCTTAATTAAATAGGATCAAATTTATTTCACAAACCATTATGATAATTAGCTTGTTTTGCGTCTTATCTCAGATTATTCTAGTATCTGTGTAGTAGGTATTATTTCCTCGCAAAGATATGAATCGATAGATAAAGGGTAATCGTCATCAATGATATGTAGGTACTAAACTTATCTTTGTATCTAAATTCAGTTCTGTTTTCATATTTTGAAATTTCTGACGCGTTGATTGTTGTTTTTGAGATCAATTTTGTAATACATAATTTCTTTCCTTCCGATAAAATCCATTTGTGAGCTATTTTACTGGGATTCGGTGCAAAAATTTGAGATACTCAGTCGGCCGGTAAGTAAACATGTGTTGCTAACAAACTTGAATGATACACAATAGATGGAAGACAAAGAAATAACAGTCTTTATATTTCAGGGATGAATTTTCCTACTCAAATATGGATCTTATAATGAGAGATCGCAAATCTCTAGTACTAAGCATAGTGGTTGGAGTAATTTTGCAATTGGGGCAAGGTAAGTCATTGTTATAACCTTAAAAATGTTATTTATTTACTTTATTGATTATTTACCACCACTCTCATATCTGAAATCGGTACGAAGTAACTAACTATAAGTTCCAGCAGCCTAGTTTGAAGGCGAGTTTCATTTTAGTACAGTCCTGATAGATGAGTGTTGCTTGGAGTGAACTGGTAGTCAAATGTCTGATTGAACAGTGTCATATGAAAATGTATCATCACTAGCCCATTATCACCTACTACTAAACAAAGGGGTTTGTTCTTGCACGTACCAAGCCCGTGCAAATGTTATCCAAGTGCTTTTGTCTACGTTTGTGGGTGTTTCACTAAATCAGAACGTTGTCACTCGGAAACGAAACGTCAATCGTGAAATCCCTTGGAACTTCTATGATCGGTGGATGACTGTCATTGGTTAATTTATTATGTATTGACGTCTTTGATTGTCGTGTGAAAACACCCCATGATTAAAACACATGATTTAAAAGTATCGTCAATCGAATTTGTATTTCTTTACTTATTAGTTGCATCAAAACAAGGCATAATTATATCAAACAAAAACCTTATACTGTATTACAGGATGTGAAATAGCAAATCATCTATGGATAGTACCGATACAAGCTGAAATCCTCGATGTGCACCAGGGCATTGTTATGACAAGAGAAACCACTGATATAATAGGTATGTCTATTTAATTACAATAGCGCAACGATTCCTAAAAGCAAATAGAAAAGAAATAGAATAAAAGCATTTAGCACATGTTTTTTCTAGTAATAAAATGTTTTAACCTGTTTATGAGTCGCTATGCAAAGTGGACTAGCTGCGCTTCCTTGTTTTTTAAACTGTGACAGACAGTACCCGCATTATTTCAAGATACACAGTGTGCTAAATTTTAACTAAAACGGGTTTGCACTTGAACATTGTTTGCCTTTTTTAATTAAAAAGCTTATCCGTCTCCACGTGAAAACTTTATAAATCAGTTCAACAGACGCCTTACAAAGAAACTAACGTAACAAACATACACTTACTATGAACAAACTTTAATCATTTTAATATTGGCATACCGTCTGATTCTGTCTGATTTGGACTTGTTAATTAATGATTTCAACTTTTCTTATCACTTTTTTTTTATAAAATAGAAAACATGTCATAACCCTCAGAATACAGTGAGTCATAACCACGTGCTGCATTACTAAAGTATATGATAATTTTACAGGTATTCATAATGCCGTTTATAGTGAAGCTATATTAGGCGGTCCGTATTTCGATATATCCATCGAAAACTCCCAGTTAATAGTTCGAACTAATGAAGCGTTCAGGCAATATGAAGAACTGGAAGTAGAGCAACGAGTTGCAATCACTTTGGAGGTCAATTGTGCAGGAGGAACTACCAGGGGAGGGCTTGTAAGTACACACAAAACAATGTATTTACTTATTTAAAATGTGTATATGTATAAAACGGCGACATAGAGGTACATAAAGGGGGTAAAAAGAGGGGACTCTCTGAGGTATATTTTCTCGTTACTGAAGGTCGTGTCTCCCCCGCAAAATTAATTAATTTAAGGAGTTCTCTTGAACAGATACATCGTTGGGGGCGACCAGGTCAATCAACTGAAGACACACACACACACACATTGTTTACAGGATTTTGCAGATCTCAGATATACATACACACCTACATACATACCTACACAATTGTAAAAGATAATTAAAAATCAAACGAAAACTTACCTGTTTGATTCCAATTATGCGAGGGTCAACCGAAGACGATTATATTGTTTACTAAGCAGCAGTCTGTGGAATTGTGCTGCCACTGTCACACATTTAGATAGTTAACTACTTTAAAAAAGCAAAATTCAACTTCACTCGTTTCCGTATCCGCTCCACTCGGCTCACCACGTGGGAAGGCGCCTGCAACTCGCCATTATTTTATCATTTATTTTTAATTTTCACTATATTAAATTTTCTCTAATGCACTTTGCTCTCCGATACTAGGTAGAGCTATTAATGTAAACTTATCACTTTCAAATTTATTTGTATAATATACATAAATTAAATAAAAGGTTGAATGACATCACTAGAGACAAGAACGCTGGCTGGTTCCTTACGCAAAGGATTTCTATAGCAATCCAGCGTGGGAATGCAGCCAGCGTTCTTGGCTCCATACCACATGTAGATGTTTTAAATTTAGGTTAAATGTACATACTCTTATTTAGTTTTATTAGTGTATATAATATGTGTATATATTGTTTATTATTGACTAAATATATGATTAAATAAATCAAATCAAATTAAGTATATATACATAAAGTATATTCGCGCTGTACTTATTTAATAATTATATCATATTAAACGGCTGGGCAAAATGGAGTTTTAAAATGATCCGTTGTTGATTTCTCGCGTGGTAGGTAGAATGTAATTTTGGGTGCTAAACATAAGTTACTCTATAATGTATAACTTACTTGGCATAAGCACCGAACATGAAAATAATATATAAGGTCCAGAATAATAACCAGCCAAATAAAATAAACTCATTTTAATGAGATAGATATAACACCGTAAGGTTGCATTTAGCTTAGTGAACACAAGTGAAGCAATATAAATATTTAGAAAATTAAATTTGTACATATACATATGTATTCTATGTAAAACGTAACCACTTTATATTTTATTTCCATTTGTACCAAGTACATGTAAGCATCGTGTACATAAATATAATTTAGTTCTTCTGTTATAATGGTAGTCCACTAATTTGAAGATACCATATTCACTATTTGAAAATGTTTAAAGTGAATAAGTTTTTGTAAACAATCAAATGATGGTCATGGTGACCATGATATTAGGTTTATGTACAGTAAACGTCGTGATAGAAATTAATCTGCATCTTCAGATGCGACAAGATTATATCTATGATATATTTATCAATTTTGTGACTTTGAATATTGTTTTACAAAAGTTCGGTATCAATAGTAGTAATATACTATATTGGTTTTCTTTTTAAATGGTGAAACTGTCACCCAGGTCCCAACACAATGTTAACAATGTTACACAGTCATCCATTTTGGTACACCATTGTTCATAGAAATATTCTACAACTATTAAGTTTTTCTGTAATAAGTACCTGCAGTAATTAGCATTAATATCCTCTAACTCCTCACTTCATGTAGCTCTGGCGGTGGTTTGAGAATTCCTGGCGGCGGCCCCGCGGCTGGCGCATGCCTAAGTTTAAAGCACCTCGGCTAGTTGTGGACACGAGGTCTCAGCGGTGCATGCGAGGTATATCTTATTTCCGCCCCCAATATTGTGTCTGCTTGTAAAAATTCAGTGAGTATGTGCTCAGTTAGAATAGCACTAAAGAAAATGCTACCAATTTTACTAGTTTTACAGCATAATAATATTTGGTATGTTTATTTCGTACAGTGACTTGAATGTAACTACATTGACTTTCTTATTTTATTTAAGTCATACTTATTATGATAAAAATTGGAAATTGAAATTGAGTGCAATGCTATGTTATATGCTATAATGCTATGCCATAAAGAAAGTGATAATTTAATTATGTGTTGGCCATAACTAATTGAAGGCCTTTCACCTTTTAAATTTTGATGATAAAGCCCAGCCAAACGCTTTTGACAGCTGATTAACAGCAAGACTGTTTCGTTTAGTTGCATAATATCGGTTTTTTTTTTTTGTAAGCAAGCTTTTTATGCATAAGTAGCCAATACCAGATAGCAAAATCCTTATCCTAGTTTATTCCGTGCTTTGTACTCCGTACTGAATACTGATTGTGTAAACGTACGGTTTCAGGAACAAGATTTTATAATACATCTGTGGTTGCCTTTGATTATGAGGCTTCGAATGTATTTCTTTGTTAGGCCTCTTTTTCTAGGGAGGCATTATTACCATGCTATTATATTGAGCTATTTCATTCTGTGATTTATATTTGTAATTAAAGATAAATCATAAATAAGTGTTGGTAATTGGTAGGTACCTCAACGCGCCACACGCGGAAAGAAAAGAAATAAGCAACCCACAATTATTACCTTGCACGATAAACGTGAAGGATTTTAAATTTTCTCAACATGATTAGCATTGATATTTGCTGTACATTAATCCCAATTTATTACTTTACACGATAAACATGAAGTCACTTAAATATTCTCAATATGATTCACATCAAAATTTGATTTACACTAATTAGTATTAATTACTTTACACAATATACGTGAAAGATCATAAATATTATATTAACATGGAGATACAGTGGACACTAATACACTTTAATTGCTTTACACGCTATATGTATGTAGGTGAAGCTATATAAATATTCTTAACATGATTCACATAGAATTATGGTGGACACTAATACAAATTAATTTGCTTTACACGATATAAGTGAGGCTATATAAATATTCTCAACATTATTTAAATGGAGATATGGTGGACACTAATACACATTAATTGCTTTCCACGATATACGTGAAAGATCATAAATATTCTCAACATGATTTACATGGAGATATGGTGGAAATTAATACACACTAATTGCTTTACACGATATACGTGAAGCTATATAAATATTCTCAACATGATTTACATGGAGATTTGCTGTAAACTCATTCATATTAATCACTTAACACGATATACGTAAAGGAGCATAAATATACACAACATGATAAACATGAAACTTTGGTGGATAATAATCCACATTCATTGCTACATACGATACACGTGAAACCATTCAAATATTCTCAACATGATTGACATGGAGATTTGCTGTAAACTAATGCATATTAATTACTTAACACGATATACGTGATGCATCATAAATATTCTCCACGGGAATTACATGGATTTTCACTAATTTACTACGATTAACGCGAGTAAAACGCATAGCATCATCATATAAAAAGTTACGATCGAATAATAAACCGTTTAGGTTGATCTGAGCAGTTAAATTGAGAATCGTTGTGAATAATGATAGAAAACAATTAAATCTTATTTGCGCCAGGGCGCGATGTTGCATGCTCATTCTCTATTTGTACATTATTATGTTACATGTAGTATTGAAGTCTTATAAAGACTATTTTTTTTAAGAAAAAGTACAAAAGGTGGGTACTTGAGTAGTTATTACAATCAAGTAAAAACATAAACTACCATTATCATAAATTCACAAGTCACTCACCAAAGATAATTTATCCATAAAATTCCGTCATAGACAGAATTCCAGTAACCTGGTCTCACAAAAGCAATTAATATTCACTGGTTTTGTCGTAATGTTTGGTTAAATGATTTAACAACGTTAAATAACCGTTATTTCTGTTAAATTTAGTTTTTTGTTATTAACACATTTCGAATTTATAAATTTGAACGTTATAGGTATTTGGAACGGTTCACAATGTTCTTTAATAATCACTGGACACAACACGTAAAGAATATTTAAAATTAAATAGATTTTTAAACAAATTGTCTAAGGCGTGCGACAGCGGCGACACAAAATCACGTAATGGCGAGTTGCAGGCGCCTTCCCACGTGTTGAGCTGAGTGGAGCGGATACGGAAACGAGTGAAGTTAAATTTTGCTTTTTTAAAGTAGTTAACTATCTAAATGTGTGACAGTGGCAGCACAATTCCACAGACTGCTGCTTAGTAAACAAAATAATCGTCTTCGGTTGACCCGAAGTATAAATTTGTGTTGAATAATATAAAAAATATTTATGTGTGTTAATCTATCATTTGATTTTTTTCCAGTTTGTATGGATAGATTTGACCGACACCAACAACAACTCGCCTACGTTTGAGCCATCAGATGAATATGAGTTCGTCATAATGCCACCATTACCGCCCGGATATTATATCACAGGATGTTACAATGACCCCATCATCGCTCGGGATATTGATCTCACTACACAAAGAATCGATTTTGCGATCGAAGATAACCCTTACTTTGAAATCATATATGATGCAGAAAGTTCGACGGTAGCAAAACAATTTAACGCTCAGTTACGAACTAAAACGCTGTTACGATCGTTAAGTGAGCCTCTCATACTTCAAATAACAGCTACGGTAAGTGAGCAAGATATTTACGTACTGAGTGTGATTAAGACAAGCGTAAACCTATGAACAATGTCACCGCCTCTAAATTGGCCAACTTATAACTAACTTGGTAGTTTGCCAACGTTTAGTGGCTTCGTTTTAATTCTAACAAAGCTGTTACGTAGACTGCGATGACGTTAGTTGGTATTTTCGTTTAATGAAAGGAGAAACAGGTACTAAAAAGATTTCTCCTAGGAGTAGTACCTCGACATAAAGAGAACAGTTTTATATGAATATAAATTATATATGGACATGGACAGTGGACTTTGTTTTGGTCTCAGTGGATCGGTATGACGTCATACTCAAATGAATAGATTTTGAATAACCCTTTATTCGAAGAGTATTTTCATAGATTTTACAAGTATTGCCTGTGATACGATAGTGCGAAGTTTTTTTTCTTTATCGTTTAATTATAGAGTTAAATCATTAGTAGTTTTTTTTTCATAGTTGTTTAATGATAGGATCAAACCATAAGTGCTTAGTTTGCTTTTCTTTTCTATTGCCACTCATGTTTTATTTAAGTTTATGTTTATTCAGGACGTGGATCTGACGCCGGGCCCGCCTCGCACCACCGCTGGGGTAGTGCGAATAGTTCCCGACGCACAATTCCAATTTCCAGAGGAGCTCGTGTTCACCCAAACGTTCTACTTAGCTAACTACACCGACGGCCATCAATTAAATTTGTTGGAAACTATATCGTTGCGACAGGGATTCGATGAATATGTTAACTTTGCTTTGGAAGGAGGTAACGCTGATCACATATTTGAATACAAATTGGTTTCAAACAAACCATACAAACTGGCTTTTCTGGAATATGAATATTGTTTGGGCTTTGCCTGTTTTAAAACTAAAAAAAGAACACTCTAGAGAATCGTATATAAAATGACAAGTAAGATAAAACTTTAATCACTGCAGTACCTACATAGAATCACACTCGTCATATAATTATGAATGATACATTCAGTCGCAAGCACAGAGTTTTGTTTCATTCTGTTGAGATGAATGTAATGTGGCTTTTGTGTAACATTTCATTTGCTTAATTATCTGCGTGTAATTTAATGTCCTTTTAGTGCAATGAGATATGTCCCAAACAAGAAATAAAATAGCTTTGTGTGTTTCTGTTAACAAGACTCAGGAAAATTATCTCGACTTAACTTTTGTTAATGTATTTACTTAGCAGTCAAAAGTTTCCAAGTGTTCTGACAGACCACCCATTTGTATCTGCTTATTTAACTCTTGTTTAACTGTATAGAACATAAATTAAGTTTTTTTTCTCTATTCGTAACTTCACTAATAAAAACTAGCCTGTGTTGATTTCAAGAAAATAATAGTGACTAAAATCATATAGTCCCTTGTACTTTTTATTAAATAGCCAGCCGAGTTTTGACAGCGTTGAGAAAAAAGTAAGACTAATTTTTTTGTTGATGGTATACCTATTTTATAACGCTTAAGGCTACAAGTTGGTTTAAAACTGGCTTGTCAAGATGTTATATTTTAACAATATCTTCTTTTCAATTTCAGAACACGCTGAGAATTTTGAACTGATAAAAGAAGAGGGAGAGAATCAGCTGTCAATTGTTGTGAAGACCAATCTATCTGATGAAGTAATGTCAGAAGGACAAATTCTACTTATAGTAACAGCACAGCGAGAATACACTAGCGGAAGTTCTGCTACTGTTATTGTGCAATTTCCACAAGGTAACTAGTAATTTTTTCCCCAACGACCCGAGGGTACTTTCTTTATCGAATCGTCGCTACTGTTCTAATCTAGGGTTGCGGGTTTGATTCCCGCATGCACAGGCACATAATTATTAATTTTAAAATTGGTTATTACTTGTGTTGATTCTGGTCGTATCTATGTATAGTAAGTATGTATTTACAAAAAGTATATAAGTATTTATTTATTATTAAGTATATCCCTTATCTAGTACCCGTGACACAAGCGTTTGCTTAGTGCAATGTCCTGGAATATTATTTCTTTAATGTTGTGTCCACATTTATTATAATTTCCTTTTATATGTAAGCTATTCAGTCTTCAGTGATCTAAAGACCGAATTAAAAATGTATTCACTCGAGTTTAGCTAAGTTTAAAAATAATTTTAGTTATAGCTAAGCCATGTCAGAGGCCCTTGGGCTGGTTTAAAAACTCTCGACATAAAAGTACGCTACTCTCTATTATGAAAAAGTTTTTAAGTATGTTATTCTTCCCTTTATACTCGCAAAAATACATAAATGAAAACATTTAAATTTTAAATACACATACATTGTAAAATATGTAAATTGTCCCAACATAGCTTTCCGTCAACTAATAAATTTAAATAATGTATTCGTTTTCAGGAATAGAGTTGCAATTCGAGAGGGCTATTTACGAAGGGTCGATTGTAAACAACAGTTTGCAGGTAACGCCTCTCGTTCTAAGCCAGGGATACGGTGAAGGGACTATTTCTGCGGAGGTTTTTGGAGGTAATATTTACATATATTTAAATACACGTTTCTATTTTTTTTAGAGAAAAATAAACAGAGTATATATATTTATTTTTCTTTTAAAGTAATAATTTTTAACTATGTTTACGTTTTATGCAAAAATTAAGCAAACATTATTAATGATGTGTTTTAACTTCGCCCAACCTTGAGACTGTTGAGAGCGCCGCTTTAAAACGCCTTGTGAAAAAGTTGGATTCATTCCTCGGAGTAGCTTCAAACGCAAAGCCCTTCTCAACCTTAAGTGAATTGACTCACAACGGCCAATTTTCCTTGAAACTTGGTCAACAAACAAATTTAATCAAATATTCTTCTTAATGAGTCGTCAAATGCGCGATGATTTGTTTCGATGTGATGCCATTTTGTGTCCCTTTTCAGAACACTCGAGTTATTTCGCGGCGAGTGTGGCAGAGGGTGTGGTGACGTTGACAATGGAGCAATTACCGGCAGATGTTGTAGATAGTAACAGCTTTATTTCTGTACAAGTTGTGGCCAGTGTTGGCGGCAGCTCTGCCTTTACGGTAGTCAATCTGGATATAATAAAGGACGATAAAGTGACGCCCGTATTTGATCAGTCGATATACAGCGGGAGCTACGACCCTCTGGCAGGCCTGTCAGTGGAACAGATCGAGTTTGTTCAGGGATTTGATGATACGGTCTCAGTGGAACTGGTTGGGGGTAAATTGATTTTATTTTTCTATTACCAGATTACATTTATCAATCACTGTCTCTCATAAATCGAGCTTCAAATGAAAATTCGCTTCTTTAATCGAGAATTTCACATCGTTCACTCTGATATTTTTAGTATTTGCTGAGCATTACCTACTCGATGTAAATTTTGTTTTATTTTGAAGCTCTAAAAAAATTATAATGATGGTCATTGCTCATTATTATTAAATAACTTACAAAAAAAATTATGTACCTATCGTTGGTTTCAAAAACCGAACTTAAGTTAAACTGTTTGGTAGTAAAACCTGTTGATTTTTTACAATACGTTAACAAGACAGTAAACCCATTTTTTCACTATAAATACAATACCTACTAATTAAAAAATACTAAACATTTCATTCCAGAGCACTCCAACCTATTCCAAATAGTGGACACCGGTCCGATAGTAACGCTGACCTCATCGTCCATACCAGTCGAAATGTTCAGCCAACGTAATATACTACTATCTATAGTGGCTAGTAAGCCTCGGACTGTGGGAGCCAACGCAGCGATTACCATCGCCCTGCCTGCAGGTAATGTTAACTACCTAGGTAGCGATTACCATCGCCCTGCCTGCAGGTAATGTTAACTACCTAGGTAGCGATTACCATCGCCCTGCCTGCAGGTAATGTTAACTACCTAGGTAGCGATTACCATCGCCCTGCCTGCAGGTAATGTTAACTACCTAGGTAGCGATTACCATCGCCCTGCCTGCAGGTAATGTTAACTACCTAGGTAGCGATTACCATCGCCCTGCCTGCAGGTAATGTTAACTACCTAGGTAGCGATTACCATCGCCCTGCCTGCAGGTAATGTTAACTACCTAGGTAGCGATTACCATCGCCCTGCCTGCAGGTAATGTTAACTACCTAGGTAGCGATTACCATCGCCCTGCCTGCAGGTAATGATAACTACCTAGGTGGATCCAATTTTAGGGTACTACTAACGCATAAATGTATTTGACCTCTTAAACTTTAGTACATCAAAATCAACAACCATGGACGATGTCCAACAAATGCCCTAGCTTAGTCCTGCCCTAATACCTATCTAAGAAGATTTCTTCAATAATTATTGTTTTATGACTTTTAGAATATTGCGGTAAAATGTACATACCTCCTCCTCCTCCTCCTACCTGCCTCCATAATGTCGTCGTCGGTTACTTATATACTTCACTAGGTATTATGTGAAACCGTTATAAATTACATATTAGGAAATGAATATGGATTGGTCTTAACGTCGTATTTCAATATTATGCAATTATGTTTAATGTTACCAAATATTCTGAAATAATATAAAACTAATGATTTATTGTATGAACGAAAACCACAGAAAACAAACTGCCCTAAATTAAGTTCTTAGTCGGCTACTCTTACCGCTCATAAATTTAACGAAAAAGTGCTTAAAAATTATTCCCAGACACTTGAGAGATTCAAGAAAAAACTGCAGTGTTAATTAAAACAATAAATTATAAGTTATACTTTTACAGCACCCGAGAATTTGAAGAAAGGAGTAAAGTAAGATTATTTCATGCTAACATAATCTTTTGATTTTCATCTCGCTTGAATCTTACGTTTCATTCCTTATTTATGTTGTTTCTGTGTAATAAATCTTCAGCTATCCTTTTTTCCTGTCGGCAATCGTTAGCGGGACTTATAGGGCTATCTATTGTTACTCTCCGCGCTTACAGCCAGAGTCTTGGAGTTTGAGGAGTCTGCTTATAGAGGAACCCTGCAAGATGGAAGTCTGGCTTTGGAAAGTATGCGACTGACACAGGGGTATGAGGACGGAGTGACTTTTAGTGTCAGTGGAGGTTAGTTAATACATTTTCTAATTATCTTCTAAATGTTAAGTAGGTTTTGTTATTCATTACTTTATGCGATATCTTTTCAATGTTGTTTTAAATTTGTACTTAGTTTTGGATACAAAACTGTGAGACTACCATGTAAATGATTAATCAATGTTTGAAGAAAGTAACATTTCTTTTATATAAGTAATTTGACTTTGATTTACTTTACACGCTAATCGCTTTAACATTACTTAAAACTAAATACATGATATCAGTTATCCCTAATGATGTATAATATCTTTTTAAAACAGTCACATCAATGTATTTCAGAATACGCCACCTACTTCACCACAACAAACGATCAAGGTGAAGTGTCCGTATTACTATCGAGAGCCCTTCCCGATACCGTTATTTCACAAAACAGTGCCATACTCCTGACCCTCGACGCATCTGGTGTAAACGCCATAACTACCAGCACAAATATACTCCTGGACGTAATAAAAGATGACACATCCACGCCTATATTCAATAGTGCCATCTACACGGGGACGTATTCTGGAGGCTCGATTGAAATAGAAGCTATTAATTTGGTGCAGGGATTCGATGACGGCGTGTCATTTAGACTTGATGGAGGTACGGTTACGAGTTTGGCTGCTGACTTTGGTTTGTTTGTGTTGTATCGATAAAACGTGTGAAGATAATTAAATCATTATGACTACTTATTAAATAAAATCTACGATATTACTAAGTTAATTTTTATCAATAATAACATTTCAAGTTTGACTGGCCAGTTAGCTTAGTTGGTAGTGGCTCTGCCTTCTAATCTAGGGGTTGCGGGTTCGATTCCCGCATGGCACAAGTAATTATGAACTTATAACTACTTGTATTGAGTCTGGTCGTTTGTTTGTATAATAAGTAATTTACAAAAGAAAAATATATAAGTATTACATCCGTTATCTAGTACCCACGACACAAGCGTTTGCTTAGTGTGGGGCTAGATGGCGCTGTGTACAATGTTCCGGAATATTTATTTATTTTAAGTTTGAAATCATGCAGATAAATATACATTTTACAGTCATTGGTCAGCAATATTTTGATGTATTTACTTATTATGACCAAATAACGATCAAAATGGATAAGTGTATATGTGGTTATAAACGAGAATAATTTATTATTTAAGAAAATTATTTGAAAAAGATTTTTAACGCGTCAGAAACTCAATGTAATCCTCAATGAGTTTACCAAACATTATGTTGGTGTTTTATTAACCGACTTCAACAAAGGAGGTTCTCAATTCTACTAAATGTTTTTAGCACATGCGGTGTATTTTACCGTGGAACGAATTGGGACCAATGCAGTGATCACGTTGCAAGACCCGGTGCCAGAGGATGTCATTTTGAGAGAAAAGGTTCTGGCGTTCAATGTGATTGCTGACAAAGCTCTCACCGTGGGGGCAAACGCCGCCGTGATAATTAGATTCCCAACTGGTAAGCTGTTTTAATAATTAATTCAAACTAGAAGAATTGAGCTGCAAAAACTTAACATTCTATGTTTATGATAATTCGGACCCCACTTTTTCTGATATATATGGTTTGGACAAGATTCGGACCAATAGCAATGTAAACATACATATTAGGTATTTGTTGACGTAAAACATTATTTTATTAGGTTCGTTAGATTTATTTGAGTAAGCACACCATATTTGATTGATAAATAAAATTAGTAACGAAACGGAAGTGAACGAAAAATATGGTCGGCAGGATTCGAATCTACGTATCCGTTTCTGGGTTGGTTTATGTCCGCTAACTCACCGTCGTGATTATTTTCGTTCACTTCCATATTAAATGTAAGTTAACATATTTTTCACTACAAAAACTTTGAGGTGAAATTAGACAATTTAATTTAACAGACATCATTTTTATGAGTATAACTCTCTAAACTTAAATGCTGTTTCAAGAGACAACTAAACTTTATAGACAGAAGCTCTGATGAAGAAATTATTTCCGTAACAGCGTGGGTTTTGAACAATTTGCTAACTAATTTTCACCTTTTGGATACTTTCAGAATTCACGGATTTGGCCGTTATGGAATTTTCTCAAAATACTTACGTTGGCACTTTCATAGAAAATGAAATTCGTTTGGAAAATATCGTTCTTGAATCCGGATTCGAAACTGGCACGGAATTTATTTTGTCTGGAGGTAAGTTTTATAACTTTCTATGTTGAATTATGAAGGTAAACATGATTTAGGAACGGTAATCGCTGAGTTGGAAGTGATTACGCCGGAAAATACGGCTACATTTTCTTCAATCGCTCCTGAAAAACCTACATAATTTGAATATCGCGAGACTTAGTTAAAGTATAAGCATGCGAGCACACATACATTTCTTTACCTAAGTATTAATACATAGCCTTCACAATACCCATGTTTTTTTTAAATTAAAATAATTTCGTTTTCAGATTATGCTGATCACTTCTACCTATCAAATACGGCTTCCGAGAACATTAAACAACTATCAAGCAACGATACGTTACCGGCTGAAGCGTTGATAAATTCATTGATAGTTCTTGAAGTGGAGGCTAGAAGACCTAGAGCGGTGCCTGTATGGACTAGTCTGATACTAGATGTCGTGAAACAAGAAGCGATTGCTCCTGTGTTTGATCAGGCGTTTTATACAGGAGCTTATTCCGAAGAGACTGGGTTAACGTTTGGACAAGACATAAATCTTTCGGAGGGATTCGACGCGACTGTTACATTTGCATTGAGCGAGGGTAAGATTTAAACAGCTTTTGATAAATCATAGTTTTTTTTCAAATCCTACCTTATCAAATAAGATGTTTTTATGATGTTTTATGATTTTTTTAAAACTAATCTGGCATCTATTTTAGGTATCTTTATATCACATAAACTGAGATTACTTTAAACGGTTAATTTTTACTCCATGTAAATACCGTGCCAAGAAAAAGTGAAATACAAATCTTACTTTAGGTACCATGCCCTGTATAGTATCGTCAAAAAGGATTCTTATTTTTATTCTTATTACTTTTCAGAAGTAAACGAATGGTTTGATTTTGAACAAGGTGGAAATGAAAATTCATTATCATTAGTTCTGAAAACGCCCATACCGTCCGAAGTTTTAGCAAGTAATAGCAATTTGCTGTTCACAATCGTCGCTAATAAACCATCAGGCGTTAGCGGTCGAGCAGTTATATTTATAGACTTACATACAGGTACGCTGTTGTGATCATTAACATAACTAACTGACTAAGGAAATAGTATTAAATAGTAAGAATTAAGGTAAATTTAGCACTTAAATTATGAAACAGAACGAAAACCACAATCGTAAAACTAGTCGAGTTAAATAGTCTATGTAAGAAATAGGTCCTTAATAAGGGTAATAAAAATGAAATTGGTTCATTGTAGTACTTATATAAATAATTTTCATAGATTGTTTCTAGACATTTCAGACAGTTTGTTCAGATTCCAAGAACATTTCTACAAAGGCTTCTTTGAAAACGGCGCTATTACATTGGAAAAGATAGTAGTTGAAGAATACACGAGTGATGTGAATTACACGCTAATTGGTGGTATGTAAAAAAAGTTGGAACCTATTTAAATGGTTGACTTTAGCAAGTCAATAACATAAATGTGTGTCTAAATATTTATACTCATTTTCAGATCATGCAGAAAATTTTCATCTATTAAATGAGAACGGAATATTTACAATTCTCCTTGAAACTCCAATACCTAACAATATTCTAGAAGAAACAGGGACATTTGTTTTCACATTAAAAGCAGATAATTCGTATGCATCTGCTTTCACTATAATCGTTCTCGAGAATAGAAGAACTACTGATGGAGACCAGAATATTGAATTCGAGTATCCGTATTACCTAGGTACTTATTCATCGTCAGTGGATCTGCAATTTGATGCTGAAATAAAACTAACAACTGAAGTAACAAATGCTAACTTTGAATTGGAAGGAGGTACGAAATTCACAGACATTTATAAAAACAGACATCGTGATGAAAGGAATCAACATTTTCAATAGTTATATTAGTCAGTTTGTTTTAGAGGACACAGAATGGTTCGCATTAGAGCGCACTGCCAGAGGAGTGACAGTGACGCTGCGCAGCACCATCCCGGCAGCAGTGCTGACCAGCAACCAGCAGCTCGTGTTCGTCGTCACTGCGCAGGGACCAGCCACTAACACTGCCAGAGCTACTGTCGTCATAGCTCTAACGGACTGTATGTATGATCAAATGACCTAATACATGTTTTGGGTACCCATTTCCATAATTTCAAACCTTTCTCTCTTTTACAGCCATTTCGGAGACGCCTGTCATTCTTGGATTCAATCAGAACACATATCTTGGATCCATTGAGAATAATCAAGCAAACATTCCAATTATCACTCTAAGTCAAGGATACTCACAAGATGTAGAGTTTAGGCTACATGGAGGTAAGTAAACGTAAATTTTAGAGCTTGTTTTTTTTATCCTTACACATAAGAACAAGATACACGTTGATATTATTTTTCAGAACTTTCGGATTACTTCAGAATAACTCCAGATGGAGCATCTATCACAATTACAATCCCGGATGGTATTCCCCAGGAACAGATGCCTTCTAACAGAATAATAGTACTGGAGATACAAGCTACAGCTCCTGATGCAGTACCAGCATACTCTACGATAGTATTCGAATATGTAACAGAAGACATTGTTACACCAGTTGTGGAGCTCATATTTGCGCAAACATTCTACAGTGGGTCTTACGCTGCAGCTACTGGATTAGAATTTCCGACCCCAATGTCTCTATCTCAAGGCTATGATGACTCCAACGTTGTATTCGATTTAGAAGGAGGTGAGTACTTGGATCCTCAAATAACGTAGAAGACCGTGAATACTGTGATTACTAAAGATATTAATTTGTTCTAGATGACGCTGAATGGTTCGCATTAGAGCGCACTGACAGTGGAGTGACAGTAACGCTGCGCAGCACCATCCCGGCAGCAGTGCTGACCAGCAACCAGCAGCTCGTGTTCGTTGTCACTGCGCAAGGACCAGCCACTAACACTGCCAGAGCTACTGTCATTGTAGCTCTAACTGACTGTAAGTAGTAGGTTTTAGAGTGATGTAGTTAATCATATACATCTACCGCTAGTCCTGATAGCAAGATGTAACACGTGTTTATCATACACTTCATGTTGATAGCATTGACGGTCAGCGCGTGACCAACGCGCTGGTTAATAATACCAGCGTTACTTTAACATTTGAGATGTTATTACATTAATTATCAAAATTTGATTATAAATTTAATAACAAAAAATAAAAGCCCAACACATTTCTGTAAAATAGTTAACTTATTAATTAAAGCAAAAGTTAAACAAAAAAACTGACAAAATGCTATGCCATAAAAACAGGGTATTTTCTATTGAAAGCATAGATACACTAAACATATTACTGAAACAACAAATATTGTAATTAAAGATAGTTAGATATAAAAACATTGTTTGTGTAACCTAGCTCCTAAGACGTAATTATAATTAAATTAGAAACATATTGGGAGATGACTCTGGCCTCGTAACACAGCCTAACGGGTACCACGAGGTCAGAGGATTCGAAACATTTTGTAACAAAATTTCTTTGGCAAATAAATAATTTTGTATTTGTAGTTTGGCACTTGAATTATTATTCAGAATACTTTACTTATCGCCTTATTACTCAGACTTGGATAAGATAGTGTTTCAATCGTGAGTATCGACTATCTTGAAGATATGGAAATATCTGTGCTTTGTCTATTTGATATCTCAATTGCTCCTTATAATGTATTGTTTCAGTTGCTTTACTTTCTGTTTGTTTTATTGTAATCTCAACTAGGGATATAAGAATAGATTTAGGTAGACTGTGGTTTTCGTTCTTAGGGATAGATAGGCTTAATGTTAAGCGTTAGATTTAAGGTTTTCAGTGTTTATGTTACATTCTAAATGGATCTCTATGTTTTTAGATACGCAGCCAGGATCAGATGTGACATTTGATAAAGTTTTGTACGAGGGAACATTACAAAATGGAGTTGTTAGACATGAAACAATTACACTCGTTGGATACTCCGGTTCGACTGTCGAGCTACAAGGAGGTAAGTTTTTAAAGAAAAAAAAAACACATTACAAAATAACAGACGTAATAACAGCAAAACAAACCGACAATTTAGCAATAGGTACAACCAATAGTAGTTATTTTTCATAAAAAAGTACACAATCAAAGTTACCAAGGCTGGCAATTCATGAAATGAAATGGGAAAACCTGCTGTTTAAACGAGTTAACCCGTTACTACGTGGCTTGTGAAATAATAATTAGCTTAAGAGCTTTCAGCATTCGAGAGAAAAAGCATGAATGAATTTTATTTTTTTGCTAAATACGAGTGGTCGGTAAATCGTCGTGTTATACATTATGAGAGGAACATATAGCAACAAGCTTTATATTTCATCTCATTTTGTCTAATTTAAAGAAGACAATAATCAATCATTATCTTATCGCTATTAGTAATTGGAGTCCGGTTGGGAAACACGTAAAATGTTTCACGAATATTTTAATTTTTTTCTCTGTTATTTGTGTATGTTTCTATAGTTATTTGACTGGCCTGTTAGCTTAGTTGGTAGTGGCTCTGCCTTCTAATCTTTAGGTCGCGGGTTCGATTCCCGCATGACAAGTATTTATGTACCTACTTTTAAAAAAATTATAATTACTTGTGTTGAGTCTGGTCGTTTGTATGTATAATAAGTATGTATTTACAAAATAAAAGTATATTAAGTATTATATCCGTTATCTAGTACCCACGACACAAGCGTTTGCTTAGTGTGGGGCTAGATGGCGCTGTGTGCAATGTCCCGGAATATTTATTTATTTATTTATATTTTATTATTTGAATAAGCTTCAATTACTACCTACAGCAACGTTTCTAGTAATTACAGGGTATAGAGATTGCTGAGTAGTGATGTGCTAAATTTTAATTGATATCAAAGGATATTTTTCGCTATCTTAAATGGAATAGCTTTATGTTTATCACCAAACAAACTTTTCAACTGAACAATTATTTAAAGAAACTTTGTTAATATCAAACGTATTTAAATACAATGACAAGTCCAAACGAAAAATAAATACGGGCAATTTATAGTCCAAACACAACTCAATCATATTTTTGCTAATTCAAAATTGTCTGTCTGAAAAAATCTGAACACAAACAACTCAATTACATAATTAATATTTAATGAAATCTACAGATACCTTTCTTTATTTTTCAGAATATTCATCGCAATTTGAAGCCTCCCTCTCTAACAGCGAAGTGACAATTTCTCCAGGCTCTATTTCATTGCCTGATGACGTCACTCACGTGCCTCTAGAGATACATGCTGGGACTGCGTCGGCCGTGCTCTTGATTAGAGTGGAACTATCAGGTACATTTATACATTCAAAAACTAGTATTTTAAATGTGTGTTTAAGTGTCTGTGAGAGTCTTTTCATCCCCACGCTCATACGTAGACCGTATATTTAGATCAATGGCTAAACCTGGGAAATTTTAAAACTACGACGTACTTTATAAGTTGTTTCAATACAAAAGTATTTGCCAATTTGATAGAAAGAATATTTTATAAAAGTAGCAGAAAAATCAATAAAACCGCAATAACACTAAATAGTTACATAACAATGCTGGAAAGTATATATTAAATTATATGACTATTTCCACATAAAAATAGAAAAAATATTATTTATAATATTATAAAAATTATATAAAAATATCATAAGATGTTTTTTTTTTTTAATAAACATAAGAAAATGTCAAATCGGGTCACGTCTTTACGTTTTTGCCAGCGGCTCATAAAAAAATAAGCAGCAATTATCATTGTCTTCTCATATTAAAATTATAATTATATTGATTGATTTTTTTATTAGTTAAATGCATGCACACGATAGCTTGAATTAAGTTCATGAAGATTTAAGTATTTCTTTTGCAAAGCTTGCAAGTTTACCGCAATGAGTTGAGTAGGCAACAATGGATTTCCGAATCATTTCCTCTTCTGCTTTCAATTCAATTTTTCGTCTGAAATGGCTACGTCGGATCATTATAATGAAATATCTGTCGTATAAATATAACTGCTTTTGAAAATTATCTTTGTTAAAGGCCATAGCTCTCTTTTGAGATATTTTGCTACAATATTTTGTTGTGTGGGTTTGATTTCTAAGAACTATTTTATGAGAGAAATTTTAGGAAAAGTCAAGTCACATAATATAATCCTGCATTTTAATTTTTTTCATCTTATTCACGTTCTAATAATTAGCAAGTTTTCTGGGAGTCATGTTTCTTTTGAGTGATTATTGATCAATTAAGTCACATTTACTAACCTTCAAAAACACGAGGTTATAAAGTCTTCTGAAAGGTTCTTTCTCTCAACATAGTCAGACTTGCATAATAATCAGTATGATAATTTAGAATTTTTTTGCAACCCAAAAAACATCAATCATAAAGAATAATTTGGCAAAAACCATTATCATATTACCATTTTTTTCCTAGATGAGCCTGTACCACCGCCTACCACGACCGTGTCTTTCGATTCAAGTTCCTACGCCTTCCAAGTGGCTTCCTCGCACACCGGATTAGTGGGCCGAGTACAAGCCACAGCCAGCAGCGAGGAAGCTGTTACTTATTCTTTGATTCTGGATAATGGTAAGCAATTATCTTTGTAAGTAATTATTTTTATACAAGGTGACTTAAGGCCCACACTTTGATACAACTCACCTAAAGTTAAATAACGTTACAAGAAGGTCTTTAAAAATCTTAATGAAGAGTTTAAGGAGAGCATTTTTAGTGACACACAACCCACAGAATAAGTTAGAAATCAATTACCATGTTACAAAGTAAATGGATTACATTAAATCAAATTCTGCTGACTGGGACTGCTACCTAATCAAAAATGACGCTTGCTTAATCAACGTGCAATAACTATCTAAAATTAATTTTATAAAATGTAACTATACGGATAGCTAGGTCATACACGTAGGCTTCAATTCAACCTAGTTATTTCACTAGAAACAGTTTACTTTTTTTAAGTAGAAATAACAATATCTAACAAAGAGACAATATTCAACAAAGCGCCCACAAAAAACAAACGAGCTAGACTCTTGTTACGAACTTCTTACGAAATGGAAAAGATTAGAAAAGGCGCCAGAAAATTGAGAGGAAATTTAATTAATAGGAAATAGAAAAAGCTGGAACTCGTGTTTTGACTTATTTCTGAGTTAGTGTGCTTTATAAACTGGACTAACAGTTATGTTTGCTTTGTAAATAACCTAAGGCTTTGAAGTATTTATCACAATATCTGTAGTGGACAAGCGTAATCGAGATATATTAAAAATAAATTTGTACGTATAATAATGTTGCGACAAGACTATGAAACATCTATAAAAAACCTACAAATATCCCTTGTCTAAATTTTAACCCAATCTTTCATCAACCAAGAATAAAATAAAGACAAACTCTAGTAGTTTAGTACTTTAGTATTCTAGGTAAGGCTTGTAGGTTTCAGAAATTAATATCAAAGTTTGAGCACAATATCTAAACTTTGGCTTAACACCAAATTTCGCAGATATTCAAAAGGCTAGCCACCGCCGGTTACTTGAAAATTACTGCCTAAAATCTGAAATCTTTGATTAAAATTTGTAGACATGTTATTCTGTTATTAGAAGTTTATAAGGTATAATAATAACTGCGGATCGTAATCTATACGTAGCATAGCATATCTATACATATAATAAAGCTGAAGAGGGTAAAAAATCAGAACTTAGAAGATATTAGAAAAAAAATGTTTGGGTATACTTTGTCTCCAACACAGAACACGTTTCAGCAGTTTTTAGAATTTTCGTCTGTCTCTCTGTTTATTTAAACGCTCATAACGCAAAAACGGCTGAACGGATCATTATGATTTTTGGTATGTAGGTAGTATGAGGTCTTAGGAGTGTCATAGGTTTTTATTTCGAATTAAGGCGAGCGAAGTCGCGGGCGTCCACTAGTTACGAAATAATTTTGAAATATTACTATTTGAAAGAGCTTTTTTCACAACAAATTTCATACATCGGTTGTAGTGGCTGTATAGTCCTAGTAGTGGATTTCCTAGTAATTTTTCCAGCATTCTATAGGTAGATACATATTAAATCTAAACTAATATATTTTATTGACAGCTGTATCTAACTCGCCTCTCGTTCTGCAAGTAAACTCAAATGGTATTGCTAAGTATGGGATAAGCCTTAAATACAGTAGTACTAAAACAAAGCAAAGCCAACTCAGTAACTTTCAAAAAGGGTAAAACAAAAGCAAATCCTTCTCTTATTTATCGAGTTAGCCTCGATACCTTTACAGTACAATATTCAATAGGCATACGTAAAGTATACATAGGAGCAATGTACAGTGAAACAGGCGGCAAGTACACTCACGCTCATAATTCCCACCGGCCACTCCGGTGTTTGCTCACAGCTTTTTGCACATATTTGCCCATGTCCAAACAAAAGATAAAACATCTAACGCCTTAGTATCCACTCGTAGAAGCCTTTGTGGGCAAATTTACGCAGAACACTTTAGTTTTTTTCCTCAGGGGCCTTTGTTGACAGACTCGTTTATATGTTCGCTGCGTCTTTTAATGCAATAAAATAGATTTGAATTTACATTTAAATTTTCTATGAAATATTGGGATCAACAATTCTGGTAAATATTGGGTCTGACTTGTAAATATTTTCTTGTCTTTCAGGACTCCAGGATAGGTTGAGTGTCAACAGCGAAGGGGAGATTCATCTATCGTTGCTGGTAAATGGCGGGTTGTACAACTTTGAAGTGGCAGCGACGACAGTTACCTCGTTGATAAGGGCCACTGCACCGGTTAGTAACATAAGACGATGATAATTTGCTCTGTTAGCTTAGTTGGTAGTGGCTCTGCCTTCTAATCTAGGGGTGCGGGTTCGGTTCCCGCATAACAAAAGTAATTATGAATTTTAAAATTTGTAATTACTTGTATTGAGTCTGGTCGTTTCTATGTATAATAAGTATGTATTTACAAAAGAAAAACATATATGTTTTATATTCGTTATCTAGTATTCATGGGTAAATCATTATTAAAAGTTTTAATATGATGATATTAAAACCTATTTGGGGTGTTAACATCAAAACATCGGTTTCTGATTTAAGTCGTATGTCACACACTGTTTAGTGAATGTGTAAGTTTACGCATTACATATGCATAAAATCCGTTCCTAATTGACACTCAAATAACTAACATGATTTTACTGTTTGATTTAAAGATATAATAATATCCTAGTATGACACTTTGGTAAGTTATGAACTCAAGTAATTGAAAAAATAGTTAAAACAAATTTCCATACACTGGCTTAGATGGTCTGTAGAAGAGTGCAAGTTTTTAATCAAGAGATATCATTCAAAATTATAACAAAACAAATAATTTATGGCAGCCACTGACCCCAAAATATTGATGGAGCAATAAAGCTTTTTTGCTGACGAAACATTAAAATTTAAACTCTTGCAATACGTAGTTACCTATTTAGCACCTCCTTAACAAGTTGTAGGCAATATAAAAATGACTATGAAATATCACGAGGTGAATGCTCTGTTATTCTCGTCTCTACAAGTAATGATCAAAGAATCTTTACTAAGCTAATTTGCTAAAATTGTTTTACATAAATATTTGAAAGCACTCAAATCCTTGTTTATAGCATCAAATAAAATATGTGTTTGAACAGCAATTACATAACATTCCTGAGATTTTTAATAAGCAGAATATTTAGACAAAGAGGCGTATTATGTAAAATGTGGTAATAATTAATTTTGACATTAGCTTTCCTGTTTTAATTGTAGGTCCCGATTGATCGTCTAGTACAGCAGTCGTTAAGCTATGTCAGAGGCCCTTAGGGCGGCCTGATAAACTCTCGACACCAGAGTTGGCCACTCTCATTCGGTAAGAAAAAGAATTAGAAATGCGATTCAATTGGAAAATGTCATAAAACACTGTCTTTTAATGACACTTTTAAATGAAAAACTTGAAACTATGCAACAGCGATATAGAAACACTTCGACAGATACGCAGGCACGTCAAATTTATAGCACCTTTTTTACGAGATTAAAAACGTAAAGCTATAGTTAATTTTACGTAACCCATTTAGGCAACCATAAATCAAATAAGAGTAGGTTGTGTGAGGTGGCGAACTGACACGTGCCCTTTAGAAGTGTCTAAACATTTATTAGGCAGCTCGATGGGCTCTCGGCTTTTGTACTCTTTGTGTCGGATTCTTTACTTTCCATCTACATATTTTATTAGTTTTATGATAAGATTCTTTCACTTACGTTATAGATATGTATGATACCTACCAAAAAACTTATAGGTTCATAAAAAATACCTAAATGAATAATAAAATGAACAATTTTAAAATGTAGGTACATTGTTAATTGAAGTTCAAGAGAACATGTTCACTGTTCAAATGAGACAAAGTTAAAAAATAATTTCAGGCAAAATATCAAAAAGTGTCTTTCGAACATTTCCCGCACCGGTGAGCAGTTTTAATTTTACATTACTTTTTTATTCAGGCCCATCTGTCAGTGGAGTCGGCGCCTATTTGCGGAGATGAGCACGTAATGGCGCCACTGATTGTGCTCAGCGTGGACGAAGAAGAGCTTCATTACGATTTAATGAGCGCAACTCAGTACGACAACTGCCACTTCACTCTCACTAATCGCTGGCCTCTAAACCAATCCTGGCTTTACGTAGACGAGAGGGGATTGCACGCGACAGCGATCGATCGGGAACACGCGTCCATCGCTTTCATGGCCCTCTCTCAAGTTCAAGTCGAAATAACTCTTGTATGCGACTCGGCTCGCACCAAACGGTCCTTGACCTCAGATGCTCTCGGCCCTTACGAATATGGCACCAACAAGTGGATCCTCACTGACAACATTTCTTTCAACGCTAAACGAAGCCTCGTCAACATCATCGTGAATGACATCAATGACAACGCTCCGATATTTGTGGGGAAGGAAAACGAGCCTATTGTTGTTGGGTATCCTGTTCCAAGTCTAGCGGAGAGAGTCCTGCCACGCTCGTTGGTGGAATTACAGGTATGTACAAATGAAACTAGGGTCTGGAACTGAACTTTCGCATTCATAGCTCCCAAGACATTCCACCGAGATTATCTCATGCGTGCGGGAGGAAGCCTGAAATCAAAGATTCACTATATGACCTGCGCCACTAGAATTAATTCCGAGACTCGTTTGTGTGTAACAACTTTTCGGAAATATAAAATTAATAAGTGGAAATATAAACCTGTTCTATTTTTATGCCGCTATTTAAATTATATACATGCAGCAGTAACGCATTGATTAAAATAAAATGTAGAATATCTATGTATTATCATAATTTTAATTATTTGTACAGGTTTCTAACAAAAAACCAAAACAGAAATCAGGTCAAAAATAAGTATAACCCAATTTTTGTTGGATCAACAAAAGTTGAAACAATCACTTCCCCAAAAATACACATGTAGCAATTCTAAATCAATCAATTTTCGTCGGGTACATCGAAACCCTTTTGAACTCAGTACCGCATAAACCCATGGGTCACGGTCTGTCAGGGTCAACCAAGAATGATGGGATCCAACGATGAGTAGGGAATTTAATTTCCGCACCATGACAAATATTGAAAGAGTCTATGCGTAAACATTTTTCTTCATTGCATGAAAGGGATCTAAAATATACGCAAAGTCGCCAAGTATTTATCAATCATTTACGCCTACTGCTTCAAAAATGAAGGGTTGCTTTTATATTTTTTCTCATTGTTGTCTACCACTCAATTTCTATGACAAACAGATTTTCTCGCGTACACGATCGTTTTTAACCATAAATTCACCAAAATGTCACTTCGATAGAAGGAATCCTTTTACGTAGGAATTCTGATCGTACGTAGGTTGCAATTTGCAATGTAACATCTTCGAGCTGATTTCATATAATATTTTTCAAAACATCCAAAATCAGTTCAGAGTAAATGGACAAACATTTTAATATATCAATATATATTTCTTTTTCAGGCTACTGACGCTGACATAGGCGAAAACGCAGCACTACTATACTGGAGTTCTGAGCCAGAACTGGCCGTGGCCCCTACCACTGGTTTCGTACATCTCAGAGACGGTGCTGTGTTGGAGAATGGAGTGAGGCTGACAGTCAGCGCTACAGACAGGAATGGGCTGGGGCTGACTGGGACTATTGATATCTTGGTAAGAATTTATATAGATCTGGGGGGTTTTCTTGGTTTTGTTGATTTAGGTCTTTTCAGAGATTATCGGCCGACTTTAAACTATACAAACTGTTATTTTTTTATATTTTATCAGACATAATAAAAGTTTAGATTCAGGATTAATCTATTATAGGCCAGGCTAATCCAGAAACTAATATTTCTCCATATCCAATGTTTTAATACGTTAATAAATACATTATTGAAAGTAAAAAATAAACATATATACAGTTGTAATACTCCAAAGAAAGGTTATCCCTAAGACAGAAAATGTATAAAAAAATTATGATAAAATTGTTTGCAACTTCCTCGTACACACACTATAAATAAAGATGACCTCAAGTGATAAATTTTCATAAGACGACTCTACACACAGTTTTTACTAGGTAATCACACTCCATCCTAGACCATAATAAACTCTTATCATCAGGCAAATTATGGTCAAGTGCAAACTCATTCAGTGTAAAAAAAAATACTCGGGGTTTTGGAATGACAACAAACTTGCTTTGTCAAACAGTAATAATGCAGTTATGCAAATTGCGATGCGCATGCGACCCCCTGGTACAGAATGTGTTTATAAATGCGAACACAGTTTGTGATCGCGTGCTTTTACCGCAAATAAAAAAGCTTTAAAGTTGTTCTTTATTTAACCTTCTCGTATTATAATACTCCAGGAATCAATACAGAAAAACCTGATACAGATTTTTATGGATATATATATTGCCAGAGAAATGCTAAGTACCTACAATCACTAACGAATTCTGATTTCTAATATTAATAAAAGATTTACAAAATACTGTAACTATTACTGAATTTCAATATTTACTATCGTTTGTTAATATCGATTTAGATCTCGTATTACATTCTCGACATATTTACAAATACCGTTCAATCTTTATTCGATAAACCGATATGGAGAAAGCGAGCCAAGAGATATTTGCTTAATGTGAGTAAACCTATATGAAGGATTTCACTTATCTCGGTGTCTCAGAAGCTTCATAAACTTAAGCTCAGGTTACTTAAAGCTTGTGTGAGATCATACACCCACTTCTGAATAAGTAATTAATAATCGTAATTGAACGCGCTCTGAAATCGAGACGGTAATTTATCGATAGTGGTTTTAACGGAGATTTGTTATTGGCTGTGGAAATTATTGTACTTGATTGATAGTTATATTTCTAGCTGTACTCAGTATAAGGGGACGTTAGGTATTAGATGATGAAATAGTTGACACTGATACCTGTATTAGATATCACGAGATTTTTACAATCCGCTAACTTCTGTTTGTTTTTATTCAGTAGGATATTTATATTAGAACAGATTTCGCAATATTCACATTTAAATTAAAAATGGCTTCATAATGTTCCAGCAATTTATCGAATAACTCTAAAAGTCGCGTGGGATCTACTTTTGAGGCTTAACTTTTTGCTACAACCCGGAAAAGGATAATAAGAATTTGAATAAAATAGCAGCCTTAAATTTTTCACAGAATATAAATGGTTTCCACCTTCATTAGCATCATTGAAGGAAGATTTTGGACGCACTTAGTTTAGTATTTATTATCTAATTCTTTATGTTAAAACTCAGCATGGGTCATCCATCTCTGACTCATTCACGGATTCAAGGTTTAGAGACTTTAGAGACGCCAAAAAGGTGTTTATGGCGCAACAAAAATACTTAGGAGCTGCTTTTATGGCTACATTAACAGCGCGCATGATATGGTTTGTCTGTCATTATGACCGACCCTTTGTACGAGCACTTGTTTTAACAAAATTTAAGTGACTCGAGTTGCAAAGCATTTATTCTCTAAGAATTTTCTTTTTGATTGAGTGAAATCAAATAGTCGTTTTTAGGTTTGTACCTTGTTATGGTTAATAAAATACTTTAGACTTGTGAAATGTATCATTCGATATACTGAAAGTCCTAGTATTAAATTTAGTTGAAATTTCATAAGTATTTTTTTCAAACATACGTTTAACGCCGATGAAACTTCACATAACTAAACTATTGTCCCCTTATATAAATTGTACCTTGAACTAAACAATAAATCCTTCATATCTATTCGGCTATAATCAAACTTTATTTCTTGCCATACGTAATTGATGCAAAGCAAAAACATATGTAACTTTAAAATCAGTAGCATAAATCCCGCTATATGACGATATAAAAAATCCTCTATCAGACAGTTTGATCTCAATCGTCCACAAACCCATATTAGCAGTTTTCTTTGACAGTATTTTATTAATGCAAATCACGAGGACAATAACGACTAATCCAGTGTTATTTACTCACTCAGCTGACCTTAACTGTATCTGCGTTTGCCATAAAATTGTTATGTCTATACGTCTTTGCATATCATCATACTAAACACTTATTTCCATAATACATAAGCAGAGCATTAACCTGTTGCTATTTTATGGCCCATACCTCTAACTTTTGTTATTGTTTCTAGGTACGACTGCTGGATGAGAGCTACATCGTGGTGGTGACAATCAAGGATGCGTTCTTAGATGACGAACAAAGCATACTATCTTCTCTGTCGGATGCTGTTGGATATCAACTCAAAGTACTGAGATCTGTAGTCATTTCTGGAGACTCGGAGGCATCTAGAAAGAAGCGGGATGTAACAAGCACAGGAGGTGCGTCACTGCAGATGTACATTTATGGGCTGATCGCATCGGAACCGGTATCTGTCGAACAACTCACCACGTAAGCATTCTTCAATCAATAACATTTTGTTACGACCACCACCTTGTTGCATTGCATTCAATTATTCTTAATGCGTCTTGTTTTCAGGGATATAAGTAACATAGTAACGGCTCCGGTCGTCATAGCGAGCTCGGTATCTCTGCAAGATCATCTAGAAGGTCAGGAGATATGCGTCATAGCGGGACGTGATACGGGCTTGCTGGTCGCCACGATAGTCCTAAGTGTCCTCCTCTTCATAGCGCTAGCGCTGATAGCCGTGTGGTTTTTCCTTAGATGGTAAGAATACCGTTGTCTAGAAACATTCCATTTATTTATCACCGTTTGACCAAAATCACGTACTAAAACGGCACTTTGCTTACAGGAGAAAAAACAGAAACTACGACCAGTTTAGCGATGAAAATAGCATAGCGTCTAGAAATGTGTCTGAAGATGGCGTATCCAAGCCTGATGTCAGGCCGAGATTGGACATTGCAGAGTTAAGGAAAAGTGAAAGAAGACTTCAAGAAATGTTGGAGACACCTGTCGAAGAGGTTTATGTGGAACCTATAAATTCTAAAAATGATGCCATCGTCAATATTCCCGATCCTTCTTCGATTGTTACTATTGACAAACTCAAAGATGGAGATGACATATCAAACGACAAATTTGGTGAAACAAAAACTCCAAGAAGGAAATCTGTGGTCACATTTAATGAGAATGTAGAGAAAATAATACACCTAGAAGATACACCGGACGCTGATGATTCATCCTCTGAACCAGAATTTGAAGTATACAAACTATAATAGCTACGTGTACATATTAAAATCGCATGATGTAGATATTTTGCAATAGTAATGATACTCAATTAAATAAAACTTGTACCCAAATTGAATAAGCAAATCATTTCATGTGTATTTCTCACGTCATAACTAAATATTAGAAGTATTGACGCCGTTTTATACGACTTGCATTGTATCTTTTAATTACGAATCATCATTAAATTCTGAAGTCTAAAAAGAATGTAAAACTTAAATTAAATTATCTAATTAATGTCAAAGAAGACATTGCAAAGAGCATAAAGGCTTCATTCAAGCATTAAATAAACACGTAGATACGACGGTCTCGCTTGAAACTCAAAAGGTAAGTAACAAATTTTAGCGAAAGCAAGTTCGTGTTAATTAAAATTTCAAATCTCTGCCGACTGTGGAAGGCATTATCCTCTTTATTGCAAACCCTAAGATGCTATCAGACATTTGAAATAAATAATGTGATGTGTCTCTTAACTCAACTCCAGGACTCCCGACTATGGCGATTTAAAGATAAGTTTAGTTTTCGTCCGCTGAATGGGAAATACCGACGACAGATTGCATTTTACATATTTGAGAAAAGTTTCCTTTTACGTGAATAGAATTTATTTAGGTTGCCTGATGTATTTAGCCATTTATCGAAGACCTTAAATTATAAGGATGACTTACACAACTAGTATTATTTATACACAATTTGTATTATATTTGTTAGTTGTATACATAGATAATTATAGTCAAGGCTTCGTTTGATCGAAGAATCAAGTACAAAAAATAGGCCATAGTATTTTGCTCTTACGTTGTAAATTAAATCAATCAATAACTTTAACGTATATTCAGGAACAATTTCTTAATTATGCTTATGCCAATACTTATCAGTTTAGCTTTATTTCTACCAATGGTAAGTATCTTGACTTTCTTCAGAAACATTAGGGCCAAACAATACCTTGATTACAAAATGACGACATCTTTATGCATGACGTCATACAACCAATAGGTGGTTGTTCTGATGCATTCTGTACCTGACGTCATCAAATGACACCAAACTTCATAAAAACGGATGTTTCGGCTCGGACATAAATTAGATAAAAAGTTCGCATTCCGAAAATGTTCCTTTACCTACCTGTCGAGCACCTTAGCGGTCTCCGGCGCTAACTGTCGCATACAATAATATTTTTGGCTAAACTTGTATTTACAGTTATCCTTCGGTCGAGCGCTTTTGAACCTTCCTATGGCGATGGAACATGGATAAATACATATATGGGCGGAACGAGGATATTTGACCATGATTTACAACATGTGCAATTTGTGATATAATGAAGCCGGAGGTCTACGCAGTAATTAATATAATATCATACATGTATTGATGTTTTTGGGCTCGTAAATCATGGTGATTTGATCCAATTAAAACACTGCGTGGGAGAATATTTATAACGAAATATCCTGCTTTCCTACTATTGATTTGTATAACATGAACCTTTCTAGAAATTTCCTACTCTACAGAGAATACGCATGTGTTAAGTTGTTAGATTTTCTTTATTTATTTAATTCAAGCTTCCTATGCGGTACTGTAGTACGAAGAAATAAACATTTTCGCTTCATCAGGCAAACGTTATGAAATATTACGCTAGATGACATAAGAAGTATGCCATATACTCACAAATATGGTAGTGAGATATTTGAGCTTCATTTTATTCTAGACACAGGCAGTTAGCAGAAAGACCATACAAGACAGTGGGCAAATAAAATATGACGACATTTGTAATTTTTAGATGATTGGTAATTTACGAGTTATTCACGTGTAAGATTTGCAAATAAAATAGTACACTTATAAATTACTTTACTACACCTAGACCCAAAACGAGGAGAGAATTTTAAGATAAAAGTGCCATTAATTTTATAGCATGTTTTTGAAGCTATTTCGGTTTTCGTTCGTAACGCCTGCGGTATTTGTTACGGGCCTTTTTCTCTTACTCGTAACTTTTCCATTCATCAGGTAACTGTTGTTTCTGCTTTGTAACCATCTCGCGGGGACCGGCCCCGCCCACGGACATGGTTAGTGGGTGTCATATCGCAGGTGCTGTCAAACACGTACTGACATATGAACATATACCAGGATGTCAATATGAGAGCTCCAGTACCGTATGATGGAGAGAAAATGTATCTGTTTAGAGAATATTGCTTGGTAATCATTGGTTTTGAAAAAGATCGAACTCAGTTCATTTCTTAGTTAGCAATTTGGATGGTATTCATCTGTGTTTTTTTTTTTTTTGTTTTTTTTTAATTCATGTCATATTTGAGATAAATAATCCTTTTTTTGTTCAATATTACGGTACGTTCAAACGGCGTTGAGTGTTTCTCTACCGAATCGGTTTTTTGCAGGATTCGGTGCAGTTGTATCAGTATTTCAATGAATGAGTTCACACATGCATTCGGTTTCAAGATACGGCAAAAAAACCGAATCATGCTGAAGTTGACATCCGATTTTGCGGCTACAAACCGATTCGGTCGTACTGCAAAATGTCGGATCCGATCCAGTGGTATAGCGCATTCAATACATGCGTTCATACGATACACGCAGGGGTAGATTCGGTTTTTCACACGAGATCCCGATACGAGGCCGTCGGATACGGCCATGCAAGATGTGTTGTGTGAATACAACATTTGGTTTTTCCAGATCCGATGAAAATAAGATTCGGCAAAACGTGGCTTCGTGTAAACGTACCGTAAGATCTTGAAAATGTAGAGCAATTTTTGTAAAAAATAATTTGGTCGAAAAGATTTCACTCCGTATAACAACAGTGGCTGACAATGAAGAAATATAATATTCTTTCTTTTCTAGACTTTTTAAACCTATTACCACCTTGCTAGAATCTTATCTGTGAATATAAACTTACTTTTACGGTCGAACCGCGCAGTCGACCTCAAAAGTTGGACTGCGGGCGAAAACATTTGCGGTCCTAACTTTTCACTACCAAATATAGCCATTTCAGCAGAATAACATCCGTGAAAATTGGTTCACATTTCAACTCTTTTTAAAAACAGAGTCACATGTAATCATACAAACCAACACGTCCCACCAGTTTTATATTTTTGTTTGCTACGAATTTCGCTTTACGCTGAAAGAGTTATTTTTACAGAAAATATGGTGAGAATTCGGTAGCGAAGTTAACGGTTTAACGCGTAGGAATTATGTACATAGTTATATTTTACGTAGGTTCAAAAAATGTAATTACTGTGTGCATGTTCTGTTAGACTTTATTTTCTTTTTCTTCTGGGTATATAATATGAAAGTTATCTACAGCCAATGGTAAACATAGGTCGACTACGCACAGGAATTCGGTGATTATGATGATTAATAGTGAATTTGCCATTCGATTGTAGCGTTTATATACGTATATATACATACAGTTCATGAACATACAAATAAAATAAGTACAGCTCCAAAAACTATTGCGTACCGTCAGACAAATTATGGTCAAGTGCAAACCCGCATAAAAACATAAGAAATAGTTCACTTCTTGTTTTCTTAATACGGAAATAAAAAGTCAAAAGTTTCACAAGTAGCAACTGCATTCTAAACTGCACATGCAGTATGAAAGCATGTCGATGTCAGACATGTCTCGCGTACAAAAGCTCTTTAATCCAAGCTCAAGATGCAACGCGTTTTCAAGATTTATGCAGCTTTTATGCAGGCTTATTTTCTTTCAGTTTGTATCCATGCAACCAATAGGTACTGACTTCAAATGCGGTCATACTGCAGATAATATTGTATTTATTTTATTTCCGAGGATGGTTGCCACAGAATATAAATCTGTTTTATTTTAATAGGAAGTCCTAAAGAAACAAACCAGAGAACAGTAATGTAGGTCAATGTAGATGTTCTTTTTACTTACTTTATAAAATAACTCACTGTAGGGAAGGTTATTTAAGACCATTACTCCATATCACACCTCACCACTATCACTTAGATATATGAGTAAATCTGGCTGTAGCTGATATGAAATAGAAACATTATAATGAAATTAATTTTGATAAAGTTTCCTGTATCGTTATTATATTTATTAAATTGTAAAGACACCAATCCTGTTGCATAATATAGTAGCTATAATAAACCCCACATACCTTTAGCCTTTATAATTATGTTAAAGTATTTATACCGAGACAATAATGGAAACTGAAGCGTAGACATACAGGCTTACTGCTACCTAAAAAGTTACTATTATCTGTTGGCGGTGTTTTGTGAGTTACATAATATATCAACCTAGTACCAGCAGTACCTACAAATGATAAAAACTTGACTAAAAAAAGCAAAACTATCACAAATGGCATCCAAGTTTTACAAAATCCTTACAGCTAGTCCACCAGCCACCACCGTTGCATCGATTTCATACGTTGCATCGGTTACACCGTTGCAGTTGCATCGATATGCTAAATATCAGCGATATCGATAAGCTCTGCTAAAAAGTATGGCAGAAAGAGAAGATATTGATGAAGAGGACGTGATAACAAGATAAATGTATAATTTGTTCGCAGAAGGGGTTGGTATATCTCAACAGTTGTCAGCAAATTCTTATGTGTCATATGTATATGTACATAAATACCAACAGCCTTCTCAAACTTCAAAGAGTTGCCCTTTAGTTACCATCAACCCTGTATATAATGTCCAATGTACACAGAGCAAAAAGCGCGCCTTGCTAGATCCTATTTAAATAATGTGCCATCCGAATATCCGTGATGCAGCTCAAACAAACACGTACAAAATTTTTACCGTGAATACGACAGAATCATGATAATTGAATTGCCACATTTTGGACGACCAAGGCTAAAGTTTTATTAAACAAGTACCTAAATATTACCTAATACTTACATTCTTAGTTCCGTTTAGTCACTGGGAGTTGAGGATTTACGCTATTTTTTCAGTTACATGTGAGATGTGTGCTTTTATGGAGTAACTAATAATATTATGTTTGTCTTTAAATTTATTAGGTTCTCTACCTGGGCCAGGGTGCGATTTCCTAGTACGCATGTTAGGAATTTGTTATTATTAGTGAGCAATTGCAATATTTATTGATTAGCGACTTAGTGGTTTTCTATACGTTTCCGTACACTCAAATATGTTGTTATAAATAAACAAAATAAAATAAAATAAAAATAGCCTTTATTTCAGATATACTCAGTTGATTATTACAATAAAATACTTCAAATGTCACTTTAGAATTTCAATAAATATAGCCAACATAAAATGGACATACTTTTTTTTTATTGTATTTATTTACTTACGCATCTTATTCTCAAACCCCTCGCTTTGCTATCTATTTTATCATAATTCTCGTTTCAAGAACTTTCTTTGTGTCTATCCTCCCGATTTACACTAAAAACAAGCACAAAGAAACGAAATCTTTCAAATCTTTATGGCAAAACCGGAACTCATATCAAATCAGAGGAGTCTAGTTTATGGCCTCGAGAGGTTGCAATCGCACCAGGATAACGGTGTCACTCGCTTTAAATTATAATAATAGACATTAACCTAGAAAACAACAAGATCAAGGAGCAGAATTTATGGCGGAGAATGACATCTGCTATTATTTCTAGCTTTGTGAATTTTAATTTGTTTTAGAGATTTCACTTGCGGCGAAAAAGAAACAAGTTGTTTGATTTAGTAGCCCTGGCTCAGAGACGCTCAAAATAGCATTATCCGGTAGTGATAACGTTTTAGGTTTTTCTAATAGAACGAAATTTACATACTTGATTTATTATGAAAATATTTATAACAATTAAACAAATCAATACACTTTATGAAGCTTTGATTATAAGTTAGAATAGTATATAATCATTATTAACAAAACGAAAAAAAAACTTACGTATGAACGTACCTATATACTTACATATAAAAAGTTTCATACTGTTTTTCGTACTTGCTATATAACTAACTGGGGCAGAAAGTAGTGTCGAGTTAAATACCTATCCAGCTATATATAAATAATACTTTTCAGATCATAAAACTTAATAGGCACCGGTACAAGGACCGTTACTTTAATGGCGAAGCGATGAGTGCTTAATAGCCTGCTACAATTTTGGCAATAAAAAACTGTTTATAGGACACTGCATGGCACTTGTTTCGTTTACGGACGGTTACGTGTTATTAATGTTGTTCTATCAAGATTAAGTCAGTCTTCTTCTTCTTTCAGTCATTTCACGCCGCGTCTCATCTCGAGTATAAGCTTTTCCTGAACTCCTTACTGAAAGCTCCTTGATGCACGATCTTAGAGGCCTTAGCCAAACCAAGCACGGCCCGTGTGCTTTCAATTATTTCAGCCTAGAAATTAAAAAATGAGCATTATAGTTCAATTCTTAGCAAAAAAAAATATTGTTTTTGCTAGAAACAATATGTCAAGTTGGTAATTCTAAGTACATTAATTATAGATATGACATTTATCACCAGTGCAACTCTACAGAGGGTAAAATAATGGTCCTCAACATCCGTTGACAGATAACATTAGGTCTCAGTTAAAAATAACAGAGATACTAAACCACAAAAAACCTAAATCCGAGCTCAAAAGATTTCCTCCTCAGATTAAAATCTCGACAACCTGGTGGCATCTGCATCCCGGAAACCACGATCACATACCAAAAAACTAAAATATGTTTTAATTTTAAAATTAATTTATCATTGTTATATAAATTGACCATTTAAAACATACAAACTCAGGTTAAACCTGGATGAGGCTGGATCAAGATCGTAGGCAATTCAAAGAGTTATTCAGAGAGGGGCCTATGCCTACCAAGCTGTGGAAAAAACCGGCTGTAGATGATGATGATGATGACGGTGGTGATTGGCCATTTAGGTCGTAAATAAAGTTATTAAAAATATTCGCAAAAATTAACGATAGTAGGTGGTTTCGGTTGTCACAAGGTATGTTTTGGGTCATTCACCTTCAGAATTAGTTCTGAGAAAAATAGACCCTCTTAATGTGTATTTTATTCTAAAGAGTTTAGAACGTTTAATATGTATGAATCAATCAATATGCAGGAAGGCCTATGAACTGTGAAAATATTAAATTGATGCTAGTTTGGTTTAGATCTAGACTAGTATCTTATTATGAGTATTTCAGATTTTTAAACGGACTTTCCATTTGAGAATCTCAAAGAAGGATATACGAACATTATTTTTTTATACTTTTTGTAGTATACAATGATACGGTCTTTGTTACGGAAGGTAGGTCCTTAGTAAAAAGGTACCTAGTTTATTTACTTACTTATGCCATAATAACGCGACAGTTGCACTATTCTTTTTCCAAGATATTATACTTACCAAAATCAATATCAAAATATTATGAACTTGACTGACAATTAACATCCTAGTCCTACTGTTGGAATATACTCCTGTCCATAACAAAAAAAGTTAGGTATGTAAATTTGTGTTAGTCAAAGGTATAATAATATAGATACGTATACATAGGAAATCTTTAAAATTGTTTTTAATAGTGTTAATGACCTAAGCAAAGTTAACAAGTGATTTGTTATCTTCTAACGCTGTCCTGCGCCAAACAGCCTTAATTTAAATAAATGTTTTGACAAATTTATGCGATGTCACACTGTTAAATACTGGACGAATATTACAAATCAGTTTTGTTTTGACAGGAAATAAATGTGAGCAAAGTGATTACATTTTTTTAACGTAATAATATAAATTGACAATTTAGCATTCAATGAACAACTACTATGATACAATGGTAAAAAAATGCAAATAAAAACCTAGTTTTTAATACAATAAATAAAAGTCATTTATTTCAGGCATGTTTTTTTTATTTTATTTATTTACATGAGATAGGCTCACGCTTGACTACAACTCGCTTAATGTTAAGCAATGTTATAATCTACGATCTAGCGCGCTTGCCTAAAAGAACAATAGAATACTGCCCTACACCCTACACACGTTTTTCAAACCAAATAAGAAACAACTGGCGAATTAAGTTTTGTATCGATTACTTTATTTGACAACTCACACACCCTATAAAAATATGCTGATTCATCGAATCATAAAAGCAACGTGAATGTGTATCAAAATTTCAAATAAATGTAACTGATCGCGCAAAGATGCCAATTCTCTAAGCAAGAATGTATGTCAGATCAACAAATAAAATAAAAATCTCCAGACAATATCGACACAGAACATATGTTTGTTGAGTCACCGACCCTTCTCATCCTTTTCAAATTCATTCCCAATACTTTTGAATAAAAAAATTACCACGCATACTAATGTACTTACGCATTTCTTTGAAATGCAAAGATACGGGCTACATGCAACGAAAACACGTCATTTCAGATAACAGATATTTTATTAATAACCCTTCGATAGATTAAATTAAATTGACCGCAATAAATCACCTGCTTCTTCTGAAATCGGACGCTAAAAGTAAATGGAGTTAAAGTGAGTATTTATGATCGATCCTGTATTTCGATTTAATTCGTTATTAATGTGTTATACAAGAAATATAGTAAAATAGAAATATTCACAGCAAATATTTTGAACAAGCAATTTCATTGGCTCTTGAAGAAAGACTTAAAAAAAACTTTCAGAAGACTTGATGACCTCCTTTTTTTGGAAGTAGTTTAAAAACAGTGTACATTTTTAGACATATATAGAGAGATAGAAAATTGACATGACATGTTTTCTGTTACTGTTTCAAGACGCTGCAAAATGTATTAAAAAAAAAACATTTTAATAACTATCACCACTAGAGTCAGCTTTATGCATTAACGATCTTAATAGCTGTCAATACTGTCATGCATAATTATCACGAAGCAAAAACCGGAAGTAATTATCATGTCAAAATATTTAGCTGTAAGTAAATTATTAGATAAAAACAATTAGCATTGCTCATTAGCATACGACTAAACTGTTACTTGCGTTGTCTAGAATTAACATAAAAAGCACTGTTATAAAGGCCATGTAAAACAATATGTGTAGTGTAGGTAGATATATCACTATTTAAAACTGGTTATAAGTTTTTAATAGTGAAATTCGAAATTTTAGCCATGGAGAATCGATTTCACGACGTAATTTGATAAACCAATAAAATGAGCACGATTTGACTACTGTCTGGCGATGGGAGTTTAAATATGTGTGAAAAGTTTTATGGAGTTGATTGATGGATAGCTTTATATAGATTTTCTGATATATGAAACACTTTAAATTCTGAATGTTTATACTTAGGCCTACTTGCACGACGACTTTTAAGCACTTTAAGCCATTTTCATCAGACAGTTTTATCTACAAATGCGTTTAAAAGTCATTGCATAAGCCCAATTTTTATTTTCATTTTAATGATTATTTATTATCGTTTAATAACGGTAAATAAATTAAAGTAAATGTAGGTATTCCTACAAATTTCTTGTGTAAAAACAAATAAAAAAATGTTGTCCACAAACTTATGGACCCATTTAAAGCGCATCAGTAGGTCGAATGCATCAGGTGCACAACTTACTGCCCACGGAATTTGTGTCACTTCTTCGGAAAAATCTGTTTGTTGTTTCCAAAAGAAATTGAGGATAAAATATCCGGAAACCCAGCCAGTACCTTAATCCGAGAAAATAACGGTTTTCGTAAAATATTGGACAAGGATAAGCTTTCGATTTAAATGTTTCAATCTTCAGTCAAATAAATTAATTAAAACGCAATTTAAAAAAATATGTGCATAACAAAAGACTTCAACGCGCATGCGTCATAAAACGCAGTTTTGAAATCTTCGATTTATAACGTTTTTTACTTAGTAATAAACTAAATTGAATTATTTAAGCAATTTAATACCGTTTTAAAAGTCGTAAAAACCTAATTCTTAAATTAAAAATTTGCTAATACAATATTAACAGGTTTTTTGCAGATTCGCCACAATGTGAGAGAATATCTAACGGTGTTTTTAGCACATTCCTCCTTGCCTTGTGAAATATTATGGAAACGTGTATATAAATATGTTTCTATATGTACAATACAATCTTGTGACTACCTACATTGTGGACATGTTGTGGACCGTTGTCCTTAAAACGCTGTTTGTTTTTAAATGTTTTTAAACAGCTTAACACATTATTATATGCACCTACTTTCTCATTTTCTTTGTCGGTGACATCTTCATTTACGAGGAAATATAAGTTCAGTTACCATTTTTGTTAAGATACATTTAATAACATTTATGGTAAAATAAAATAAGGATAGACTTAGCTAGATCTATGAATGAAAAAAATTCAATCCGTGCAATTGTTCGTATTCCATTAAACCATACTTTTTCTATTTATCCAATGAGAGTGGCCAACTCTGGTGTTGCGAGTTTATTAGGCCGACCTAAGGGCCTCACGACTGGCGTACTAGACCTACAATTTAACGTGTCATCCGACCCACGGAAGCGGTCAAAATGGAATCCCACTTTTCGGTCACCCATCCAAGGACTGACTGCGTCAACCTTTGATTAACATTGGTAATCGCATGCGATTGCCTCCGCTAACTTATATAATACAACACATCTACTTGTTCGCTTATTATTTTTAATACAGACGTAGGTATGTGATCGATCGAGCTATATAACCATATACACATATAATATAGGCCTTATACAATCAAAATATTCAAAGAGCGTGCAGGGCATAACAACTCTTATGTAATAAACACGAATTCACAAGGCCAGGACCTTGATCGCTAAGATAAACATAACGACTTTATGCACTTCTCAACGCATTCGCTGCCGAAGAAAGCGAGATAAGTTTTTGTTTTACTTACTGGTTCATACTCACTAAAATGCAAAGTTCAATGAACTCTTGATCAAAAAAGGAAAAAAACTTGCATATATTGGAACATGCGGCCCAATGAGCCGGCTTTCGTAGAATGCAGGACCCATATTTATCGCCTGTTTTTGGCAAAAAAATACCGCTACCTTATCCAAAAATAAACGTTACGTTGCATTATGTTCTTATTAAAATGTAGAGTTTATTTATATACTTAGATAAAGAGTTTTTTTTGATGAGCATAATCGATTTTAAAATACTTCTTTGATAAAACTGTTAGTGTGGTTAAAATTAACACAAAGGAATTACCACTTTGTTTTACATGCAGACTTGGAAACTTGAAACGAAATGCTTTTCTGAACTATTGAATTGCATGGAATAATGCAAATGTTTTAATGATGCTCTTATTGTATTATTATTATTTGTATTGTCATTTATTTAATGTTTCAAAGTTTATTTTTATTTGCTTGTCCTAATAATATAACAGGTTTTTTTACGTGGGATAGGTTTACGTTTGACTAAAGCCTGACTGATGTTGAAATGTCGATCGTAATATCTCTAATATCGTAGTATATCCTAGTGTGAGATGGCAGAGAATCCCAATGCACCAACATTGTATGACATGTAGGTATATTTATTTAGTTTATAAGGGTGTAACTTTAAGTTTTCTGTAAATAAAGTATTTTGTATTTGTATTGTATACCCATTTTACTCGTATTTGTGTAGCAGGCAATACAAACTATTGAAATTATATTTTTACTACCAACCGGATATGTGATATTCAATTTAGATTTGAATAAAAACATCCAGTAGCCGTTCAATTTGCAAGCTATTAGCGCTCGGCTGTGAAAATGTTGGAAAACATTATTAGGCCAACGCTAGCTCCATCAGTTGACGAATAGTAATGTAATACGATTCAACGAGTATAATATTGTGATAACAAATATTTTTGACTAGTTTTATACACAAATACATTTGTGTAAAAATATCCTAGCATCGTATGATTTTATATCATGACATGAAATATTTTGTTAAATATCTACAAATGAAATGAATTAGCTCATTGTCAGGCAACTAGGTTTTTACAGATGGTAACACTTTTATAGAATAATCTTGGAACTAGGTAAGTTATAAGACAATAAAGTTCTCTAGCCGCTGCCCGTCTATATAATCTAGAACATCATATTTTCTCGACTACATAAAAAATTTTCTGCCTATTCTGCCTATAATAATAGGCATATTCATCATCCCATATAGTAGGCAGTCTATTCTGACATAAGGTGCTAGGCATGACATTCCGTTTTAAAAACAACACATTTCAGCCAGATTACTCGTATATTATATAGATGCACTTTCAAGCACCAAGACAGTACATATGTCAATCCATCAAGGGCGCATTCCAAGTCTTCATCAAAATGTCAAGTGGTCATAACTAAGAGGACCAGGAAATCCTTTGTGGTTACAATTCAACTGTTCACACTATAATAAACACTATTTAATTAGTATGTAATCATTCACTTGATATTCGCTTAATAAAATGTATGTGATCATCCGTACGCCACATTAAAATAGAAGTTTATTTATAGGTTTATTATTTACTACTCAGCAAGTTTATAAATTCACACAGAATCTGAGGGCACGGTTGTATCTCAGAAGATTAACTATTTAGGTGCTCGTAATAAACTTATGTGTATATTATATCAAATTGCTAAAAGTACATAAAATAGTTGGAGATTGATATTTTTTTAGAAATTTGAACCATTAATCTTTCTTTAAAATATTCAAGGAATGTAAACCAAATGAGTTATTTAATGCATAGTTTGATTTTTTTAGAATCAGAACCTTTTTTTTTAATATTCAAGGATTGTAAAAGAAATAAGTTATTCAATTTATATTAGGGTTTACATACAATAAAACATGTTATCAACAGAATTTAGATGACAGCCAGCCCCGTCATATAAATAATTACTTCTGTATAATTAAAAAGTCTAGTTCTAATCCAACGATGATTTGTACATTTTATATTGCATAATTTAACTTTTAGACCGGAAACAGCCTAATTCTAGACCTATAAAAAACTCACAAAATACAGCTTTTGTTTTAGTGTACAAAAACACTAAGCTTAGGCTGCCTCAATCTCATGCTCCAATGATTAATTTAATTCGTATCTCCAACATTTGTAGTAATTGATAGGTATATTGAACTTAGATTAACGGAAACACAGAGTTAGATGTGGACCCGTCTTGTCGTTGCTGGGACCACTAAATAAATAATCGGTTTAGAGATGTGTTACCACATGAAGAGTGTTAAGCTTTTGGTTATATTCGTGTGTTGACAAGCTCGTTTGTTTGTTATATATTTACATGTCAGTTGTATCATAAATACAAAGATGAACTTTAACCATTGGGTTCTTGGTTTTACCCTTTGCGTACGCAATAACTGAGTTCCTGACTGACTTCTAAATTTTTAACAACAGCTAATCAAACATAATATTTTTTAATAACTTCATGAAACATAACATCTATAATAATCTCGAATGACTTGTATAGGCAATTAGGCATGTTATGTTCAAAGGTACAGGATTTATTAAAATTTTAGTGTGGGGGATATCCTGTGTTGGCCAAATTACCTAAGGCTATCGTCCTTGTATATGGAATAATGTTAAAATAAATAGAAAGATGTACATAATTTTTACTATTTCACAGAGTAAAAACAAATTTGAAAAAATCTCGTAACTATAGTAGCAAAGACAAGATAACCAAAGAACATTTTAATAAGAAATACTTATTGAAAGATAAAAATAAATTCTTATAATCAAGGGATGCTTAATACTAACGAATCAATGCGAGCAAATCTACGTTTTTATCACTCGTGCATTATGAAATAGAATTACATAGGTCTGAATTCAATATTCACATCTCACCCCAATAATTTACAACTTACATTTTGTAAACATTTTAAATTAGCAGCTTGTTACTTTGCCGGCCTGTATCCCATTACACTTCAAGATTCAAAAAATTCAAAATTCATTTATTCAGAATAAGTGTAACAATAATTCTTAATTACTACCTAACATACTGGGTGAGGGCACACCCGTGCTATGTTAGCTAGTCCCTTCCAGTGATCTTGATTACATTAATACAGTTTACACTCCTTGATTTATGAGTTTATTTCCGGAACTCATTGTTAAATTTATTAAACCATTCGAAAGTTGAACAAACAGTTTACACAGAGGGATGAGAATCAACTTTTATACGATTGATTCATTTGCACGAAACAATTAAAAGGATATTTGCTTTTGTTAGTCGAACGAGATTTAATTTAGATTTGACATTTTGAATACAGTATCAATAAAAAATTGTATTCAATTGTACTATCCCATTTAATTGAAATAAATAGTCGATAACTTTTGAAGACAAATCGTGACCTCCAGGTAAAGTTGAACCAATTTGTTGAGGAGTATGCTTTCATATATAGTTCTAGTTTTGATATCTATAAAGTTAGATTATGCATTCTCAGAACGTTTTTTTTTCGTTTTTTCCCTTACTGAACCGTTAAGTAAATATAAACCCACACTAAACAAGTCATATAAATGTAAGACCATGATCGAATTTTAAGTAACTTACTTACTTATCGAACTAAATTTTTAAGTAAGGATACCTCAGGTTCCTACTTCAATAGAGATTTGCAGATAATAGGTGATCTAAAAGGGTTTTATAAAAAAAATATTAAATGGGATCAATTTTAACAGCCTACTTGAGCCATTGGGAGGCTCCTTTAAACTGTAAATGACTACAAATAACTTATTATTTGGCTATATTGCGGTCATTTCAAAGTAAGGTATAATCTTGATGTCTCACAAACATGACACTATGCTTTCAGAATGCTAAACGTTAAATTCTAACAAACCGACCGTTGAATCTTTGAAGATTATCCATAATGTGGGATGAGATAACTGAGAAGGAGTTTTCTAAAGTAGCTCACTCCGAAAACATTAAAGGATATATCTTCTGTTCAGTTTTAAAAGTGTTTAATTTTATTTTTATCGTTATTTTAACAAAGTGGTACTTTATCGTGTTAAGGCGTTTTGTTTATTCAGTTTTAAAAGTGTTTAGATAATAAAAATAAATCATGTATCAAGCTACTGTATATTATCAAGAGTATTTTTTAAAAACTTGATAGGCTCACGCTTGACTACAACTCGCCTGATGTTAAGCAACGCTGTAGTCTGCGATCTAGCGCGCTTGCCTAGAAGAAGCCGGTTTACTCTAATAATATTAGGTAATAATATATAAATTTAAAAATCAGTTAATAATAGTTCTCATACTAATTATTTGAGTAGTACCTTATACGTTTTTACTACGAGTATTGTACTCGTAGATCTACGTAGTTCGTCACGTAGCACTTGCTATCGACGTAGCTGGAGCCAAAATAATAGCTAACAAATAAATAATACTTTCGCCTCGGATCTAACTTTCACACTCAAACGATTAATATGGAATGGAATCAAGCAAAGCGGTGAAATATATATTTTTAACTGGTTTAATTAACGCAAAAAAGTTTGTTCTCGTATTTGTAGAGTTTGTAAATGTTGTTAACGAGCTGTTCCGTTTTTTCGACTGAATGCAATCGACTGAAATAATTCGTTGGATGTTTTAGGAATTCGTTTTACTTCCTAAAACCAAATAAATTCCGGGGCGTATCTAAATTATTCCAATAAAGTGATCACTAATGGGTTGTAAAAGTTAATGTAATGGGGTTTGATAAAGAATTAATCAAGTCGATTAATACTTGAGAGTCCTGGATTAAGTGTGGTAAAAGGATGTAGGATCCACACACGGCCGTCGAGATGTAGGTGTGTCGAGTTACTCACACATGGACTCGGAGGCTTCAATCTTCAACTAACTGGCACATAAACTGTGCCCAGAAGAAACAGTAAGGGCATTTTACAACCGATTTAACATTTCTTGTTCAAATTTGCAGGTAGTATAGTTATTATACTGCACAATTAAAATAGATGCTCAAATTTTTATCATGTCTATCGGGTTATTGATGGAATGAATTATAAAGATAGAGGTAATGTCGGCTTATTAAAATGTTACTAATGTACTTGTAATTTAAACAACAGACGTTGACGAAAAAATGGATCTAAGTAGAAGTAAAATCACACACAAAGTCAAACGGTTCGTGTGCTTTACGAGTACCTATGTTAAAAAGTTATTCGTGGATAATATACCATTAATAATTAAATTATTACTTTTAATCAATTGCTATTATAGACCTCATAACAAATCAAAAACTGGATTCTGGAAGACACTATCAATCCCAACCCAAAAGGTAAAACTAAGTTATTTCCCCTACTGTTCTTACCTAGCACATGCGTCTCCGCCAAAATCGGCGCACACATGCGCACGCGCGTATATGCCAAATACGTTGCGGTATCCGTCGTTAACGTAAGAAGTTAATATAAGAGGCGCATCTTCGAGTTTGCACATTTTAGTTTGAAAAGCCGATCGGGGCGGGTGATGTCTTGTTGTTCATAGACACTATCGCGAGAGCGGATAGAGCCTAGTGTTGGGACTGAGAGGGAGAGGACACTCGGCCTGTAGGCCTCCCGTGCCATGGCGCCGGGTATATTATTCTATTTTCTGGTAAGTACTAGAACTAAAAGTTTGTTTGAATTTTTTGGGTTTTGTTTAGCTTATTGATTGTGGTTGTTTTTCGAAGTTAACAACAGTTTGATAAGCAAGATAATCGCCTGATGGAGAGCACAATTCATGCACAGTTAAGCTGCAAATATACATGATGTGTCGGCGTTTTTCAGTCTTGCTTCTAATATTATAAACGTAACGGTTTTAACGTAATTTAAAAGAAAATTCTGTAAAATGGAAAAGTAAAAGACTAACACTTGAACTGTATTAAAATAGTTCCTTAAGAAAGAATATGAGGCTTAGTTTTCAGCTTTGCAGATTTTATCGGATAACATCTTCCTTTTACTTTGAAAGGATTAAGCAGGGAAATATTTCATAAATATTTTCAATTCGCCGCTGAAAATTTCTCGAGCTTTCTGTGGCACTAAGCTTTACAAATTTGAAACGCTAAGGTTGCATCGGCTATATTTCATGAAACACTTTTACTACTATTTCGTTGATATTTGAAAATGATAGGGAGTATATTTATTAAAACTATACATGTTTTGTATATATTTTTAAACTATAGGTAGTAATTATTAATATTGTGTTAGACAAAAACATTAAAAAGACAATTAAAAAAACAGAAATACTTACACAAACAAGTGTAAAAAGTTATAACTTAAGCTATACGGTTAACTATATTGTTACTATATATGTATTTTAATGATTGCCATTAAGCCAAAACATTGCTAATTACCATCTCCCAAAACTCCCAGAGCTAAGCATCAGCTAACATTAGCAGAGTCGATCCTCCATCTCGTGGCGTGTAGTCATGACTTGTATCAGTCTCGTCCCTACATTATCCCTAATGCACTTCGGTGATAAACGATCTGCGAGAGGCCTGTACCAATACCTTATCACTTCTTCATGTATGTATGACTTTTTTGAATCTGATAGGAAATCAGGTCATACTGAGGAAGGGTAGCTTGTTGGCTTTTTCTAATTTTTTATACTCTTTTTATGCTAAATAGTGTGTTCAATGGCGTTCAAAATTAACATTATTTTCGCGTCGGTTTAGACGCAGTAATTGTATGTAAATAAGAAATAGGTTTTTATCATATCATTTAGTTCGAAAACATAATCTCTTAAGGATTATATGGTACAAACCCTGAATAGTAAATGATAAGGATAACTATGGGGTTCAGTCGTATTATTCGTATCTGTCCCGAAAACATTAACTAGGCTGGCAACAGGATTCATGTATGAGGCACTTGTTTATATACTTTTGATAGAGTTTATATTATTTTTGGGGTGCTACTAATTTTTGTCTCATATAATATGTTTTGTCCCAAAAACTGTATTTTAGCAGTATAATAATGACGGTAGTTTAATTTAAATCATGTAAAATAACAAATTATTCTTGTAGATATTCTAAGCAACAAATAGAAATATTTTTTACAGATAGTTTTATTTAATGTGACTCCAGCAAAATCACAAAACTGGTAACAATTAATTCCGGTGACACAACTTTGGCGTACAAATCAAATCTAAAAAGACGGATTTTTGTCCGACTATGACTAACCACTTAAAATACAATTTATCGCTTAAAAATATTGTTAACATGAATCTCAAGTATCATCAAGACTCCAATATGTTCAAAATATTTGATTAATAATGCAATCGCAAATTAAAGTAGGCTCTTGTCCGTGAACTTTAATAAAATAAATATGTACATACGCGCGTGATTATGCATTAACATTTGTTGGAACAGTTATATGTATAAAATATTAGTTTTGCGTTTGTTTTGTGAAGTTTTTTTGCATTATTCAAGTCCTGTTAATATTAATTAATTGGTTTGATTAATTCAAATACAAATGATAATATCTGATTAAAATTGAATTGATTTGGCGGAAACACAATAAATTGCGTGATGATAAATCAGAAATTTTACTAAATTTTGTATGACAATATTAATTAGGCATTTTTGTTAACATTGTACAAAATACATTATTTCGTATAACACATCAACCTACTGAACTGCTCAAACATAATATTATATATTTTACTCAACATTATATCCTGGGTCCATCATAAATGTATGAATAAAGACATACCTAGATATTATTTAAAAACTTTAAAAAATGTAAAACCGGTATAGAAAAACCAACCGAATAAACTTAAACATGTGAAGGTCGTCGCGACAATTACAAAACCACTATGACTTCATAGACTAGCGTAGAATTTCTCATCCTCGTGACTTTATTTTACCTACTTGTTATTAATTCCCTATTACAAAAAGAAAATCAACCGATAAGCATGCTTGAAATATCGCAAAAAGATTTAATCCTAGAAAAAAACGAACTACAATTTGCCGATTTATTATTAATTTATTTTTACAACCAATTAAAACAAAATCAACCAGCAAGTTTTGTTTATCGCAAAAAGACGGAACTAAAAAAGAAGCGCGATTTGATTAATCACAAAATAATCAAGTACCTATAAAAAAAGAGTCACATCGCCACGAAAAATTGCCACCAGATCAATCTCGCAGAAATGATGTCTTGCAATTCATAAACTCCCACCATCTGATGCTATCAATGACAAATCACAGCCTCAATGGTAACCAACTGAATTGTATCAAAGATCTTAATGTCATGTCTTCTTACAGCTATATGCTATTAAAATTGTATCACAATCCATCATATGTTTGTAACAGGTATGTATATTATAAATATCAAAATATAAAAGGTGAATGTCCTCAAATGTAATAGGTGCCGTCATATTATGCTCTATTTTATTGTTCTTTGACACCCACTTATGTCGTAAATCTATGTAGCTAGATTTATAGCGGCAAGGATTTATACGAAATTAATGTAATTAAACTAAAATGATAGGAGCTGTCGGTGGAAATTAAATTTAAATTAAAACTACATTTCATAATTAATAAATTTAAAAAAATATCCGTAACCTTCTTAGTGTATTCTGAGCAGAAACTTAACACCTTAACTTGTTTACTGAATTTTTCAGTACAGTTTGAGCGGTAATTTTGGACCGTTTAGCAAACATAATATGGCCCTTATAACAGCGGTCGCGGAAATCTGCTATGGAAATGTGAATGCGACTTTTTTGCACCGAGCCCGCTCTTACTTAACCGGATTTGCTCCTTAACGTAGACAATATAAATTTAAGACATTTAACTACTTTTCCATCTTCTAGCCACTTCCGTCAATTATGTATCCTGCGAGGTTTAATATACATCTAATAATGGCGATGGACCAACCAACAGCAAATGTATCGCATGACAATCATTAAAATATTAGTTTTGGAAATGTTAATATTGGTTTGCACTAACACACATACAAACCCCTTACGCACTCCGTTTCCGCATACCGTTTCCGTTCCGTCGTGGATTAAAATATTTATTTACTACTTCTTCATAAGTGAAAGAAAAAAACTAAACGTTTAAAAAACTTATTTTCCATTATAATGAGGTGTTAATTGCATATAATACCGTTGCCCCTTAATTATCACGGGTAGCTTTCGAGGACTGATGTATTTTTCCGGCGAAAAGCTGACCTCAAAATATACCCTCATTTCTTTGCTCAAATAAACACTGACGGTCTCAACGTCTGGATCTTTTCTGCGTTTGACATGATTTCTTGATTAGCATCAAAATAACTGGTTATGATGACAGATTTATTATTTTTAATTTAATCAAAACAATTGAACATGCTATATTTTTCGAACAAGAACTAAATCTTTAGATGGCTCGAGGAATACGCCTCAGAATAGCTAATATACATATTAAGGGAATCCCCTACAATTCATTCATAGATTTTTACACAAAATGTAACATTGTTAGTCTTGTTACTAAGTAATGTTACGACAATAGTCGCGTGCAGACTTAACTTAAATAATAGAAAAGCAAATATTACGTTGTAAGACAACAATAAATTCGGTAGCACACCGTACCGAGACTGTAAGGCTTTCTTTTAGGCTCTGAATAGCTCACTATTACTCCAAGGTCATTGTGACGTATTACTATGAGTCAAGCCAGGCATAATCTTCTCAATGAATAGTTACTAAGAATATATACAGAACATTATAAGTAGATACATTATTACTAAGCAAAGTGCCAGCGACCGCTAAGTTTCCTCCGTATATTTTTCAAACACACCGAGATCACTCAATTAAATAAACTCTCGTAAAAAGCTCCCAAAGATTAATCCCCTTCTGTTATTTTTAATAAAACGACTCTCTATTTGACCGAAATTAATCCCGCGAAATTAATTCTCCATTATTTCCCGAAGGTTTCAATTGAAATCAAAAACCGTAAAAGGTATCTTGTATAAACAGTATCGTTTTATGACACGGCGAGAGCAATTTTTTGTTTTGACCTGCTGGTTTATAAATACCAAGACTAGCTATATGTACTGTTAATTGTATTAGTTCTATTGGTAGGTAGTTCGAGCTGCAAAACACTTTTGTTTCTCGTGTAATTACTTATATGTACCTACATGAAACAGGTTATCGGTGTAAAGTGTAACACATGCGGCGGGTCACTGACTCTTGAATTCGCATACATCCCCGAACAGGCGTGGTACATCGGACACAAGACTTGTTTTTCTCATTGTCCTGTCAATCAATAACCAATACAACAATAAAATGTGACAACCTCCTACTTGTTATATCGGTACTTTAAATTCCGCTCCACTTTTTATGCGACAATCTAAAAATTAAAGGAATCTAATTAAACGCAACTGACGATTCAAGATTCGGGATACAGGTTCCTTTTATCCGTAATCCCCGAACCTCGTCGTCCAGCGGAATTTTAAAAAGGTGCTGCGAAATCTCTTTTTACTCATTTCTTAAACCTGATGAATTGGAACAAAAACTTTGACTTTGCTGCGGAACCTTAATAAAAGAAGTTGTGGATTCGAATAAAATTACCTTCTTAGGAATGCGTAATATGAGTCATCACTACTTTTAAAACGGAGAACAACTAGGTATTCCGGTCGTATCCATTCTAGATCGCTGACATTAGAGTATTCTGACGTACTCTGTTATAATGCTTAAAGATTCTTTTGACTCAGAAAATTTGTTATAATTTTAGAATAAATTTATTGCGATAAAGTGTCATAGTGTTCGCACCTTATATTCAGTTTTAGATGATGTCGTAGCTAGTTTATAGTTGAAAGGTTGAGGATGCTCGCCAGTTCACCTCACGAGGCGGGTCGTGGGTCACGTTATGACGTAATTATACTCGGATGCGACGATTGCCTTTCGAAAATACTCAGCTGAAGGTTTAGGAAATCTAACAACATTTTTTTCTATACACGACCTTTAGTGTGCCGTCTTGCTCGTGATTATTTTTTATACATAGCTTTTAACATGCTATGTACGAAAAAAATTGAGAATTTTCATATAATAGGTATGTGTTTTTGTATGTGGTTTTATTACAAATTGTAGGTAATATAATTGAATAGATCTTGCAATTATTGAGCATCAACATGTTTTTTTTACACTAAATTTTACCTAAATTAACCTAAACAAACATAACTGCCATTCTAATCAGCTACCAGGCTTTTTTCTGGAATTTGAGATAAACCATTACGTGTTAATTATCTAACTGTTCATAAAACATTTTTATAAAAGTATGCTCCGTCTAGAGAACCATAATTATTTTATAATATTATATATTAATTATGATTGAGACATTTGCCCAGGAGTGGGACAGCATAGGTTGATTAAAAAAAATATATAATTGGCACCGAACGGGACCTCCCGGAACTGTAGCATGAGTTTTGTCGTGCGGTTTTCACTCGAGCGAGTTTACATCGAACCTGAAACAGGATGTGGTTAAATATCCCACGAGCCAAGTAAAATAAACAACCGCTTTAAATGTCAATCCTGCACGAGGAGTCAACATATCAGAGTCACGATTCCACTCTCCTACATTCAGACAAGCCTTATTTCAACTTACATTTCAATTCCGGCATAGAAATCAAATTTGTTAGGTAAACAAGCTAATCACCTCAACGTTAATTAATTCAGTTGGTAAATAATTCAATCCTTTAGAGTTCTAATTTGATTTCATTCGTTTGGGCGTCGAGCTAGGCTCAGACTTGTCAGAAGATTTGCGATTAAAAACTTTGTAAAGTTATCATTAGCGGTATTTGTTTAGGCGGGAAAATAAATCAATGATTAGTCCTTAATTTTTAGTTCAATTTCTGTTTTATAACCTATTAGTAATTCATTTCATGACACAGATATTCGATAGATTTTTATTATAAGTGCTCAATGCACATAATATATACTCAAAATACCTGATGTAGGTAGGTTTATGTTAAAATATTCACAATATAATAATTACGGAGACCCTAACGATACACCATCGAGTGCCCGTCTCATTAAATATAAGCTTTATTGGTAAAACGTAAGCTCATTAGTGCTTTTCGGTGCACAAACTGTGCAGTATTTTACATTCGTCCAGTACTTCTTACATATATATTATTATATCTCCTTTGTGCAAAGGTACTCACATTTATGTATTAAGTCACTTCTGACATTCAATCACGAGTGGTGTTAAGATTTTCGACCTCTACAAAACATATAAAGGTCTACTGCGTCGATTAGCCAAAGTTATTAGGTCACAAGTATACTATAGTGTTTGTAGTTAGACAATTTGTTCCTATTCTCACGGAACGTCCGTTGCTCGATTTCTTTGCCCCATTCACCTATCGCGGGTCGGCAGGGTTGCCAGCTGCCTCTTTTTTACCGAGCAAACCTAATTTGTACAGACCACGAGACGGTTCTGTCGGACTTAAATTAGGCAAATAGATTAGGTTTAGCGAACCCTATTTGCTTTTTACCGTCCACTTTAGTGTATATACAACACTTATGTTGGATTACTTCTAATGAGTTACTTCAGGTTCTAATGAGTTAGTTTTATTTGGCTTCTAATTTATTTTGTTCGTGAACCATTTAAATTAAAACTTAGATTAGTAGGGAATGAGTAGTGGCTAGTAACCCTAGAAACAATGTAAGCGAGGCGAGCCATAATACGAGTTAGCCATTGGCGCGTGAGCCGTACGCTTTGATTGGACAGATTTAGCAATCCACTCTTTCTCACGACACCGGTTTACTCGTCTTCTCAATATTCGGCCGTTATGAAATTCATTCTTTATCTACCTCTGCAGCGATTATATAAAATTAAAAGTGAATGACTAATGAAATACGCAATATCTGATGTTATAATTCTGACACAAGTCTTTACTAGACTCAGCGTGACCGTGTAACCTACAGTCGTGTGACCCGTATTTTGGTCAATATTTAAATAAAATAGGTATTGGGTGTTTATCACTTATAACGAAATGAGAGAAAAATCTTTTACTTTATACAAAAACTATCAAGCAGCTCGGTTCCTATGGGGTAAAGCGGTCCATCCTATTGAGAGCGCTTCCAAAAATTAAGCAAACCTAACGAAGCTGTTATGCTATGTACTAAAAAGTGCAATGTACCGTATTCGTAGATCCGTTTTAGACGCATCCACGCCCTGGCATATAAATAGCATAAACTCTAAGCCCGTACCATTCACGAGACCAAGCACCAAATAAAAAGAGACATCACATTACCAAATGTCAAGTCACGCAGTGCTAAATAAAAGACCCTTCAAGCCTCCAAACATTTATTGTTCATTAAAAATCTATGCTATATGTATTGCTGATCTCACCTAACAAAAGTGCATGCAATATTATGATTCTGATGTACGTTTGACCTTTGATGTTTAAAGATACAGGTTGAGATAGCATGAATGCCTCTTTAGAAAGATTGCTAACACTATTATAACACTTTCATAACTGCAAAAAAGAATTGCCTATATTATTAACTTTAAGTATCTACGTACGCGTAAGATTTTATTCTCTTTTTTTTTTACAGTATGTCATACAATTTTGCTAGTAACCATTTACATTAATACAATTTAATTTAGGCTGCACAGAATATTAACATTGTGTGTCCTGACTACTGCTGTAGGATTCCCTGTGTTGCAGAAGCCAGGGTTCCTCCATGGAAACTAAAATTATTAGGAGAGTAGGTATATCTATCTAAACAACACAATACAGAAGTCTTCTATAATCTAAAATAACGTGGGAGTTTTAATGGGATTCAAGTATTTATAATTGCAAATTTTAATCACTTTATATTTCACTAGTGGGTGCTCGCGGCTTCGCTCGCATTTGGAAGTAAAACTTGCATCCCCTATTTCTCCCCTTAAAAGTGGCATTTCCAAAAATCGATTCTTAGCTGATGCCTACGTCATAAACTCTACCTGCATGCCAAATTTCAGCCCGATTTGTCCAGTGGTTCGGGTGCGTTGATAGATCACTATGTCAGTCAGTCAGTCACCTTTGAGTTTTAATTTATTTCAAGCGAGCAATACTCCTCCGCAAGGCTATAAGGTTTGTTCATAATAACCATAATTTCTATCGTGGGCCTCGTTTTCCCGATCACTTTCGCTATCAGCGAGCCAAGTCGCCGGATGCACTCGACCTTCAACCATATTTGTATATAGTACTACTTAACGAGTCGTCGCATAGATATTTATTATGCAAAGATGAGACATCGCGGAGAAGTTAGCAGTAAGAAAGGTTAACAATTTCGTCATCATATCTACTAATTTGATGAATGTTTTATCTATAGATTTGGTGAATTAAAATTTTAGATAATTTTTCTTAGGATATTCCTGCGTGAAAGTTCATACCTTGTTCTGAAATGAATATGTAACAAAAATTGTTTATTTTACACAATACGATAAAACAAATTGATTTATAAACTTAGTTATGCTCTAATCAGTCTACTAAAGTTTTTTTTTGTGTTATGGCTTTTGCGAAGATTTGACTTTGGAATTCTGCCAGTGTCAAGTGGGAAGATAGGCCGTCAAACTGAGAAATTCAAAGTGAAAAATCGATATGTACGGTGGTTCTAAATTGCACAGTTGAGTGTGTTTTTCCCCTTTTTTGCTTTCTGTAACAACGATGGTTAACCAATCTACAGACATATACAGGACAAACACTACAGTAAAAACAGTAAGTACAGTAGTAGTATAAATGATATAAATATAAATATGACAATAAAATTGTCAATAAAAATGACACTGTACTACGAATTCAATCGCAAACACCGCACCGCCATGGCCTTAAACAAAAAGACCTAAATAAGGTAAAAGCAAGTATGATACCTCAACACGTTAATCAATTCTGTGGCTAGAAACAGCCTAAACAAAAACCGCAGTGAGTGTGACATAACCCACTGGCGTCACCTACCACACCTTGACATACCTATTTGTATTAATAAGTCAATAATTTTACTGCACATCGGTCAGTAAAAAAGGTTGTGTGTTTTATTACTCAGCATACCTATGTTGGCGGTGAAAATAGTTGAAATGTTTAGTAAATATTATTTTTAGTATAATGTAGCATTTTATTAAATTACATATACATAATAAGATGGAATAACAACGCTAATTACATGGAATATACTACGTACTACTTTAAAATGATACCATTTAGTAATAAATTACGTAGATACTTTTTTTTTTTTTTTAGATACTTGCCATTTATGTACTTGTCTACTGTTTTATTTGACAATCTGTCGAACTTAGACGAGAGATGTTTTTCATCGCTCGCAGACAGGGTGTGGTATTTTAATGGAATTATTCAATGTACATTATAATTCCGAACTGGTTTTCTGCATGTAAGTTTTGTCAAACAGGTACCTAATACGTGCTATCTGAGCATACTTATCATAAGCTCATATTATTTTGAACCATTCTCTCGGCTTCTCGGCTATGAAATATTAATAAGGTGTTATGGTAACTTCCTATATGGAATTAGTATGTGCGCCCTACAGTCGACAAACAATAATTTTCTAGTATAAAAGATTTAATTAATGACTAATTTGAAAACATAAAAGAATTGCCTACTCAGATTTAACTAATTGAATTTGTAAATTTGCAAAAGCAATTATTCAAATTAGAAAAGTAATGCTTCATTTTTGCATGCAACATTTTGCTGAATCGAATCCTTTTCATTTCTCAACCCCTATCTTTCAGCAATGAATTATGCGTTTTTAGGCGGATGGATAACCATAAATTTTACGACGAAAAAGATTACACATTATTGTGATCGTCGGTAAATTTTATCCATTTTAATAGGAATACGATTTTGTGAAAATCAGCGGTTTTCGTGTCATAGAATTTTCAAATTTATTGGCTGCTCACTAATACTAGTATTGCAACATAATATGACTTCATAGCATTTTTTGTCAATATATCACATTTACTGTTTAAAAATACAACACAATATAATTAAGTAGCTTATTTAAAAATCAAACAAGAAATGTGAGAAATTATAATACCGCGACCTCAAGTTAAATGCCACGAAGAATCTTGTTATATACTATCAAGTTGCAATTATATTAATATTAACGTTTGTTAGCAAGGGCGAGTGAACAACATACATATGTACATACATGGCAGATCCGCTTGCAAATACTACAAAGATGAGTAAGTGCTGAGCCATAAAGATGATGCTAAAGATATGGAGACCAGATTGCACCGTTTCATAAATACACAATATTTACGGAGTCCATCTTTCAACCTCAATAAAATATAGTCATCAAAACAAAAGCTTCGTTCACATGCAAAAGGCAAATGGCCTACCGTAAAGGCAATAATACCTACCTACAGATTTTATTGAACGTCAAAGCGGAATGATCGTTAACATTATGCGGATGAGTAATACGTATAATAATATACGTACCTATATACGTACAATATCCTAGTTTGTTCAAAACAACCGGCTCATAGCCTTTTTGTAAAATATTTATTTGCATAACTGGTATGAAAGCTTTATATACTCGGTTAAATTGTAGCTGTTATAACAGAATTAATTTAATTGTATACTACAATGTTCGCCTTCTTCGTATCAGTGTACCTACGAAATTGGAAACAGCAAAAAATACTCTAGTGTAAATATACAAAAATAGAATAGAGTATTAGTAAATCCCGCACGTTCTTTTGAGCGAAAGTTATTACTCAGAACTGTGGACTCTCGGTCTATGTAGTTCGATATTGGTTAAACTTTCTGCAGTTAAGAAACAGCAGGCGGTTTAGTTCAGTACACTCGTAGAGTCGTAGCGAGCGCAGCTTAACTTTGTGACTTGAAAATTAAGTTATTCCGAGCCATGTCCGACGAACAAACTGAGGATCAAGGTGTTTGGGTTTCTATGCCAACCGTGCCATTGTCTTGCGAATTTTCGCCAGTCGCCTCTTATTAATACGTACACGTTTATGTCCCAGATCAAAAAACAATTTACTTTTGATGTTTGTCTGAAGTACGTGAGATTGTAACTTAAGCCGAGGTAGGTTCGGGTTACGGTCACGGACGATCCGGATTCTGCCAAAAGTTTGAACTCCACTCGCGGCGCATTTCAATTCAAGACGTGCGAATTCGGACTAAGTCGCAACACTCACTGCATATTTATGCTTTTTACTTTGACCGACATGATCTTAATCTCTCCCGATGGTGATCAAACCTACTTTTCCTATCCAGTGTAGCTTTAGAAACTACTATATTTGTAAACAATACGATGCAAATTTAATTTCGATTTCGAATAACTTTAGACCAGTCTAGGCAAACGAAAGTTTCGTTACTTTCGATAAAAAGCTTGGATAGATATACCTGTCCTTCTATCTGTAACGTTAGACATTGCAAATATATTACAAATAGGGACACACAAAAGCGTATCTAAGTACATCTATGCAGTTGTCCACTCAACAAATCTATACAAATAATTTCATCAAATAGCATTCAAAGAATAAAGTTTCAAAGCAATCAGTTGGGAAATATGACACCCGAAGAGAAGTCAATGTTTATTGAATGTTCAAAAGCTTTTATCAGAAGTAAAGTGCCACGATCAGGTGCTCACTGTATTATTTAGGTAAAGTAATATCAAATTTGATTAATATTATTTAACTTTTGGCCTTTCGTTAATACAAAACAGCTAGTTACCTTGAATGTTTAGCAATAGATTACAATTAACGTCTCCACACTTTGAAACATGAAGTGAACAAACGAGAGATACCATTAACACCTTTGTTATTGACACGCTTATTTGGAAATAGACGACTTGATTATGACTCAATTGGATTTCTTAATAATCATGAAATTCACCGACAAAATTTACTTTAAACTCTTTTTCAATTGAGCTTAAAAGCTATTTATTTGGCTTTGCTTGATAACAATCGATTATACAGCATATTATTCGCACTTTTGAATCATTCAGGAGCGTTTTCTGTTTTAATATTTGTGGATGATCTTGAAAATATCTAGACACTTACAATAAGGAAGACATTTGGCCACGCCCATCAGATTTATACACTATTAATAGATGAGTGCGTAAAATCATTACAAATCGAGTTTCTACTTCTTAAAATAACAAAGTTGAACGTGAAAATGCCCTCACAAAGGCGTGCCTAGGCAATAATACACGCATTTAGTAACCAGAGGTTGTGTAAAGCACTAACCGAACACATTGGGCAATATGTCCTCTTCGCTGCAACTCGAATAACACCGATCTGAGGAATATCTAATTTACGCTAAAAAGTTTGCCGATTAACCAACACTGTCTTGATTGATAAATGGGATCAATGTGTCATATAAACATAATTAATTCGTTGTAGCGATGCAATCTTGTGCGTGACATATTTAAATTTATTGCCCCACAGTATAAATCAGTATCCAAGTGATATTTCAGTTTTAGGTATATCTTTTGAAAGTCAAGATGATACGTTAAACTTTGATAAAATAAAAACTAATTAGTTCAACGAAATAATGGTTCAAAGTCTTTTGGAATTAGACGAACAGCTAAAAACTACAATATAACGTTTTATATGATTTATTATTATGCCAGTGAAAAACCCATTAATTTTTGTTGCATGGGTCCAATAATACTAAATGTGACGGTGGTTACTACAGTGCACTTAGACCCGAACATTTCATTATTTTATTCATTAACATGTGCTAAGCTGTGTTTTTTTTCTTTACAGGCTGCGCTAGTAATAGCGCACGCTAGCGAAGATACACCAAAGAACGACATAAAGACTACCAATATAACCAAACTAGAAGATGTGATCCCAAAGGCCGCTGAGCTAAGCGCTAAAGCTGACGCTTCTAAACTGATCCCGAAATCTGCTGAACTGAATGTTAAAACTTCAGCTGATGCTAAAGTCCCCAAAGACGCCGGGTTCGCCTCTAAAATTGATAAGGATTTCAAGGATGCTGCCGATGATAGAACAGGTCGTCAGATCCACAACTATCCTGGATACGCTGATAACGAAGTCGTGGTCGACATTGAAGACGATGAGAAGAAACAGTACTATGAAACCAACTATGACACAAGTAAGTGTTAATTTTTGACTAAGTACACACTATAGGTTAAGACATTAATTATTCAGTGTTAATGTGTATTAAACTCATCAAGAATTTATATCAAAGTGTGATTAAACTGTATTTACTTACTTAAAAGATCATAGGTACACGCAATGTTCATGATTTTTAAAAGTATAGTAGTGATTTCAAGTGTGTGGAGGTTTGTGCTTCTTAAAGCGCAAATAACATAACTGTTTTTTTGCTATTTGGTATACAGATAGATTATATCCTGAATCCACACACAAGCTACTTCTTACTCCGAATAAATATAAGTAACTTGGCGCCACTAACACAGTAGATACCTAGGTATATTTATTCACAAATGTACGTTACAATGTCTAAACACAGGAAAATTGCGGTAGCCTCACAACTTGCAATAATTCTTACTTAGTCACGGCTGCTATAAATAAATCGCTGAGCAATAACATAAGAACAAGTAAGCTTAAGCTCTCTCATTAATCTCCCTAAGGGCCAAGTAGTTCGAGTAACTAAACAGTTTGTCCCTTACTTATAATTTATATTAGAGGCCAGTTATATCTAATTACATAAAGAACGGTTTCAATTAATGATACAGCTTTATTATTTGAGAAAAAATTGGTTCCTAGAAGTAATTAAAAAAAATACAAATCACGTTGAATGGTTTCATGTCTTCTAAAATTCTTGGATTTGTGCCTTGGCTGTTGGAACTGACAGCGCCTAAATTACTCATAGGAGCAAAATTTTATGACGGTCCTTTGAAAATGAGACTTAGTTTTCCTTTTGTGTCTTAAAACAAAGTATATTCAAATAATACAGAATTCATCACTTATGCACTTTAATGTCACTAAGCAACATGCATCCGGCTATCGATGTTGTCTTCAAGTCTTGTTACAAAGAAGTGAACAATAGTCCTTCTTTACAGCTCAATTTTCCTCGTGTTGTCACTCGTTTTATTATATTAATGGCCGCGGGTATCTCGGTAACTCTTGTTGAGTTATAGACGTGTCCTTTGTAGTTTGTGCTTAGTGTTGACTGAGTGAACGAAGAGGGTAAAACGTCAGAATATGTTTAAAACATATGACTTTTTACTGTGTGAACTCGTGTAAATATAGCTCGCGCATGCATATAATGTAGGTATATCAATAAAAATATATATCAGGTACATAGGTACATATTTTTACACAAAAAAATCTTTTGAAAATAATGAAGGTTCAGGAAAAGTTATTTTTCTAAATAAATGACATAGTTTGAAATTACAAACACAACAACATACGATCCGCCGTTTTTGGAGTCGGTTACCGAAGGCTTTAACAAGTTCTACGGTTCGCAGTACTCAGAATTAGTTGACATAGCATTCATTGTGCGAAACAAAATGCGTTAACGTACGCTAGTTTGTTGACAATAAGCAAACATTAAGTAGCATTGGTTTACGTGTGTACACATATATTTGAGCAAGCAATGTATATGTCGAAATTTGTAGAATAGAGTTGATTTTCAGAACTGTTTTGGTGAGAAACATTTAATTTAAGCATCAAACGTTTTTATTAAAACGCAGCCAATTATGTTCTTACTTTATAAAATACTAGTAGACGCCCGCGGCTTCGCTTGCATTATTCTGAGATAAAAAGTAGCCTATGACACTCCTTAGACCTCATACTACCTACATACCAAAAATTATGATGACCCGTTCAGCCGTTTTTGCGTTATGAGCGTTTAAATAAACAGATGAACAGACGACCATAATACAAAAATTCTAAATACTGCTGAAAGTCTATAAGCCCGAGCTTCACAATTTATTGTATTTATTTAATATCAACCGTTTCTGATAATAATTATAGGCTTCTTTTAAAGTTTGGTGATGTTTTCCGGAACTCATCAAAATCTAAACAATATTTAATTAATAATAATTGAGTTGTAGTCATTTAAAAGGTCAATTGGGCGGAGTACATTGATTTGTGTTTAGTAATACTATATTATATAGTATAGTAACTAAGAATACATTATAAAAATATATAAGTTGTCTTTGCTACTTTAAGTGAAGCTGAAAATAAACCTGTATTTGTTTTATACCAAAACAGGACATAATATTGACAGCAACTAGTACTAAACTGAAGCTTCATAATTACCTATTGTACTGAACATTTTTATTTGTGCGGCAGAAAATTATATGCTTAAGTTTACAGTGATACTTTACAATAATACGAATAATAATGCAAAAACCAATAGAGCTATCGTATCACTTCTTACATAAAAGTTTTTACAACTACTTTGACAATTTTTTTTTATCTCCAGGTGCATACGGTTTCGGTTACGACGTCGGTCCTGCCGGCCAATTTCACCACGAGAACCGCGGCCCTGACGGAGTAACATACGGTTGCTATGGATACGTGGACCCTGACGGTTTCCTGCGAGCAACGCACTACGTAGCGGACAGCCATGGATACAGGGTCGTTGAACCCGAGAAGCCTGTTGAAATCTACCCTGACGAGAAATATGAGTATGATGAGAAGTAAGTAAAATTTGTTTTTTTTTGTCATCTCGTATGGTAACCGAAGTAGGTAGGTACATGGAAGTAATACCAAAGAGGCGGATGAAATTTCTTGTCAATAAAATATGATTTCATTATTGTAGATGTGTACTTTAGTTTGCTATTAAGTACAGTTATAAAGCTGCATTCATTTTAAGTAAATCGAACCAAGAAAGGGCACACTAATCGTAATAGTCTCTATTTCTTTCACAATAAAATGATATCATAATACACAGGCAATAATTAACATTCAAAGGAAAAGGAAATTAGCTCAATGTTATTAATTCGGCTTTCTTATGTTACTTTTATAAAAACACACTTATTAATCATGGACTCATGAACTATTTGTCTCATTTCTCGTAGAGGGCTACATTATTGCGTAGCACTAATAGAGCTACAGTAACACTGATCCAGACATTTCCTACGAAAGTGCTACGCCATTTTTTACGCCGTAGAGCCGCAGTCTATTTGCCTTTTTTTGATGGAAGTTCGTTTGCAAAATTCCTGAAATTGATTAGTTACGGTATCACAAATCAAATTAGTCACAGCCAACAAAATAAAAATAAAATTGCGGATTACATTGTACTTAGTAGTTCGTTCTGTTCGTATTTTCAGAAATGCTATCATATTTCTATGAATTACAGTTCTCGTAACTATGAATACATATGAGTGTTTCAAAATAGATAAAGCGCGTTCTTGCAATTTTATAATATTTTGTTTTAAGCCGTAAAATTTTCAAAGCTACTACTTGTATATTTTTCTATACCTACCTGCTTACAATGTATGTATGCATGTGTGCTTAGATCTTTAAAACTACACAGAGGATTGTAATGTAGTTTTTTTAATAGATAGAGTGAGTCAACAAGAAACTTTTTATAAACAACACTTCATTTCAGCTCTGAAGCCACCTCTCCCAAGCCCGGTCAAGTAGTTCCCTGGCAGAAGCTATTCTTCCCGAAAGGATGCGGTAGGACACCCGGCGGAATTCCCTCGAAGCCCCTACCTCCGAGGCCGAAGCCCCCACCGAAGCCCGTCGACAGCACCGGCCAGACTAGCAACCCTAAGCCTGGAGTAGCCTACCCTGGACAAGGTAAATACAATCTATAATTAGTACATCAGATTAGTACTGACTAAAGCTTCTATATTTACTTCGCTGGTGCAGCGACCCAAAGTGAGTCTTGGCCTCCGATACAAGAGATCGCCACCGGTCCCGGTCTTGTGCCGTGTGTTGTTGGTTAATAATACTTTATAAACATTTATAATAAATACTCGTTTGTACCTCTTATTTGATAAATATCCACCAATAACGCATTTTTTTCTCTTTAAGAAATTCTTTATTTTTAGCTATAGATAAACAAGAAATATCTATTTAGATCGCTTACATTTGAACTTAGTGACTACCCAGGAAGCCGGTACTCGATATCAACTGTATTTGTTGTATAATTTTAGGTTACTATCCTGGCACACCCGGCTCAGCTGGCACACCTGGCACACCCGGCTCACCTGGAACCCCTGGCACACCCGGATCTCCTGGTGGACCAGGTACATAACATTTTGTTGGAAATGTGTAATTTATTTAAAAAATATAAACATTTGTATATCATATACAAGTAACGTAAAGTTTTTCTATTATTATTCCTTTATGTACTATGAAACTAAAAATTTAAGAACAGATCACAGTTTAACTCCTGACAGTACTAACCAACCACATGACAAAATTTTATCTCCTAGTGCCTTAAGAATTATTATAGTACTAGTAATGTTACAAGCCTAGCGCCTGTTCTCATTGTTATCTTGTTAGACGATGTTGCGCAAAAAAGCTTGCTATAAATAATTATGAATAAAAATAAAAGATATTTATTAAGAATGAAAAAAAAACTCACAATTAAAAAATAATGTTTTACAGGAGGTCCTGGAGGCCCTGGTGGTCCTAACGGCCCGAATGGTCCCAACGGTCCCGGCGGAAGCGGCTATTACCCTGGCACCCCTGGCTCCCCTGGCACACCCGGCACTCCTGGCTCCCCTGGCGGCCCAGGTTAGTTCAACTTAACATCGACCTGCATATGCATGTAAAACTATTTCTCTTAATTCACTCGCATGCATTATTGTAAAGCTTGTGTCGTCACATGCTGGTCCCAACGGAAGACCAGCGCACTATAATTGCATCCTAACTAACTCAGCATACCGTATAATGAATTAACACAAAACTTTTATTTTATTTTATTTTATTTAGTGTGATCTAATTTATTGTTACTTTTGTGCGTTTCGAATGTATTTTTTTTTATTCTTGAAATTTCCACTTCTTGATTTTTGAGATAAATGGAAACAGCTTTATAAATTATTCATTTAATTTTTTCACAGGCGGTCCTGGCGGTTCTGGAGGTCCTGGTGGCCCTAATGGCCCCAACGGCCCCAACGGTCCTTATGGCCCCGGTGGAAGCGGCTATTACCCTGGCACCCCTGGCACACCCGGCACTCCTGGCTCTCCTGGCGGTCCAGGTCAGTTCAATTTAATATAGACAAGAAAGAGATAATAGATAGCACAAATGAACTCAAATAACCCGTCGCTAACCGGCCTCAGTATATACTCACTGCAAGCAGTCAATGCGTTTTTTTTTTCTTTAAGATCGACGGGTGACGATACGCACAAAACTATAACAAGACTATAAAACAATAAATATAAGCATGTTTTTGTTGTTTGCATTTCAATAATAATGTATTTTATCCTCAGGTGGCCCTGGCGGTCCAGGAGGTCCTGGTGGCCCTAACGGGCCTAACGGTTCTGGTGGAAGCGGCTACTACCCAGGTCAGCCTGGTACACCTGGTTCTCCTGGCACACCCGGAACTCCTGGCTCACCTGGCGGTCCAGGTCAGTTCAATTTAGCATCGGTCTCCATAGTATAAATCTGTCGTAAATTTTTGCGGTAGTTTGCTTTGATAAAAGTAAACAACTTTAATGTAATATTATTTTTTTACAGGCGGCCCTGGCGGTCCTGGAGGTCCTGGCGGCCCTAACGGCCCCAGCGGCCCTAATGGTCCTTACGGTCCTGGTGGTAGCGGCTACTACCCAGGTCAGCCTGGGTCTCCTGGCACTCCCGGATCTCCTGGCGGACCAGGTCAGTTTAAATTTTTGAATGGAAATGTTTTATATTTACCCAAAAATACAAACATTGAATAATAACCAAGCAAAACATAATTATTTTGGACTAAACTTGTTGGCACTGGTCCTTATTCAACATAATTATAATAAGCAGTCATTCAATTTGCATTTTATGTGCAGCTGTTTTAAACTATCGGTTTTATCCACAGGCGGTCCTGGAGGCCCTGGAGGTCCGGGAGGTCCCGGAGGCCCTCCCGCTCCAGGTCAAGGAGGTTCAAATGGCCCTAACGGACCCGGCTCTGGAGGCTACTATCCTGGCCAACCTGGCACTCCCGGCTCCCCTGGCACACCCGGCACTCCTGGCTCACCTGGAGGTCCAGGTCAGTTCAGTATATTTTGTCAACGTAAATAAAGGTTTCAATGTTTACGAAAATAACACAAGTACTACGTCAAATGACAAATTCGGAAATAATATAAGTAATATTATATTTACAGGAGGACCTGGCGGTCCTGGAGGCCCAGACGGCCCCAATGGCCCTAACGGACCCGGCTCTGGAAGCTACTATCCTGGTCAACCTGGCACTCCCGGCTCCCCTGGCACACCCGGCACTCCTGGATCTCCTGGCGGCCCAGGTCAGTTCAGTATATTTGGCAACAAAAATAAAGGTTTCTATGTTAACGAAAATAACACTAATGTGTCCAGTGACAAATTTTGAAATAATATAATTAATATTTACAGGAGGACCTGGCGGTCCTGGCGGTCCTGGAGGCCCAGACGGCCCTAATGGCCCTAACGGACCCGGTTCTGGAAGCTACTACCCTGGTCAACCTGGCACACCCGGCTCCCCTGGTACACCCGGCACTCCTGGCTCACCTGGAGGTCCAGGTCAGTTCAGTATATTTAGACAACAGAAACAAATGTTACTATATCGACAGAAATAACCCAAGAGCATCAAATGTCTATTGTTAAATAATATAAATCCTATGTACAGGAGGTCCTGGCGGTCCTGGAGGCCCAGGCGGCCCTAACGGACCTGGATCTGGAGGCTACTACCCAGGCCAGCCTGGAAATCCCGGCTCTCCTGGCACACCTGGCACCCCTGGCTCACCTGGAAGCCCTGGAGGCCCAGGAGGACCCGGCGGCCCAGGTAAATATCGCACAATTCACATTAAATGGTCAATTTATTCGTTTGCTGACGTTTATGTCCCGTATTATCACAAAACCAAATATTACAATGATCCGTCGCTCCATTGTAGCATTGGAATCATATGAGTATTTAATTTCAGGCTCATCTAAACCTGGACAACCCGAATACCCAGGACAGACTACTCAACCCGGACAAACTGGTTAGTAAAACCAAAGAAAATAAAATATCAAATAACATTTCACAATTTCGATCCTTATTCATGACACGAGCAAAACGAGATCATTAAAACTTGTGATTTATAACCACAAAGCATTCAACTCTAATAATATAAAATAAATGCCTGTCCTCATAACACAAATGATCATTTTGTAACTAACACAACTTACATCTAACCCTAGGATCTCCTGATGGCGGTTATTACCCAGAATATCCCGGATATTACCCAGGAAACACTGATCAAGGTAATTTTCGTTCACCTTCATTACTTTTTAGATTGTCAAGATCGATTTCAACTTCAATAATAATGTGAGAATGACGAACCTTGTCTTGTGTTTTATGACCACAAAATGTTTAATTTTCATTGTTATTCTTGCCTTAGTAACAAATTACAATTTCAACATTAAAAATTACCATTTTACTTAAGAAAAACAATAGGCAAATAACATAATTATATTAAACAAGACCTAATAACTAATTTCATGACATTTTGTAACTAACACAACTTACATATAACCCTAGGGTCTACTGGTGGCACATATTATCCAGATAACTCAGGTTACAACCCTCAATATCCAGGATACAACCCGGAATATCCGGGGTACTACCCAGGAAATACAGATCAAGGTAAATTCACATCCATTCCGTAACATAAAAAAGTTCATAAAGCATTTATCAACTAAAAACGCCTCAAGCCATGTCAATTCATGTTTCAAGATCTGCATACACAAGACATATTCTATCTCCTGATTACCCAACATTTCTATATTTATAATCTAAAACCACACACCTGAGAAAGTGCCAAACACACGCTTTAATCAAATTAATGTTTAGGATCCAAAAGAGAATATTATTTTTTGATATTTTTATCTATCTACACTATCTTACTAATTAAAATGAGGAAAGATTTAATTGTTTGTTTGTTTGAATTTAATAGGATCCGAAACTAGTAGACCGATTCAAAAAATCTTTTACCATTAATAGTCCTAAACTATCCCTAATGATCATAGGCTATATTTAAAACGAGAAAAAATAGGGGTCCGCATGAAAGTCAATGTAACCCAATGTGTGAAAAAAAGTACCGATGGCCGGGGCGGTGTACGGGTGGCCCTTACATGCTAAGATCTCCAAAAGTTTTTTAATAGATAGAGTTTTAGGAGGGCGGTTTTTAAGTATACATCGGGCATATGCGATCGTGCGAAGCCGAACAAAGTAGTTAGTAAATAATAATCTTAATATTGTAAAAGAAATACAATTTATTGATTAGGTGTATGTATACATAATTAATTTTATTGTGATTAATATTTCAAGTTTAAAACAATAATTTACAGGCCAACCACCACGTCCTGGACAACCAGGATACCCAGGTCAACCTGGTCAACCAGGACAACCGGGTCAACCTGGCCAACCCGGACAACCGGGATACCCGGGGAAGCCTGGACAGCCTGGCTATCCTGGACAACAACCTGGTGGCGTATCACAGCCTGGACAACCTGGATACCCAGGACAGCCTGGTCAACCCGGACAACCTGGCTCACCTGGACAACCTGGACAACCTGGCACACCTGGATACCCAGGACAACCCGGACAGCCTGGTCAACCCGGCAAACCTGGACAGCCTGGTCAAACTGGATACCCCGGCCAGCAACCCGGTGGCCCATCCCAACCTGGACAACCTGGATACCCTGGCCAACCTGGACAGCCCGGACAATCTGGCACACCCGGCCAACCTGGACAGCCTGGTCAACCTGGCTACCCAGGACAACCTGGACAACCCGGACAAACTGGTTAGTAAAATCATAGAAAGTATAATATAAAATAACATTTCACAATTCCGATCCTTATTCATTATACATACAAGCATAACAAGATTATTAAAAACTTGTGTTTTATAACCACAAAAGCATTCAATTCTAATAACATAATTAAGCTGTCCTCATAATACAAATGATCATTTTGTAACTAACACAACTTACATCTAACCCTAGGATCTCCTGATGGCGGTTATTACCCAGAATATCCCGGATATTACCCAGGAAGCACTGATCAAGGTAATATTTGGTTAACCAACATTACTAATTTCATTGTGTACTTAGAATTCTAAAACCACACACGTGAGAAAGTGACAAACACGTTTTAAACTAGTGGTGAATATTTAGGGTCCAAAATAAAATATTTTATTTTTTGATAAATATTTATGTTTATAAATATCTAATAATTTTAATATTATATTGTGTCGTATAAGAAAAACAATTTATTGATCAGGTGTATACAAAATTAATTTTATAGTGATTTCTATTTCAAGTTATGAAAAAATTATTACAGGCCAACCACCTCGTCCTGGACAACCAGGATACCCGGGGCAACCTGGACAGCCTGGCTACCCTGGACAACCTGGACAACCTGGACAACCTGGATATCCAGGACAACCTGGACAGCCTGGTCAACCCGGCAAACCTGGACAGCCTGGTCAAACTGGATACCCCGGCCAGCAACCTGGAGGCCCATCACAACCTGGTCAGCCTGGATACCCAGGACAGCCTGGTCAACCCGGACAACCTGGCACACCTGGTCAACCTGGACAGCCTGGATACCCAGGACAACCCGGACAACCTGGTCAACCCGGCAAACCAGGCGAGCCTGGTCAAACTGGATACCCCGGCCAGCAACCTGGAGGCCCATCACAACCGGGACAGCCTGGATACCCAGGACAGCCTGGTCAACCTGGACAACCTGGCACACCTGGCACACCTGGCACACCTGGTCAACCTGGACAACCCGGATACCCAGGACAACCAGGACAACCTGGTCAACCCGGCAAACCTGGACAGCCTGGTCAAAGTGGATACCCCGGCCAGCAACCTGGAGGCCCATCACAACCTGGACAGCCTGGATACCCAGGACAGCCTAGTCAACCTGGACAACCTGGCACACCTGGTCAACCTGGACAACCTGGATACCCAGGACAACCCGGACAACCTGGTCAACCCGGCAAACCAGGAGAGCCTGGTCAAACTGGATACCCCGGCCATCAACCTGGAGGCCCATCACAACCGGGACAGCCTGGATACCCAGGACAGCCTGGTCAACCTGGACAACCTGGCACACCTGGTCAACCTGGACAACCCGGATACCCAGGACAACCCGGACAACCTGGTCAACCCGGCAAACCTGGACAGCCTGGTCAAACTGGATACCCCGGCCAGCAACCTGGAGGCCCATCACAACCTGGACAGCCTGGATACCCAGGACAGCCTGGTCAACCTGGACAACCTGGCACACCTGGTCAACCTGGACAACCTGGATACCCAGGACAACCCGGACAACCTGGGCAACCCGGCAAACCTGGGCAGCCTGGTCAAACTGGATACCCCAGCCAGCAACCTGGAGGTCCATCACAACCTGGACAGCCTGGATACCCAGGACAACCTGGTCAACCTGGACAACCTGGCACACCTGGTCAACCTGGACAACCTGGATACCCAGGACAACCCGGACTACCTGGTCAACCCGGCAAACCTGGACAGCCTGGTCAAACTGGATACCCCGGCCAGCAACCTGGAGGCCCATCACAACCTGGACATCCTGGATACCCTGGCCAGCCTGGACAGCCTGGCCAACCTGGCACTCCAGGTCAACCCGGCCAACCTGGCACCCCTGGTCAGCCTGGCACTCCTGGAAAACCTGGACAGCCTGGTAAGCTTCAAATAAAAGACATCTCTGTCATGATAACTTTTATTATAGGTAACACTGTTGACTAACGCATAGCCGTGTTTTGGCAAATTGCACAAAGAAATTAGTTCTCAATAGATTTTGCTATTATGCGATGGTGTTTTTGAGTTAACCAAGTGGTTTTTTCATCGCGGATTACCATGAGGTAAAAATCAAACGTTGTCGATTTAATGTACAGGAGCCGCCCTTAAAATATTTATATGTATATATATATATATATATATATTTATACGTTAGTTACCAGTAGCCGTGTATAATATAACCGTATATAGCTGTGTTACATTTTCATTCTCTATGCCTTTGTATTTTTATGCTAAATTGAAGCTGTGTTTTGGCAAAATTAAGAAAGAAATATCTTTATTGAGACACACAAACTTACTAAACTTACATATTAAGATTGTGATGCCCCAATACATTTATTTGTTGTTTTATTATGGAGTATGTTAATGTTGTACTCATTATTAAATTTGACCCAGTAAAAAGGTTTCTGTTCAAACTATTTTGGGATTACAGTACACAATAAAAGTAAATATCAAATTATGTTACTTTTAGGACAACCTGGTCAACCCGGGTATAACCCTGGTCAGCAACCTGGAGTTCCATCTCAGCCTGGTCAACCTGGTTACCCTGGTCAACCTGGACAGCCTGGATACCCAGGACAGCCTGGTCAACCAGGTCAACCCGGCCAACCCGGACAACCAGGATACCCCGGGCAACATCCTGGAGGCCCATCACAGCCTGGGCAACCTGGTTATCCTGGACAGCCCAGCCAGCCTGAACAACCTGGCACACCTGGTCGACCTGGACAGCCTGGCTACCCAGGACAGCCTGGTCAACCTGGCACACCCAGTCAACCCGGACAATCTGGATACCCTGGCCAGCCTGGACAACCCGGCCAACCTGGCACTCCAGGTCAACCCGGTCAACCTGGCACCCCTGGACAGCCTGGCACTCCTGGAAAACCTGGACAACCCGGTAAGCAGATAGCTTCAAATAAAAGCAAAAACGTCCTTGTCATGATCATGATAACATATATGACTGGTTACTGTTGACATTTATAACAAAATTTGCAGCGAAAAAAAAATTTTAAATAAGTTGCTGGGGTGCGATGATCTTTTGTGTGAAACAGCTGATTTTTGTCACAGATTTCCACCCTTAAAAGGTTATACGTTAGTTACCAGTAACCGTGTATACGTTTATGTTTTTTTGTTTCTATTTTTTAATACGAATTTGAGTTCTATTTATGGTAAATTGAAGCTGTGTTATGGCAGCATTTAGTTGTCGTTTTATTATAACGTATGTTAATGATGTACTCATAAGAAAATCTGACCCGTAAAAATGTGTCTGTTCCAAATTATTTTGGGATTACAATACACAATAAAATTAATTATCAAATAATGTTATTTTTAGGACAACCTGGCCAACCCGGTTATAACCCTGGTCAGCAACCTGGAGGTCCATCTCAGCCTGGTCAACCAGGTTACCCTGGGCAACCTGGACAGCCTGGCTCACCTGGTCAGCCTGGTCAACCTGGATATCCAGGACAGCAACCCGGTGGCCCATCACAACCTGGACAGCCTGGATACCCTGGCCAGCCTGGACAGCCCGGCCAACCTGGAACTCCAGGTCAACCCGGTCAACCTGGCACCCCTGGACAGCCTGGCACTCCTGGAAAACCTGGACAGCCCGGTAAGCAGATAGCTTCAAATAAAAGCAAAAAAGTCCTTGTCATGATAACATTTATGACAGGTTTCTGTTGACATTTATAACGGGTATACAGCGAAAAAAAAAATCATAAATAGGTTGCTGGGGGGCGATGATCTTTTGTGTGAAACAGCTGATTTTTGACACAGATTTCCATGAGGTGTAATACAAACCTTGTCGATTTGATGTACAGGAGCCGTCCTTAAATGGTTCTACGTTAGTTACCAGTAACCGTGTATAATATAACCGTATTAAGCTGTATGTTACATTTTCATTCGCTCTGCCTTTGTTTTTGTTTCTTTTTTGAATTTGTATTTGAGTTTTTTTTATGGTAAATTAAAGCTGTGTTATGGCAGCATTTAGTTGTCGTTTTATTATAACGTATGTTAATGATGTACTCATTACAAAACCTGACCCGTAAAAATGATTCTGTTTCAAATGTACACAATAAAAGTAATTATCAAATAATGTTGTTTTTAGGACAACCTGGCCAACCCGGGTATAACCCTGGACAGCATCCTGGAGGCCCATCTCAGCCTGGTCAACCAGGTTACCCTGGGCAACCTGGACAGCCTGGCTACCCAGGACAGCCTGGTCAACCGGGCCAACCTGGCACGCCTGGTCAGCCTGGTCAACCTGGATACCCCAGCCAGCAACCCGGTGGCCCATCACAACCTGGACAGCCTGGATACCCTGGCCAGCCTGGACAGCCCGGCCAACCTGGCACTCCAGGTCAACCCGGCCAACCTGGCACCCCTGGACAGCCTGGCACTCCTGGAAAACCTGGACAGCCCGGTAAGCAGATAGCTTCAAATAAAAGCAAAGACATCCCTGTCATGATAACATTTATGACACGGTTACTGTTGACTAACGCATAACTTCTAAGCGGGTTTAATAAAAATAAAACACCTATGCTCCTACGAGTTTTGAAAAATTGCGAAAATAAATAGTTCTAAATAAATTGCCAGGGGGTGATGATTTTTATGTGTGAGACAGCTAATTTATTTCACAAATTTTCATTCGCACTGCCTTTGTTTTTTTTTTATGGTACATTGAATCTGTGTTATGGCAGCATTTAGTTGTTTTATTATAAAGTATGTTGTTGTACTCATTACAAAATCTGACCTGGTAAAAATGTTTCTTTCAAATTATTTTGGATTACAGTACACAATACCTAGTAGTAGAAGTAGTAGTATCTCTTATTGTTTCATGTCCTAATTAATCTTAAACTTATTGAATATAAGTAATTATCAAATAATGCTTTTTTTAGGACAACCTGGCCAACCCGGGTATAACCCTGGTCAGCATCCTGGAGGCCCATCTCAGCCTGGTCAACCAGGTTACCCTGGGCAACCTGGACAGCCTGGATACCCAGGTCAGCCTGGTCAACCTGGGCAACCTGGCACACCTGGTCAGCCTGGTCAACCTGGATACCCAGGACAACCCGGACAGCCTGGTCAACCCGGCAATCCTGGAGAGCCTGGTCAAACTGGATACCCCGGCCAGCAACCCGGTGGCCCATCACAACCTGGACAGCCTGGATACCCTGGCCAGCCCGGCCAACCTGGCACTCCAGGTCAACCCGGCCAGCCTGGCACCCCTGGACAGCCTGGCACTCCTGGAAAACCTGGACAACCAGGTAAGCAGATAGCTTCAAATAAAAGCAAAGACATCCCTGTCATGATAACATTTATGACACGGTTACTGTTGACTAACGCATAACTTATACGCGGGGATTAATAAAAATAAAACACCTATGCTCCTACGAGTTTTGAGAAATTGCGAAAATAAATAGTTCTCAATAAATTGCCAGAGGGTGATGATCTTTATGTGTGAGACAGCTAATTTTTTTCACGGATTTTCATTCGCACTTCCTTTTTTTTCTTTTTATTGTACATTGAATCTGTGTTATGGCAGCATTTAGTTGTTGTTTTATTATACGAGTAAAGTATGTTAATGTTGTACTCATTACAAAATCGGACCCAGTAAAAAATGTTTCTGTTTCAAATTATTATGGGATTACAGTACACAATAAAAGTAATTATCTAATAACGCTATTTTTAGGACAACCTGGCCAACCCGGGTATAACCCTGGTCAGCATCCTGGAGGCCCATCTCAGCCTGGTCAACCAGGTTACCCTGGGCAACCTGGACAGCCTGGCTACCCAGGTCAACCTGGTCAACCTGGCCAACCTGGCACGCCTGGTCAGCCTGGTCAACCTGGATACCCAGGACAATCCGGACAGCCTGGTCAACCTGGATACCCAGGACAACCCGGACAGCCTGGTCAACCCGGCAAACCTGGACAGCCTGGTCAAACTGGATACCCCGGCCAGCAACCCGGTGGCCCATCACAACCTGGGCAGCCTGGATACCCTGGCCAGCCTGGACAGCCCGGCCAACCTGGCACTCCAGGTCAACCAGGCCAGCCTGGCACCCCTGGACAGCCAGGCACTCCTGGAAAACCTGGACAGCCCGGTAAGCAGATAGCTTCAAATAAAAGCAAAGACATCCCTGTCATGATAACATTTATGACACGGTTACTGTTGACTAACGCATAAATTATAAGCGGGCTTAATAAAAATAAAACACCTATGCTCCTACGAGTTTTGAGAAATTGCGAAAATAAAATAGTTCTCAATAAATTGCCAGAGGGTGATGATCTTTATGTTTGAGACAGCTAATTTTTTTCACGGATTTTCATTCGCACTGCCTTTTTTTTTCTTTTTATGGTACTTTGAATCTTTGTTATGGCAGCATTTACTTGTTGTTTTATTATACGAGTAAAGTATGTTAATGTTGTACTCATTACAAAATCGGACCCAGTAAAAAATGTTTCTGTTTCAAATTATTATGGGATTACAGTACACAATAAAAGTAATTATCTAATAATGCTATTTTTAGGACAACCTGGCCAACCCGGGTATAACCCTGGTCAGTATCCTGGAGGCCCATCACAGCCTGGTCAACCTGGACAGCCTGGATACCCAGGACAGCCTGGTCAACCTGGACAACCTGGCACACCTGGTCAGCCTGGTCAACCTGGATACCCAGGACAACCCGGGCAGCCTGGTCAACCCGGCAAACCTGGGGAGCCTGGTCAAACTGGATACCCCGGGCAGCAACCTGGAGGCCCATCACAACCTGGACAGCCTGGATACCCAGGACAGCCTGGTCAACCTGGACAACCTGGCACACCTGGTCAGCCTGGTCAACCTGGATACCCAGGACAACCCGGACAACCTGGTCAACCCGGCAAACCTGGGGAGCCTGGTCAAACTGGATACCCCGGGCAGCAACCTGGAGGCCCATCACAACCTGGACAGCCTGGATACCCAGGACAGCCAGGTCAACCTGGACAACCAGGCACACCTGGTCAGCCTGGTCAACCTGGATACCCAGGACAATCCGGTCAGCCCGGTCAACCTGGCACTCCGGGACAAATTGGTCAACCAGGTACTCCCAGCCAGCCCGAACAACCTGGTAAACCTGGACAACCTGGATACCCTGGTCAACCTGGACAGCCTGGCACTCCCGGTCAGCCCGGACAACCCGGCCAGCCTGGACAACCTGGCACTCCCGGCCAGCCAGGTCAACCTGGATATCCCGGCCAGCCAGGACAACCTGGATACCCCGGCCAGCCTGGACAACCCGGAAAACCTGGCACTCCTGGACAGCCAGGACAACCTGGATACCCTGGCCAGCCTGGACAGCCTGGTCAACCTGGATATCCTGGCCAGCCTGGACAACCTGGAGGTCCATTACAGCCTGGAAACCAAGGACAACCTGGTCAGCCTGGACAACCTGGAACCCCTGGACAACCCGGACAACCTGGATACCCTGGTCAGCCTGGACAACCCGGTCAGCCTGGATATCAACCTGGTCAACAACCTGGCGCTCCATCTCAGCCTGGTCAACCCGGACAGCCCGGACAACCTGGTCAACCTGGATACCCTGGCCAGCCTGGACAACCTGGATACCCAGGTAATTAACGAATACAATAGCATATTTTAATGTGAGTTTTATTTTAACCACACATACCTTTCATAAATCTTCCACAGTGCAGCCCCAACTCAGTATATATAAAACTCTAACAACAATGAATTTCAGAGAGCTTGAACTATTTATTCTTGTCGTTTTCAGATTCAGTTGGTGAGCCTACTGGCACTGGCGTCCAGCCTCCTGCTTACTACCCGTCATCCGGTCAGATGCCACCGTTCCCCATCTACGTCATACCCTACCCGCTGCCAATAGTACCCAGCCCGGGATCATGCCCTTGCTACCTCTTGAATCCGGGTAATAATTCTACACAAGGACAGCAGGGTCAAGGTCAATACAACCAGGGGCAAGGTCAATACAACCAAGGACAAGGACAATACAACCAAGGGCAAGGACAATACAACCAAGGGCAAGGGCAATACCAAGGTCAGCAGCAGTTCTATCAACCTTACGGAATCATCGGCTTCGTGCCTGTCGTGTTCGTGCCCTATTGCCCGGGCAATGCCAGTGGCATGGTCGCCGCGCAGCAGAACTTCCCGCAAGCGGTCTCTGTCCCCTACAACTGTGCTGAATGCAAACAGAGCAGGGACATCTACAGCTACTTCGGGCGGGTGAACGGTGGTCGCAACATCGACTTCGGAGACTTGAAGGAACTTAAGTCGCCGACCGAACTCGACAGTTTCCTGAAACAAGCCATCAAACCCACCAGAAAAGTCATCCGACGGCTCTCGGGCCCCAAACAGCGTGATGTCGCCAAAAACGCCAGAAAAGGCCGAACCTTAACCGACAAGGAATAAGAACGAATTTTAGATGATAAATTGTAAAAAGAAGAAACGAACGAGTAGAACATTAATGCCATGAGTGAGATTTTTAATAGGAACACGTCGTGTTAGTAATAGTAGGTAATTTTGGGACTGTCCGATGATTAGAATTGATTCTTGGACGATCCCAAAATTTTATAAATGGCGTATTTTTTAATATTTATTACTCATTACGTCATAAGTTTAAATTATATTTTGTATTTTAAGTATCTATTGTTAATGAAGCGCCTTGGTCATCACATGTTTCATCAGTCACTTCTGTATAATCACAGCTTTAAACCAAGCAGCGCACGCCATCTGAATAAGAATGTAAACATTCAAATAAAACAATATCATTGATAATAATATTTGCGTGTTTTTAATTTTAATATAACTACCAAAATTATTATTAGGACCATTGAATGGATTCTAACTAGAAACATTGTCATCGAGAATCATTAAAAGTAAAAAGTAATAATCTTAGACCTGTAAGACTTCAGACACATTCCTATAGCAAAAAGTAGATCTATAGTTGATGTAAGGAACTCTTGGTGTTTTCACACCACGTAACATATGTAGGTACATATGTGTACGTACGTAGTGATGCAAACATGCGTGCATTAGCCCAGTAGGTACATATATACAGCTATATACTAGTACATAGAGCAGTTGTGACTCGGCGTGCGTGACCGTGACTTCAATGCAGGACACGGGTCACCGCCGCCTCTCCTTCTACTGTGTTGCAAAGTATTTCTTTTACAATTTAATATACGGACACTTTTATTTACATTTCTTTTGATGTTTTTCAAAGTTTTTTTACACTTAGATGTTATCAGGCATTTGACCACTAGGTCATCTGAACCGATACTTCTATAACACTGTTCTTGTATTATGTCTGGGAGTTCTGCCTAATCGAGAATTTGCGGCTTATAGAAAAGCTAACCCTTTATGAAAAGATAGGTAAGTTAAGAGTTATAAAATATAGTATACCTATTTTATAAATTTCTTTCGTCGATCAAATCGTCTCACATATCTATGTTTCTAATGTATAAAGTGAGTTATCTGTGAGTATGTGTTCTTGTAGACAAATTGGATACAGTAGACAAGCACTTGTTTTGTAGAACTCTTCAAAGGGCCTTCTTTGTCGCTAAGTCAACAAAGGGGTCGTCAATACAGAGAACAAAACGCTCCGGCAAATATTAGGTAGTTACTCCTCTCAAGATGCTTAAATAGGAAGATATACTACAAACAAAATGAGAAAAGGTCTCTAGGTATAATAGGTCTGTAGGTGTATTATACAGGGTTAAATACGAGTAATGAAAATGAGTTCAAATAGTTAAGACCTTTTAAAAGTGCATAATTTGTATGCTTTAAAAAAAGTATTGAGACAAAAGTACAAGCCAATCCGCCGTACAAGTGGCATGGAAAATAGATGAGATTTTATACTGGATTGCTCCAGCGATTATGGTTGGTGATTAATTATACACAGTTAACTATTGACCTATTGTTAAATAGCGGCTATCTTTTAAAGTGTTGCTTTACTACGTCTAAAGCCGCAATGATAATGCTACGGCTTATGAAAATTCGCGGAAAAGAAATAGAAGAAATAAAGTTTTCATATTACTTACCGTGCGCTAAAAAGCAAGTGTGGCTCGGTGGTGTAAGCGACTGCTTTACATTCAGACCCCCCTTGGTTTGAACCTGGCCTTACATCAACGACTTGTTTTTCAAGTTTTGTGTGGATTTTCACTCGGTTAACGGTGAAGGAAAAAATCACGAGGAATCCGCCACGTTTGAGGACCACAAAATCTGACAACATGAGTCACCTGTGGAAGGATCAGGCGCCCACCACGATGTACTTACCCAATAAAACTTCTCCAATGAATAAAAATCGGCGGGGGAGTCACGACCCTCAGTAATGAGGAAAACGCAAGAGGAAAAAAAAGGGACCGTGCGCTAAATAAATGTATGGAAAGATCATGGGCTAGGGGCCAGTTGCAAGTGAACATGCAAATACAAAGAAATACATTATCTACGGAGATCTAAGTACAGAGTCATTCCTACGTAGGCAGCGTTGATCAAAAACCATGACCATGACTCATGGGACGTTATGATTTCCGTCCGCGTCTCAAGACTCCAAGCTAAATTGTCGCGTCAATTTGATATTAAATTAAGTACGATAAATCTGAACGAAGGAGTTAGCACACTACCTTGATTTGTATGTAGTTATATCTGATTTAGAATTAAAATCAATTAAAATTAATTTTAATTAAAGGTAATTTTAACAAACCGTTTAAAAAAGTGCATATTGTACAAGACTCTTTCTTCTCAATTATGTAATTAACTAGGTAATACATTTTGTGTATATATATAAAAATACTAGTGTAACATAGATACATGTATCAATGCCATTACCAATGTTAAGCCAAAATAAACAAAATAAAACTAAATGTAGGTATTTTTAAAGAACGAAAACATTTATTGTGGCAGATTTAACAGAAGAACACACAGGAGTAAAAACATAATAAACAACCATAAAAATCTGTCACAACACAGCCCCAGCTCAGCATAATGCTGGTTGTGTGGAAGCAACCAGCGCTGGTCTTCCGTTGGGGCTGGCTGTGACGTCACGCACGGCATTTTATTTTAGATGTCGTTAAAAATTCACAGTAAGTAACATATGTATATCTTACTTTTTTTGTTTGGTTGTTGATAGAAATTCGAAAAACACACAAATAAAATTTCCATATTGCTAACGCTAAAAAATCAATTGTTCAGGCTGTGCTATAAAGCCGTGAAGCGTAGTGGGGATTTAAGATAACAATTTATTTTTAAGTCCAAAAATGACAAAACAGAGTAATTTTACTACAATTGGAACTTATTCGAGTAAATTACCGTTGAATGCCTAACTACGTTCTCGTAACCTTTACTTAGAAACACGGCAGAGATCACTGTACATGGTTGGTTTTGTTTATTTTGCTTTATACTTATGGCATAACATTGCATGAAAATACAAAGGAATCTAACTACTTAGTTATTAACTGTATTTCGGACGCTTATTATATAACGGCTTTATATAACGGACATAAATATTGTAAGTGCGATTTAAGTAGGTACCTACATATATGAACTATTTTATAGCAGGATTTACGTCAAAATAGCAAGAAACTAAGCAACTAACAACCTGTTTGATTGTCAGAAGCCTTTAGGGTGGTTTGAAAACTATCGACACCAGAATAAGAGAGCATACGACTTTACTAAATTGACAATGAGGCAGACAAAAGTATTATACGAAACTGACACTACACAACATAAGTACTACTTATCGGATAAGTATTATAAATGCTCTTGCTATTAAAAAGATATATGAACAAAACGGACAAAGCTCTTCAAGGCATCGAATTGCACAAGTGGAAAAAATAATATTATTGTACCTACTTATACATGAAAAGTGATCTAAGTTATATTTTTACTAGAAACTCGTTCGTAACCTTCAAAAATCCCTGGATATACAAACAATATGTATGTTCCTATATATTTGTATACAGTTTGGTCTGTGAGCCATAAATGGCCACTTAAGTGACACATTATGCAACTAAGACAATAAATTGTTTAAAGTGCTTGTCTTAAGTAGTTTTAATTGCCCCATACGTCTCTTTGGAAAATATCTCATTAAGTATGCCAGAAAATGTTACTTTATGAACAAGAATTTTCCCAAAATAGTTTGTAGTAGGTATCTTTGTAAAACAAGAAACAAAAAACGGACTCGCTTCTATTCTTCTCATAAGAACATTAATGTAATTAAAATAATTTCTGTTCAATCATTTCACAGACCTCTTACAAGAATTTTCCCAAAAAAAGTATTTGTAGTAGGTATCTTTGTAAAACAAGAAAAGAGACTCTTTCTTGTATTCTTCTCATAAGAACATAAAAGTAATTAAGAGACTTTCTGTTCAATCATTTCACAGACCTCTTAGGCTTACATCTTCTAATTAGAAACAACAGAAGTAAATAGATACAATAATTAAAAAGTTGTGTTAGTTACAAATTTAATACAATTTTCTAAAGGTGACTTATTCCACTTTTTATAATTTCCCACGCAAACTAAACCCAGAAAATTTAGTTTCGTTTGTCAATGATACAAATACAAATTGTTTATTATGCAAGAACAAATACTGTTGATGATTTATATTACTCTACAGGAGTTTAAAACTTAAATCTAGCCGTACAAGATGGTACCCCATTACGAATAATATGATACGTCGTGATGAGCATGATATTACACGAACGTTCACAAAACTGGAGCCGGAGCCATTAGTATCGACTATTTTTCCAGGAATAGCACCTCAATAGTAACATACCATGAACCGGACTTGAAAGTTCAAACGTCAGATGGGGAAGACACGGCCTTGAGAAGACGACCTCCGTGCCAGCCAAGCGTGTAACTTTTAAAACGTCACATTACACTAATTTCGCCAAAATTATCCATACGTCTTGTTTCCTCTTCCTTGTTTTAGTAGCGACGCTTCAAATGAAGAGAAATAAACGTTAAAGTCGCACCATATAACATTACATATTCAATTAGCATAAACTAGGCCTTAGCCTAGGGTAAAGGATCAGTGCAGGCATATTTTAATTTTGCTTTTACTTAACTTATCTTAAGTTAAGCCGTAAGTCACGTTCGCATACTCAAATTCATATGTATATATACATATATTGCACACTTACCACCACGCATTGATTAAAAAAGCAAAATAGGTAGGTGGGTACTGCTACTTTAAACTAAGCAAAAAATATTATTGATCAATTTGCCTAGCGAAATGCGTCGCAATTAAACAAATACACAAAATTACCCCGAGTAATATATATATTTCAGGTAATAAACTTAAAATGGTATCTTACAAATACATAAAGTACTTGGTACACTAACATTATAGGGCATAAGTCTTGTAAAGGCTGTTATTAATTGGAACAAATTGCTTGTTACTTAATACTGTATAGATTAATAGCATTACATGTTACTTATTATTACCAATTATGTGCATAAGGCTAATTAAATATATAAGATCACAAAAGATACATAAACTCTACTTACATAGGTACATATATATACCTACCTACGATAGCGATACAATACACAGGTACTTAGTGAATCTAAATGGAAAAAAAATAGTAATACCACGGAAAGCTTTGTCTAATCGAATGAGAGAAAAGGAAAAACCGAATATGCTATCCAATTGTCGTGTTATTCTATCACTTATTAAAAGATAATTGTATAATCAACCAAATAAATGAAGAAAGAAATACTGTTTGGAAAATTCGCAATCTCCTATTTCCTATACGGGGTTTAAATATTAATAAAATAAGCTCTACTAAAAAAATACTACTTCTCGTTAAATTGTAGGTCCCGGCTGTTTGTCATAGTACGGCAGTCGTTAAGCCATGTTAGAAGCCCTTAGGGCGGCTTGATAAACTCTCGACACCAGAGTTGGCCACTCTCATTCGATAAGAAGATAAGCTCTACTTCTGGATTAATATCATCTAAGAAACCAGAAGTACGAGATAATACACGACAAGGCTAATTTGATGTATTCCTTACACGGAACTATGGAGTCATCTTCCAAAACAGTCTTGTCTGATAGTACTCCAATAACAATCGCCGATCGATTCACAGCCTAAAGCTAGACTCCAGAAGCAATTATCGTCCAATTATCCTCCTGTCTTACGCATTGTCATTGATATCCCCGGAAATTACGAGTATAGTACACAATAACAGTCACCAGAGAATAGACGCCCCATTATTTGTTAGGTCGAGAAGTATTGCATCGCCACTAGCGTATGCGTCATAGCGTCTTGACAGAAGGACGGATCGACTACAAACAGACTCATTACGTCCCCAGTGACCATTGTCAATTATAAGACAAAAACTCCCACGGTTTATAAAGGTCCGAATGTGTGCGTACACACGCAGAGCGCATCTCCTCTCGTATCGCGCCACCTGTGCCAGTGATTTACCGGGAGCGAGCTACCTGCGGCTTTATCGGGGACCCTTCAGCTGTGAGTACATTTAAGTAACGGAACCAAAAATTATAAATTTCTCTTTGTGGGTAGGGATAAATATTCGCGATAAACACAGAACAGATATGGCGAGATTTGTTACATATTGTACCTATATAGAAGTAAAGCCTTTTAGCAATTTTGTTCCATTACTTAAGTTGTTTCAGTTGATCATCTGTATTAGATAAGATTAGATGGAAATCTATTGAACTCTCATGTTTAGCCGGTTCAGTTACGTTTTTTTTTTCCTTTATAATAATAAAAATAAATCAAGATATTCTAAAAAAAGGAACATATCCGTGAATAAATCTTGACATTTAAATCTTAGAATGGTTTTGATATAACTGACCGACATTAGACAAAAAACTCCTGGATTATTTGAAAATCTTTATCCTACACATACACAAGGTTACCTGAAATATACCGAAACCCTTTTAGAACTAGACATCTTATCTTATTTAACAATTTAACATTTTTTTTGGAAATAATAGGAAACCTGCCTGAAGTAGGTATCTATAGTTTTAGTCAAGCGTATAACTAAGTCTATCTATTGTAGTCTATATCTATTATTCTATTTTTGATGTCCCGTTTTAATTTTGTTTCGTGTCCCAATCTTTATTCTTTATTTTTATTCTTAGCAAAAAAATAGAGCACGACACTACCTAAACCTACTTAAAGCCGGCGATAACTTTATTTGTATAACTCGTCACAGTACATAATTTATATAGACATTATTTTCCCTTTATCATAAATTATGTTTGGTACGAAATACTTATCAACCTCTAATTATTAGAAACACGTTCTTTGACAAATTGGCAAAAAAGTGTAATTTTCATGGAAAACTCTGATATCATAAATTAATTTACTTTGAAGTACCTAGGTACGAGTAACTCCGTGAAAGTTGAACCCGCCATTACGGTTCCGGGGTAGGTATACTTAATTGGCACAATTTACATTTTTTAATTTGGCAACTTTCTTGGAGTTAGCAATTCTCATTTAAATTAAGCCAAGACTTAATAACACCTAGATGAGAACTAAGATAGGAATTTCCTCCTATAAGTTAGACTGGAAAACTGAAAAACGATTTCGCTCCTAATTTCCAATTTACGATTCATTTGTTCTTAGAAAATCTTATCTTATTTTACCGAAGAGTGAAAATAAGTAGGGAATTAGCTGTCAATAACACTGGAAAAGTCATTTGAAAATTGATAGAACTTTTCGATCAAAGAACGATTTTTGGAGGACCGAAATAGGCATAACGGGACAAATAGAATAAGTTGGCTTTTTAACGGGTAAGAAATGCTTTATATATTTATGAAAAACTTGTGGGTACATAATTGAAATATTATTTGAAGCTTTGATTCTTTTCTCGCCAGGAGTTCCCATCCAAATGGGAAACAATATGTAGGTCTTATCTCTGTCTTATTGACATTTTGTGATCTTTAATAGAGAAGGAGCTGGTTTCGAGAAACTGATAATTTTCTAATTCGGAAGCCAGAAACTTCCAAATTTTTTGTGTCATATGTATATTTTTGTCAATAAAGAATTGATTAATTGATTGTTGAAATCGACATGTTTGAGGACTACAACATCCGAGGACATGTGTCTTCCGTGGAAGGACCTGGGCCCACCACGATGTATCTGCCCAAGAAAACTCCCCTAGCGGATTAATTCTGCGGGGGAGTCACGACCCTCAGTCATGAGGAATACGACTCAAGAGAGAATTGATTGATTTCAAAACATAGCAATACTATTTTATCAAAAGACTTTTACATAAAGGTTTGCATTATAATCATTCTAAAAGGGCCCTGATATAAATGCATTATTGTTGATTGTAAAGAACACAAAAATAATAACAAAGCCCTCATGAATAACAGTGCTAAAACGCATAATAAATACATCGCGTATAATGATTTCTCATTGAAATCCTTACATAGAGGTTTATGTATTTCCTACGTGTTGTAAGGGATAGGTTGAATAAAGACAGGTATGAGGTACATTCACAAGCAAATTAGATTTTTATAAAAAGTGTAGGCCGGTAGGCTGCGGTTTTGGATTTGTAGTAGGTAAGCCTTACATAGTCTTTTGTATGATATATTTCCGATTTCACGTCTATATATTAGTGCTATTGTGCTGACGCACGGACAATATCACTTACTTAATCTTATTCAATTTCATATTTTTTATTTCGGACTAGTGATCCATATTTTGTTTGTAACTTATAACTTTAATTTCTTACAGGCTAGGGTTATAATTGAGAAGTGGTAGGTACCTCACAATATTTAAAAAGTCCTGTTTGTTTCGCCTTCGCGCCACAACAGAGCGACGAATTGTTGTAATTTTTGGTATGGTGACAGTTCGTTTATTTTGTCTGTGTGTTAGCCCTGTATTTTTTTTGTTTTTGCTCATTCCTTATAGGATTTTGAAAGGCTAGATTATACCATAGGCTACTTCTTATCTCGAAACAAAGCTATCGAAGCCACACGCATCTGCTAGTACCGGACAATAACAAAGACAGTTAAGAATATACGTTTAAGTTCACGCTACCTCGTACTTGAACCATAGTTAACGACGGACGTGTGAACAAGATTACCTAGTTAGTTCTTACAAACTGTCGATTATTGTTTTGGGGGTCGTATCACGCTTGCGTCTCGACTTAATTACACTGTTGTGAATATCGCGGTAGTCATTAGTCTATGATTTAGTAGTCGTGTAAAAATTCGAGTACGGAAACTGAACGACCGACATTTGGATAGGCAAATATTAAATAGCAGTTTTAAACAATATTTTAGACCAGCACACGAGTTTAATAGAGACCGATACTTAAGCACAATAATAATGTAGGTATGTACCTAACCTTAATCAGATCAAAATGGATTCCAATGTAATTATAAATACGGAACAAAATGTCTTCAGCGTAATAGATTATGGTACCTGCTAATATAATGTTTAATATCCTTTGACCTCATTATATCCGCAACGGATATTGAATTCGTGTCCTTTCCGTTACCTCAAAAACTTAGTATAAATTGGCAGTGTTTAAAAAAATGGAGCATTCGCAGTATTTACTTGAAACATATAACATATTCTAAGAGTTAATTGTTTTATATTTCAGATGATGTTAAAATTACTCACGGTTTTGGCCCTCGTTGGCTATTTGCATGCAGCGCCTGCTGAAAATGTTGCTGCACCTAAAACTGCTGCGGTAGCAGGAAAAAGTGCCGCAGACGACCTCAAACCTGATGCCAGTTCCTGTGAGTATAATTACATACAAAATTAAAACAAAAATAAATAATGTTAATAAAAAAACAAGGATTAAAAATTGACTCAATTTACTCACGTGATCATAACATAATCGTGAACTTGTTTTTGTTTTGCAGACTATGATCGATACTCGGCGGACTACGGGTCTCGCAGCTATCCCAGTGGTTACAGCGCTGGTGGGTACGGCGCCGGAGTATCTGGATACGGCACAGGAGGATACGCGGGCGTCGGCGGAGGATACGGCGGCGTCACCGGGTACGGAGACGACAGATACGGATACGACGGCTATGATAGAGGATACCCTGGAACTGGATCATACGGCGCGGGTGGCGCAGGAGGTGCTGGAGGATACGGCTACGACAGAGGGTACGGCAGCACCGCCGGGGGATACGGAGGCTACGGTGGATACGGCGGCAATGGCGGCCTCAACTCCTACTACGGCTACAACAACCCAGCCAACCAAGGCTACGGCCACACAGGCTACGGATATTACAACAGACGGCCCGGTTACGGCAACATTTACAGCAGCGGCATCACGCCCAGCTTAGTCACCGGCTATAGAGGCTACTCCAGGAAATAATTACTATGCAAATTAGCAATTAAGTTTTATTTATTGTCGCCGTAGTGTAAGCAACCAAAGTACTTCCCAAAGCTATTATACAGTCGAACCTCTATAAGTCGAACATCAAGGGAGACGCCAAAAAATTCGAGTTATAGAGTTTTCAACTTATGGAGGATTTCGACTTAGGCGGATTTTGATTCGACATAAAGAGTTTGAGGTTTATTCTTATAAATTTTGAGTTAGAGAGGTAAAATAAATAAAAATTCAACTTGCAGAGGTGACAAACATATTTTTATTTATTATAAATCAACATTATTTCAAATCATTTTAAAATAAAAAATATGGCATTAAAAAAAGTCAGTAATTTTTTTTTGCTTTAGATAATTTGGTTGTTCTCTATCTATAGCATTGTCTAATCTATAAAGAGCAGAAAATTCTTCTTCTTCAGAGTTACTGGTTTGCTCTATAAAATTACGTAAGGTATTCAATGCGGTTCGCGCCTCTTTGATGGAAACCCATGGAGCGCATGTACTATTCACGTCTTTTATGTCATCTAAATCATTAGTATCGGTTTTCTGAGCTACTGAATCGATAATTTCGTCATCAGATAATGTCCCAGCAGTCATAACTCCATCATCGCACGAAACAAAGTCCTCAAAGGATATTCCTGATTCAGATACCACTGCGTTCCATTCTGCAGGAGGTGAAATAGAAATATCTTCGGCTGCGACACTGCTCAAACCATTTAAGTAAGCGCTCCTCCAAGCCCGGATATTCTGCAATTCGTCGTCTTTTGCAGGACAAACTTTGACCGTTTTGTATTTTTCTCATGATGTCTGATTCATTTTTTATTATTGTTGAAAGAGTACTCATTGGCAGGCCAAATTGTTCAGCAACATCTTTCTTTTTTTGACACCTCTTCACAGCTTCGAGCACTTCTAATTTTTCAGCAAGACTCAAAGTTTTTAGTTTACGTTTCACAGCACTCATGTTAACTGTTGTACTAATTGATGTGTATTGCAGTAGAACCAAACTACTTCTGACAGTATTTAAGTCGAAAACAAATGACTTGCTTAGCTAAATTTAAAAGAAAATCAAAATTGAACACCTGACACCAAGCAAGCAAACACGTGTTTACGTGAGTCATAAATTTATTATCGTATACTCCTAAAATGTTTTCTAAGAAACAATAGTGTACTCACATTGTCGGCAAGTTCTTAAAGTCGGTAACTTATTTTTGTTCGAACAATAGAGGTAATAAATTCCAAATGATCAAGTTGTAAAGGTTGTAAAATAAAACGTTGCTATGTTCGAGATACAGAGGTCAAATTTAATTTTACGAGTTATAGAGTGAAAATATGTACCAAAATGGCTTGGAGGGACTCGGTGATTATTTCGACTAACAGAGGGTCAAGATTTCAAGTAATGGAGGTTTTGGTGTTTGAAGGGAAGGGAACAAAACATTTTTTCGAGATTTGGAGGTTTTTGACTTATCGAGGTTCGACTTAACGAGTTTCTACTGTAATACAACAATCTGCAATATAATTTTAACTACGTGTAGTTATAATCACAATGTGAACATGAGAAATAAAACGATCACATAGAAGTTTAAAACTTTATTGCTAACAGTGTGACATACCAAGTTAATTCAAATCATTCACGCCTACTTATTACATTACACAATATATAATGTTGAAATTTATAATAGAACAGAATATCTTATCCATAGAAGTGACATCGTCTGAGAACTGGAGCGGTGGTAGGGAATCACGAGACAACCTTCGACTAGTCAGACCCAGAAGCACTGGTCTGCTTTTTCATTGACTTCAAAGCTCGTTCTCGAAGTTTCTTCTCCAAGTCCTCATTATTGACCTTCCCTTCCTCCTCCTCTTCTTCAGCCTCATCGCTATCTGACGAGTCATCCTTCTTTTTAGATGCCTTCTTATGTTTCTTGTGTTTCTTATGCTTTTTCGAATGTTTCTTGTGCTTCTTAGCTTTCTTCGACTTTTTGGGTTCGTCACTGTCTGACTCGGACTCGGAGTCAGATACCTTCTTCCTAGGTTTCTTCTTGGACACTTGATCGCTGTCAGAAGATGTATCTTCTTTTTCACGTTTCTTCGCACGTTTCTCGCTATCTTCGCGTGTTTTTGGTTTGGCATCATCCGCGCTCTTACCTTTTGTAGGTTTCTCTTCAGATTTCTTTGATTTCACGTCCGGTGAAGGCGCCTTCTCTTTAGGTGCATCTTTCTTGCTACGTCGTGCTTCTTTGTCCGAACTGGAATCGCGTTTCGCTACTTTCTTTTTGTTGGTCGCCTTCTCATCACTTTCGGAACTGTCATCTTGCGAGTCGTCAGAGTTTTCCGGTTTTTTCGCCTTGCTTTGCTTGGGATCTGGCTTTTCAGATTTAGAGCGTTCCATGCTGACGTCTTTGTCTTTGCTGCGCTTCTTCTTTTTATCGACATCAGACTCGTCTGGAATGTTCTTTTGTTTGGACTTTGAGCTCTTGTGTTTGACTTCCTCTTCAGAACTAGATTCGGAGCTGGAAGACCGAGCCCTCTTCTTGCGCGATTTCTTGGCCAATTTCTTCTTAGAAGCTTTCTTGCTCTTCTTTTTCCTATCATCTTCAGAATCGCTTGAAGAGGACTCTTCAGAGTCACTCTCAGACGAGGAGCTATCTTTTCTAGATTTCTTGGATCGTTTTGATGTGGCCTTTTCTTTGCGTTTAAGCTTACTTTTGCTTTTTGACTTAGCAATTTCTTCACTGCTCTCACTTTCAGATTCAGATTGTCGAGATTTACGTTTTTGTTTCTTGTTATCTTTATCTTTAGGTTTATCTTCCGTTTCTTTGCGGTGTCCTTTTTCAGAGACGTTATCTTCCAATTTTTCGTTAGATTTTTTGTTCTGCTCAATTTCATGTTTTCGGAGGAATGGTGATGGAGTGCGAGACAAGCTCTTAGAATATTCTCGCAAAGTGGGGACAGTGACAAAGTCTCTATGATCTTCTTCGTCAGATGAGTGTTCTGCTGGCTTCTCAGCCTGTGCCTCCTTTTTCGCTTCAGGTTTTTCTTTCACAACAGATGATTCCCGACTGGAGCTGGAAACCACGCGCTCTTTGGACTGCTCTCGTTGAATTGAAATACGCTCTGCAGACTTCTTCCGCAATTTCTGCTCCAGATTGTCTGTTAATATAATAGAATCTACATTACTTACTTAAATACCTATATTTACATTAGATTTTCATTCATACATTTAGTCAGACAATTTATTTATTATTATATGTAGTTACTGACCTTTCCTGGGTATAGAGACAGATTTCTCAAGCCGTTCCTTTATGAGATCGCTAGACCTCCTGTCGCGTGATTTCCTCTCCCTCGACCTTCTGTCCTTAATCGGCAGTCGATCCCTGGACCTCCTGTCCCTGAAATTAAGCGATAAATGTAATATAACAATATCTAAATTTCTTAAGCCACAGTAAGAGCCTATCTCATGCAAAGACAATTTATATTTTTTGATGAATATGATTTCACATGTTTGTCAGGTAACATGTAATCAATTTACATACATAGTCTATTATGTATTCTTACAAGTGACACGCTACACGGTGTTATTCGCTTGAATCCGTGATAAAAAGTAATATGTTACTTCAGGTTCTAATCTAGCTCCAATTCAAATTTCATCTAAACCGTTCAAACGTACTGAGCATAAAGTAGTAACAAACATATAAGTGGTATATTTACCCTTTGTTAATATTAGTGGGATAATGTTAGTTGTTAATGATAGTTACCTGGAGCGGGATCGTCTGTCTCGAGAAAGTCGGCGGTCACGAGAGACACGCCGGTCTCGCGAGCCGCGGCCAGAGCGGCGCCGCGACACGGAGCGACGACGCGACCGAGAGCGGCGGCGGTCGCGCGACCTAGACATGCGACAGTTATTACAACAGAACTATTCTGTGGCCATTCAAATCAGAATCGGATATCACAGAGATAGGAAGCTTACACTGTGTATGTTACTTATAAGGTGAGATTAATACTGAATAACCTCTTAGGTAGAGTGTATTGTATTTTGTGAGATGTGATGGTGTCTCTAATGTGATAATGCAGTAGTAAATAGGATTATGAGTAACTTCAAATAGTATAATATATTTACTTTAGTGAATAGTAGTGTAAATTGCATAAAGAGATTACTGCGAAGTTTTGTATTAGACATGTGATATCACAATACTTACCTTGCAAAAGAATATGAATAGTACACTTCATACATTTCAGTCTGTCTGTCGTCTGAGTTGGCCACTTTCTTTCGATAAGAAGAAGAAAAAAATCTCAAAATTCAAAATTTCATGGGTTTTATAAAACACATATCAAATGAAATCCTTATTTACCTACATGCATTATTTTTACTGGCAAGTAACAGACAGAGTGAGTATAATTTTAATTAAAAAAAAACTACTTATAACGATGAAGAATTTTAAAAGCACTAAATCCATGAAACATAAGAAAAGCGATAGCATTAACAGAGGCAATTTAGCATAATAAACTAGTACATGGCATATTAGCATAATAATAATATGTTAGTGACGAACTAAATATACCTACTAATGCATTTTGCATGCTAAGGTGATTGATAAAGGACTACAGAAATGCTGTGAGCATGCAATTTAAACATACAATATTGGCTGCATATCAATGCAAATAGAGTGGAAACTTTACAGAACACTATTGATTCTTTTTAACTCTACATGTAATTTAAAATGTTATTACAGGTAATTCAGAATTCAAATCATTTTCAATGATTTACAAATACAGTATTATCTAAGCAAACACATTATAAAATATCACAATTGCAAGCGAATGGACAAGTAATATTTTAACAAAGGTGTTAATTTAACATACCGTATAACATATTACAATTTTCTCACAATTCTTCCTCTTTCCTCGAAAAAATCTCACTAACTTTACTTAGGCAACCGTTACTCCATTAACAGCTAGTTAACTCTATTTGCAATGACATTCAGGTGATGTGCACATCCAAGGTACCTGTCATTAGAACGTCGGCGAGAGCGTGTGCGTGATCTCCTGCGCCTTTCAAGCGATCGGCGACGTTCTCGCGACCTAATGAATTAATCATTCATATTTATGTCTTTTTTTTATTATTGATCTTATGTCTCTAGATACGTTGAATCAACTCTGGGCAATTGCAACCAACTAATTGCATAGTCGTCTTTGTCAGTTACTATCAACACATAGAATTTGTTTCACTTCTACAATCTGAAGTATAGATAATATCCTATGATGTAGCTTGCTTGGCCGAAAACCACTTCAGTTATGGTAACATATATCTCTTGAACGTACCAAACTTTTAACACAATATTTGTCTTGTGGTGGAAATTTTTAACAGATTTACATATTATACAACCGTTATCTTAAAATTATTACCAATACAATGGCCCAGTGTTGGTTCATCGTAAGAGAATACAAATTTTAATGCGCTTGCAATGCAAAATAAACACTTTGAAAGGATTATATTAAAAACACTATATACTGCAACGCAACAAATGAAACATAACAGCTAAGAATTGTAATAGAAAGAATCATCACTCTATAATCCATTTCATATAGCAAGGCACCTGTGACACATATAAAACGTCACTTGTCAATATCATTTTGACAATTGTAATGATGTACTGCAGTTATTCGAATTAGAAATTTACCGATTATCGATTGTAGTTACTTATGGCTATTTTCATCTGCCTATCCTAAAAATGTTATGTGTATTACCGACAATCACAAAATAATATTCGTCGAACCCACAATAAATTCCTACAGATAAATTAAGGAAGGGACAAATTGAGAAGAAGAAAAGAATACAGTTTTGATAAAAAAATATTGCCAGTATAATATATATGAAGCCAAAATATATATTAAATTATTCAAATGAAATTATGATACACAAAAATTTTATGTTTTTCGCTATATTTTTTATGATACAAAACTCATAAATACCTTCCTTAATTATTTTAATATAAAAAATCGCATAAAATCATTGTGCTTGAAGTACATAAATCATTATCTCTGATAGATCGAAATGATAAATACTTGTTTTTGCGATATTTTTTTGAGGTCAAAAATAATCGATTACCAAGTCCCAACCCTACGAAAATGACGTCACAATTAGCAGTAGTACGTAACTTTGCTGTGCGATGAAATTTAATATTTTATTTTTTTGTAACATTGAATGCGAGTATGTACACGCGAAAAATACCCTTTATTTGATGTCTTATAATTTTTACTGTTTATATTAATAGTTATTTTTGTTAACTTACATAATGTTTTCACTAATAAATAGAAATATTTCAATATGAGCATGACGTCACAATAATTTATGTACATGTTCTTTTACGTTCTACTGACCTGTCACAGGTGACTTGCTATATGAAATGGACTATAGTAACAATCAACTGCGCTGACAATAAATAATGGCGCAGTATTTTGCATTCAATTGTCATAATAAATAATTCTGTTTTAAATATTAAGATAAAATATCTAGGATAGGTAGGTACATATACCCCAAACTCCAGAACAATGACCAGTTTAGATTTCCAAACATCAATATCTATGCACTGCCATTTGCAAACATTTCTTAAACTATAAAAGACACTTCTTAGCAATTGATTTGGAGCAAGAAATAAAACTGATCATCGTTCTACAAACCGTGAGATAATTCTGTATAGTAGTATTGTGAGTATGAAATATCACAAACCTTTCACGTCTTTCTCTTTCCCGGCGTCTCCTCTCCCGCTCCCTCTCTCGTTCCCTCTCCCTCTCACGTTCTCGTTCCCTCTCCCTCTCGCGTCGGTCGACGGACCGGCGGCGGCTGCTGCGGCGACGTGACTTGCTTCTGTTAATCAAAACCATTCTTGTCAAATACATAATATATTATGTTGAAACAGTATACTGTGCAGAAAAATATCTCTCCAACAGGAGGACAGAAATGGCTTTATTACACTAAAGTCATTATAGTCAGGCATATGACTAGTGTGGTCACCTGAAGCATTCTCCGTTAGGCGCGTGGCGACAAATTCTAATGTGAGGGCTATAGCTGATGACTGAAGATGGAACCATAGCATGCACATACATAGGTGAAGGTATATTCATTTAAAACCGAGTACATATATGACTATAACTAGTGGGTTCTCGCGGCTTCACTCACATTAAGAGGTAAAACTTGCATCCCTATTTCACCCCTTTAAAAGTGGCATTTCCAAAAATCCTTTCTTAGCGGATGCATACGTCATAATCTACCTCCATTCCAAATTTCAGCCCAATCCGTCCAGTGGTTTGGGCTGTGCGTTGATAGATCACTATATCAGTCAGTCAGTCAGTCACATTTGAGTTATATAATATACAGATAGCAATGGTAGTTACCTCTCCCTGCGAGAGCTGCGTCGTGGGCTGACGCTGGCCGAGGAATCGCGGTTGGAGCGGTACTGGCGCTTCTTGTGAGAGGACTGCTTCTTCACACTACCACCTGAAACGAGATATTATTCAATATGTATCATCATGTCTTTAGCGGACTTTAAAAAAGTAGGTTCTCAATTCGACTGAAGGTTTTTTAGTCGGTATGTTAGGCGATTACTTCGCTATTTATGAACCAATTTCAATTACCTATTTAAATATAAAATCTATCTTACACAGTATTCCACAGTCAAGAGTCAAAATGGTTGGCTAGATTGGGTTTTGTATAATAACAAGAAGCATTGGGTTATTTATATCGATTCAGATTGAAAAACGTATACTTCTTTGGTGATTAATTATACAGTTTGGATTGTGTAAGGAACTACATTGAATAAGATATTTGAAGATTGAATTATGATATAAGTACTTATAATGTATATGTATGTTACAACTTTACAATATCAATAAAGATTCTTTATCTTTTCCTTATTTTCCTTATATTGAGTTCCAAAAAAAGGAGGTTACCAAGTCTTCTGAAAGTTTTTTTTTGTGGGGATGTTACGCGATTACTCCGTTGTTTATCAACCGATTTCAAAAATTTTTTTGAAACCGATTTTTTATTCAATTCAGTACTTTTTGAAAAAAAAACCTATAAACCAACAAATTGATAAAGTTTATGCAAACCAAGTTTACCCATATTTCCAAAACTACTAGTCGGATTTTAAAACAGTTTTCTGTAATGTGTTGAGGTTTAATGGATGCATCTTTTTAGCTATGTATAACGATGACAACTCACCAGGGGGCGCTGCTGTATACACTATATCTTCTGAATTATCAGCCCGATTTTGACGCGGTTTTCTCTTATAGGCTTAGATTTGTTTAGCAAATGAATTTATGTTGTAGTTTTTTTTTATGGGCTTAGATTTGTTCAGTCACGTGACAGTAGAGTTGAAGTCGGTTTTTGCTTTTGTTTAAAATAATTATTATTAAACAGTGCTCACGTGATGATGCAGATGTAGAGCGCCTAATGCTAGACGAGCGGCGAGACTTGTCCGCTGGCTTATCGTCATCTTTCTCGCCTTTGGCCCTGATGACAAACAAATAACGTCAAGATAATCTATCTATAAGTACATATAATAAAGCTGTAACCGGTCGGTGTCTGTACATTGAAGATAAATGAAAAAAAAAGTTGAGGGGTCTTCATTGATGCAATAGAACACAAAAATCATGTTAAAAAAATGACTGTTTGTCTGTAGGTACATATGTTTGTTCGTTATAGACTCAAAAACAGCTGAACCGATTTGTCTACGGTTTTCACTAACACGTTGGTGCATTTTTAACTTAACATTTAGTGTTTATTTCATTTAAATCGGTTCACAAATAAAAAAGTCATGTTTATCTCAAAATAATGAGAGCGAAGCCGCGGGCGTCCACTAGTATAACAATATAGCTTTCCATAAGAATGTGAAATTTTGCAATGATGAATGAAAAAATTTGGTATCATTCAATTTCAACAATTTTCAAATTTATAAACAACGAAAGCGTCTATCTATAATAGTATTTATGTATTTACACCCTTATATACATAGTCGGGCGTACAATAGCTAACTATGTCGGGATTACAATAGCTATAAAACAAGTACTACTGTAGTGTTGTTAGACCACTTACTTGGCAGGCGAGGCAGACCTAGATTTAGGTTTTTCTTCGTCAGTTTTCTCTCCCTTCCCCTCATCCTTAGTCTCCTCCTGCGTCGGCTCCTTGTTGATGTCTTCTTCATTCTTCGGCTCCGCGTCCTGCTCCCGCTCTGGTGACTTCCCGTTTTCTATAAAGATCATAATGTTATAAAGATATATTTAGTCATTTAATTAAATCATTTGTTCTTGTACTTATGAGTAGGTACATACAAATGGTAAAACAGCAAGCGAATGTATAAAATGATCTTGACAACTCTACCTTACAGCTAGCAAATCATGTAGGTCATTAAGGTATATGTTCCTGTTATTTTAGCGTGAACTATATGGTTGTTTGCTTTGGATGCTGGCCTTTAAGGTAATAATTAAATAATTTGTTTGTCTTATTGTCTTAGTGATCATTACAATTCGCCTACGCAGGGATGTTGAGCTAAGTAGCAATTCAAAAATCTGTAAATGAAGAAAAAAACAAGCTGATCGCACTTCTAAATTATCTAACACATTTCAACTAAGTATTTACCAAAAAAATAATAGTGAAACCTCTACAGGTCCCTACACAAAATTCGATAAATTACATACCTACATTGAAAAAATGCCATACCTTTAGGCTCGGCCTTGGCATCATCCGCATGATTCTTGTCCCGCGCGGGGCTGGTCTTGTCGCGGCTCTTGTCCCGGCTGCGGCGCCGCGACCGCCGCGGGCTGCCCCCGTTGCGGTGCCTGCGGGAAAAAATCCTATAAGGATATCCTATGATAGTTATGAGATTTTTTATTGTAATTCAAGTTTTTTTTTATTATTATTGTTGTGATTTATTTCTGTGAAAGATTACCATATGGTTTTCGTAAAAGAAGTGATTCACGTTAGTTGGGAAAATCAACTATTGCAAGTGTCTTTCATTAAAAACTACTGAAATTAGTAGGATGAAATTTAATTTGACATTTGTTCCTGTAAACAATTATTTCAGTCACACATGGTCTCTGATACTTTCAGCGTTGTAGAAACAGTAGGCGTACTCACTTCCTATCCCCGGAGCGGTCCCGCGACCTGGTGCGCGAGCGCCGCCTCTCGCGCGAGCGCCGCCGGGAGCGCGACCGAGACCGACGGCGCTCCTTCTCTTTGTCCTTGTCCTTATGCTGCTCTTCCTACAAACACATTAGCATTATTTTTAAACTAGTGTGTATTAAGAAGTAAAACTTGCATCCCCTGTTTCACCCCTTTAAAAGTAGCATTTCTGAAAATCCTTTTTTAGCGGATGCCTACGTCATGACATCTACCTGCATGCCAAATTTCAGTCCGATCCGTCCAGTGGTTTGAGCTGTGTGTTGCAGTCAGTAACCTTTGAGTTTTATATATTTAGATGTTCAACCTTCACAAATAATAAGTGGTCGCAAAATAAACGTCACAACTGATTATTATTAAAAGCCGGTTCCGTCCCACTGCTGGGCAAAGGCCTCTCTATCCTCCTTTTACTCATCTCTGTTTATTGCTCTTTGTGACCAGTTTTGACAAAAGGAGTGTAGGTCATCCCGTCATCTCCGTCTAGGCCTGCCGCGACGTGGGACAACTCCTGGAGTCTACAGCGTCACATAAATCACATAATATAGAAAATAATAATAAAAATAATAAATATTCCGGGACATTGCACACATCGCCATCTAGCCCCACACTAAGCAAACGCTTGTGTCGTGGCAGGCCTACCTAACATAAAACAAAATGGCGCGACGCAACTGAATTATATACCTACTGCTCTGTCCGTAACCCACGCGCAAGCCAAATTGAAACTTAACATTTCGTGTTAACGTTCGTATTGCGCTGAATACCGTCCGAAACTCGCCCGATGGTCATGGTTGTCACGTGTAATGGATGTGGGCTTGTATTACTTTCGTGTTATGCCTAATCATTGGTGAAACGTTTGTTCCCAGTTTATAATTCATCAGTGACTTTGTTTGACATAATATTATAATAAAATATCTTACTAGGTACCTACCTACTTGTTAAAATTCGAATTAACAGAAAAATATTTTATAAATTGGTCATTCTGGTATTTGGCTAGATTATTTATATCTAGTCATGTACCTACTAGGTAAATAAATAAATATTTCAGCATACAAATCACACAGCGCCATCTAGCCCCATACTAAGCTTACGCTTGTATCATGGGTACTAGATAACGAATATAATACATATATACTTACTTTTGTTTGTAAATACATACTTATTATACATAGAAACGACCAGACTCAACACAAATAATTACAAATTTTAATACATATTCATAATTATTTGTGTCATGCGGGAATCGAACCCGCACTCCTAGATTAGAAGGCAGAGCTACTACCAACTAAGCTAACAGAGCAGTCATATCCTACCTACAGGTACCTGTAGGTACCTACATATGTAAATATGTATACCCATAGCACATAAAAAGAAGGAAGGATCTAGTACGTACTGCCACAGAGTAGGGTACAAGTACCTAGTGCTGCGATGCGTCTGTAGGTGTAGGTACACTATTCAAAGAGGTACACAGTAAGTAGTGGTGACTCGCGTCGCGACACGTGAGCCGCGGCGCAACTGTGGCGCAGGTGCGTGGCACGAGCACTCTGTCTAATCGAAAATGATTTTGCACGCTTTTATTAAAAAAAAAATACCATTATGATTTTAGGTACTTATTAGTAATTAAACAAATTAGTTTTATGAAATGAAAATAGATTTAATATATGTACATTAATGGATATTTATCTACTTACTTGCACATACGGGTGGACCAAAAGAGTAGTATGTTGGAAATAAATAGCGTACTAGTTACTTTTTTATCGAAAATGTTTAAGTAAATTTCTTGACCATATAATACAGACATTGCCTATGGCCTACATTGTGTGTTTTTCGTGCCATTTTTTTGTGTCGGTACCTACTAGATAACGGATATAATACTTTTATACTTTTCTTTTGTACTTACATACATGTTATACATACAAACGACCAGACTCAACACAAGTAACTATAAATTTTAAAATTCATAAGTAAATACTTGTGTCACGCGGGAGTCGAACCCGCAACCCCTAGATTAGAAGGCAGAGCCACTACCAACTAAGCTAACAGGCAAGTCAAGGCCATTGTATTTTTTGCTCATTTTGTCACGCGGTGTACGAGCGAGTGATGTGCCGTTTGACACACAGACTGTCGAGCGTACTTTACTGTGCCCTCCGCGCGCCGCGCGTTACTAACCGGGAGATAGGTTTCTGTTGTATTATTTATTCTGTGGTCGTGGGTACTAGATAACGGATATAATACTTATATACTTTTCATATGTCTCAACACAAGTAATCATAAATTTTAAAATGCATAAATACTTGTGTCAGGCGGGAATCGAACCCGCAATCCTTAGATTAGAAGGCAGAGCCACTACCAACTAGCTAACAGGCCAGTCAAAAATAGTAATAGTTGGTGAGCTCACCATGCGTTTCTTGATCTCTTCTTTCTTCTGCTGCGTGAAGGACTCCGGTATCCCGGTGTCGCTGGCCTGCGCGCTCAGCAACAGCTCCCACAGCTCGCCCATGAACAGACGCGCATTCTTGCCGTTCAGAAAGCCAGTCAAATTGATCTGCATTTTCTTGGGACAGGGGAACTAAAGGATTCGTGAAAGGAGCGGGAAAGAGAAAAAGCCCTGATTAGTAAATCCTTGAAATCGATCGCCACTGACCACCCTAACCAGTATTCTGCTTCCTTCTTTTGAATTTCTTGATTTTTCGAATATATTGCGATAAAGTCGTCAGGAGTGCTTATTATGAGATAGAAATGTTATCAGTTGCCCGTTTGACTCGGATAGGGAAGACGACAATAACAATAAAGAGTACATCAAATGATTAGTTGTGTTGATGTTGCGGCTGGTACGCTGGCGGCGGCGCGGCTGGCGGCGGCTCGCAGCGAGGCGCGCGGACTGCAAAGTAGCTCTGCTTGTGGCAGGCGACAGATGGTGCAGAGATGTCTTCACTCTTCAAGCTCTTGCATCTGTAAGGGTTTTGCGAACACAACCACATTATGCTGAACGCAAGCCTACTACGGGGAACTTCCCCACCTCGAGTCAAACCACCTCATGACGACTTAGCTTTAATTCAGGTTATTTGTAGAGATTGATTAGGATTGCTTTTTGTTTCATGTACTAGGGAGTCCAGTCTCACTGCTCATTTGTTTTGAACTGAGTTAGCATTGTTTAAGTATTTAATTTCCCCGTAAATACCGATTCACACTAAGGGCCTCCAAGAGTCGAGCCGGGGGGCTGCGGCGGGCGGGGCGGCGGCGGCGGCGGCACGGACGGCGCGCTAACCGGCGGAGACCATAGAAATATCCATACGCAATCAATACATCATTTCAAATCATACTTCACTTGCAGTTTCTTTGAGCAGTGAATCATACATTATGTACAGTTAGCATGGTGATATCAAACTGAGAAGAAACTGCAACGATTACATCTTTCTAGTACATTAAATTATAGGAAAATTGGACAAAAATAATCACCTTCTCCTCAAGCTGATTGTTTACATAGTCGATGACTACATCATCTTCCATCTTGAGGATTTCTGTGATCTTCTGAGTGATCCATGGCTTCAGAACATCCAACTTCACCTTGGACATATCCACCTAAGAAATTCAATACAGTTGTAACCTTTATATACTACTGAATCAGTGAATTTTACAGTAAAAACCACTTTATATTAAAAAACTGAATAAAAAAACCACATAATCTATGTTTTTGTTTATTTTATCCAAGTACAATACAAACTTGATAATTAAAATGACATTGAATGGTCCAAGCATTGTGTTTTAGAGTTGATGTTAAATAAAGTAAATACAATTAGCATTAGTAAAAATAAAACCTATACTTATTGTATACAGATAATATGATTTTTTTATTCATTGAGCTTGAGTTGAGTAAAGCTTTTTCATCAATATACAGCATAAACTCTACTAAGAATATAGCTATGGTTTAGACAAGAATCCAAGATTCTTATTAACAACAGTCAACACAAGCAAGCAAATCTAACCCAAGTTGTAAAAAATAGAACAAATTAAGTAGGTACTTAGATGATTTTTGGTAAGTCATATAAAGTTACTTAATTAAAAACAAACAGTACATACACAGCTGCACAGTTTTTAATAACTTTGTATGTAATAGTGTATCATTGTATGGAAAACCAACAAATAAGTAGCCTGAAAAGTTTGCATCTTATGTATAACTACTTGCGGCTTTAACCGATACACAAATAAGTTTTAAGATGGGTGACAGTTGGCAAACAGTAGGCATTTGACCAACAGCTCACCTGGGGCAGCCGAAACACAGCGCGAGGCACTTTACTTTGATGCAAAGATACTATTAGAGAGAAATATTCTATATAATACGAAGGAAGCAGCGCAGGCCTGCTAAATCATGATAAATAGCGTAATGCCGAACTATATATGGCGAGATGTGTAACGAATGCCCTGCGAGGTAAACAATTCTGCCTCAGACTTCGTCATAAGCATATCCACTGCATTGCAAGTCAAGACTAGGTTATGATTATTTTCTTACACAAAAACATGAGGGATCATAAGTAACAACAAACCTGTTGGGTAAGACAATCGCCAAACTTCATTTGCTTCATGAGTTTCTTCTCCTTGTCGCTGAAGCGGGTGTCTTGCTCGGTGCTAGTCCCCTAAACAGATAATGTCAAAATTTCATCACTGTAACGTTTAAATAAATAAATAAAATATCACAACATTGATGAAGGGTAGCTAATATTCTTACCGTGTACATCATCATCGTGAAGAAAGATAATCAATACTTCGCTAAAATGCTGGGATAAGACCACAGCCACCTCTGGCGTGAGGACGCCAACACTTATCGCACAAAACTCGGCTTTCTCTAATATTTATAACCATACAAACATTCAAAGTGGACTACTTGGTAATTCTATGTGTAAAAAGGACAAACTCTTTATTATTTACGACATATTTTCAGAAAAATCATTGCAATTACTCGGTACAGCAATGTGTTCTTTTCTCAATTCTCAATAAGCCGCCATTTTGATATTTTTGATAATAGACAACCATAATCCTTTGACTTATCCCACCATACTTCGTGTCGCGACTTTATGTCGCGTCCGACAGTTTTGTTTCTTGATAAAAGGATAAAACCCAAATTAAAAAAACAAAATGATTACATTATGGTTGTCTATTATCAAAAATATCAAATCAAATTTGCCATGAACTTCATTTATATTTCCTTAACCATAAGGTTGAAATTAAGAAAACAAGAGAATTAGAATTAGTACAATAAAAAAAAAAAAAACAAGAGATACGATTATGTTAATAAAATCGATTCGACCATAAATTCAGATAAATTCTGATAATCATTGTCATCAGCCACATGGTTTTGTGTATTAATAGAAATCGGAGATTAATTAACACCAAAATACTTACATATGAAGTCACTCCATCTTTTTGTAAATTTGATGTAGTAGACCTTTTCTTACAGTCTTGGACAGCACAGGTTGGCATTTTTTCGGAGCACTTCGCGAGTCAAGTTCGATTCTTCGACTGTAAATTTAATAATCGAATAAGAAAGCAGTTTTTATAAGGGTGTTAGATCGTTGATCTCATGATCTTGTACCTTTGGCTTGGCAGAGGGGAATGTTCGTTGGTCACTAGTCCCCTGGGTAAGTATATAGTCAAAGGATGATAATAAACAGTGATATGAAAATCGCTCATAATTTTATACTAACTAAATTATAAGTATTTACTTCAATGTTCCTTAACTTATTAAAATTTCACATTAAATATGTAACCCATAACCTACCTAGGAAGTATCATAGTCTAAATTAAATTAAGTAATTTTGTTAAATTACCACTCAGAGTCCACTCTATGTATTAAACCTACATACATAGTTTTTAACAATAATTAATCTAAATCGAGTCGAGAGATTATTATGTAGGTAAGGACTGATAGCAATAATAATATCTGACTGATAGATGCAGTCAGATATTATTATAGACTGTAAGTAAGCCGAAGCCGCGACTTATCGGTCGATAGTAGGAATGTCGGGTAGATGCAGTCAGATATTATTATAGACTGTAAGTAAGCCGAAGCCGCGACTTATCGGTCGATAGTAGGAATGTCGGGCGCTTTAAGTTGCGCATTAAAAAAAATATTGTTTGTGGTTTCTGGTTTGATAAATAGTAATTGTCAATGTCAAAAAACAAAAAAAAAAAAAACATTCCTACTTATTTGATTTGAATTTACACGCGTTCGTAGTTCGTAGTCTATAAAACTCTCGTAAAGTTATATTTAATCATTTTAGAATTGTATTAAATAATACTTGTTTTTTTATTGAACTACATTCAGTTGTAGTAGATAACTTGTTTATTTAGAATAACCAGACTTTAAAATATACTTTTAATAGACTTTAACGTACCCGTTTGTCGTGTTTTTATATTTACACTGCTTACGGAGAATACACAAGGCCTCCATATCCATTTCTTAGTTATTAAGCTAGCGGAAAAGTTCCGGGAACCTTGGCTTTACATATAAAACACAATAAGTACCTAATAAGTTGTTAATAAAATCCTTTTCAAATTAAATCAAATCAAATATACTTTATTGTACACCAAATAAAAAGAACATAATTATTTAACATAAGTAAAGGTGGAAGGTAACCAGGGACATTGGGCGACCTTATCACTAAGGTAAGTAAGTTATCCTTTTATTACTTAACAACTTATTTCGCTTTTAAGTTAGTTTAGTTTCTAAAACAATAACCTTTACCTTCTACTGTTAAACTGTACATACATAGTGATTTTCCTGATTGAGCTACAGATACCAGAGTGTGGTAAGAAATTATTCTTAACATGAACTTGAAAATATAAATTTTATGTGCATATTCAGTTACTATATTTATTGATAATGTAGAGAAGCACTTCTATATGTATCCTTATGTTGTAAATCAGTAAAATGGAGTTTCATTTTTTTTTATATTTAAGTATGACTTTAAGTAAGTAGGTAAGTAGATATACTACAAACTAAGAGTAATTATTTGATTGGAGTAAGTAGAAGTAGTAATTCAAACTGCCCATGAAACTGCAGAAGTTATTGTTTGAATGGTGGGTATATATAAAAATATAAATTAAATGGAGTATGTTACACAACTGTAACCAGGATGCAATAAATATGATTTTTATGTTCTAGACAACTTGCTTTAAGCACCATCATGTTTCATGTTTTTTTTTTCTCTATGGGTCAAATCTAATATCAAAAGTTAGACCTCCTTTGGGGCCTCTGAAATGGCTTGACATCTGCCGTACCATGATAAAGGTTTGAGGAGGGATCGTGTGTTTGCGCGTTGCCAATATAGTTTTTCCACTATTTATGTTTTCAATTACAAATACAGTGAGTGAGTCACTAAATAGTACTTACTTACCTAAATAAATAAACATTATTATGTTACTCTGTAATTAAATTAAGTATACTCTTTAGTACCAAACTACACTGACTTCCTGCTCTGTTGTGGCACTAAAAAGAAACAAATTTAAAAATCACCTGCATATATGTACTTACATAAAATGTAGTACTTATTAATAGAGTCAATTTAATTATGTGCCTATATAGCATCCTATATTAATATTTAACTTCTTATTGAAGTCCCTAGGTGCTTGGACCACTTCCTCTATTACTGTGGATATTACATTTAAATATTAAGTTCTTTTGTTTACTTTCTTGTTTTTTTAACTATTCAAATAATTCATTAAAAGATTTTTAAAACAAATCAATGAATTAAGTTATCCTATAAAAGTGAATGGTTATTTCCATTTATTAATTTCATCACATTATCAGACAAATATTCCATATGTTTTTCATAATTTTCCAAACTTGTTTACATTGCATAAGCTGATGTTTGTTCATTATTTGTTTCAGATAGTGGTGTCACACAAAGATACCGAGTGATCTTTGACATTGATGTAAGAATATCTTACTATGCCCATGAGTTAATAAACTTCAGTCTATTTTAAGCAGCCATTTAAGCAACAATGACTTTGATAAGATTTTTTTCTACCGAGGCTTTCAGTCCTCACAAAACCAAGGAGATATTGGCTAAACTAAAGCTTGTTGATGATGATGTGGCTCAAGTATCTACAGAGAACTGTTACCATGTGGAGCTCAGTGCTGGAAGTGACTACTTGAATATTAATCAGATTAAAATCCTGAAATGGTTACTAAGCTCACCGCTGCAACCATATGCCTTGAGGAATGAAACTAATTACAAATGTGTGGAGAACAATCAGATTATTATTGAAATTGGGCCAAGGTATGTGTTATATATTTGCTTTTATTTTGCTCATTAAGATTAGCTGGGTATATATAAGTACTTGTTTAGAAATAAATTGACAATTTATTAAAGTCAAGTAAGTAGGTAAGGTTAACCAAATAAAAAAATTTGCTATTTAAAACTTTACCTGTTATTAAAAAAAATGGCTAGTATGTGTAGTATTCACATTAAGTATTTATTGCATCTAAATATTTCTTTCAATAACACAAATAGAGTTACTTTCGAAGTCAACCTTCACAAACATAACAATAGAACTTTTCAATTTGTTCTATTATACTTAATAATATGAGTGTAATTTATTTTTTCTATTGTTGCCTGCTTTATGACCTGTATCACTATACTTTATATTCAATATATTATTAATTACATACTTACATACCTAACTACCTTGTTAGTAAAACAGGAAAAAAATCTAGCAAACATAAAAAATACTAACTGATCAAGTTTGAGTCTATAAGCAAGTGAGACTGTAATTATTGTTAATGTTTGCAATTTTTTTATAGTTGAAACAATTAGTTTACAATGGCACATCACTGATTAATATAAGTAAATGATCACAAACTCAATCAAACTGAATCAGGTTCAAATATATTAACTAAACAGTTTTCACTCACGTGTAAATCGCGTAAGTTGTAAGGCCCCCGCGCCCGTGTCCCGGCGGGCCGCTCGCGCGGCGGCGCGCAGTCTGCGTGCTGCCGCGGTCCCAGAACATACGTTCTGAAGATGGATGTCATAACATCCGAAACGCGTAAACAACTTACGCGATTTACACGTGAGTGAAAACCGTTTAGTTAATATATTGATAAAATCTCTCACGAAAGTTTTAATATTAAAACAGGTTCAAATAATCATAATAATAATAGGTAATCCAAAAGTCAATAACAATCATATGACATATTCATCCTTCTTTAATTTGTTTATGTACACACTGTATGTGTATACCACTTATGGCCCCTAATCTACACACATTTCAATCACTAGAACTAAGACAACACTTTCAATTTCAGATTCAACTTCTCCACAGCAGACTCAAGTAACTCAGTTCAGATCTGTGAAAGTGTTGGTCTTCATGATGTCATCCGTCTTGAAGTATCCACCCGATACCTCATTACCTTTGCCAAGCCCAAGGAGGTGTCTCAATCACACTTTGAAGAGTTGGCAGCACCACTTCATGATAGGATGACACAGTGTATTTATACTAAGGCAAACTTGCCAAGACAGAGTTTCAATGAGGGTCTTCCGAAGGACTCGGAGCCGTGGTATGTTGTGCCTCTGCAGAAGGAAGGCAGAGCCGCTATGGAACATGTCAATCAGAAATTGGGTAAGGATTTTTTTTCCAGTTATGTTGGGTTTTCTGCTGCTGATGAATAATAGTTACTAAATAGGTTCATTGATTGTTCTTTTCCAATCATACTAAGTTGCATCAGTGAGTGATTGTTTAATTGATCTGTTTTTTTTTGCACTGTTAGTTTTGAAAATAAATGAAAACAGTGATCAACACTGATCAAGTAATGCTTGATGATGTTTGATTATGATGATCCATTTATACCTAGTAATATTCAAAAGTAGTAGTGATGTGTACCTAAACAATGTTTGTTAAGAAATCACTAAACTAAAAGACTAAAGATTTACCTAAAAAGAATTAAAATGCTATTGCAAACTAAAGTACACAGACACACCCAACAAATCAAATGTTTACTCTTTGCATTGGACCAATATTGTTTTACAACCATAAATGTAGGTATGTATAAACATAGGCTGGTGCAAATAAACTCAACTCATGATACAATAATCTTCTTCTTATCGAATGAGAGTGGCCAACCTTGGCGTCGAGAGTTCATCAAGCCTGAGGGCTCTGACATGGCTTAACGACTGCCGTACTATACAATCACCTGGGAGCTACAATTTAACGTGTCATATCATACAATAGTTATTTTCTTACAGGTCTAGCATTTGATTCCTGGGACATGGATTTCTACATGGATCTATTTGTGAACAAGCTGCAGCGCGACCCAACAAGTGTCGAATTATTTGACCTCGCCCAGAGCAACAGCGAACATTCCAGACATTGGTTCTTCAAGGTAAATACAATTGATACAATACAAACAATATAACAACAGTTATTGATTTAAATCTTTTCATCATTATCATCATCATGTCAGCCTGTGTTCACTACTGCTTGGTATAGGCCTCCTCTCCAATGCGTCACATAGTACGTAAATCAAAATCTATTCAATATTCTACTTATATTCGATAGTTGTTAAGATTTGAGCCATGTCAGAGGCCCTTATAGTGGTAAGAAAACTCGACACCGGGGATGGCTACTCTCATACAAACTTACTTACTCAATGATCTACTGATACATTATATGTTTTATATAATGTATGTATGTATTACTTATACATACCTACATATTTTTAACTGGCTTGCCCAGTGGTGTGTTAAACTAAATTTCTTGAAACACCACCTGTGATCCATCAAGCATTCTCTTGATTAAAATATCTGTGTAACAATGTACACATGTGCTTATTCTAATGTGTTTATTTTTATTTCAGGGCAAAATTATTTTAGATGGCAAAGAAATTGATCAGTCGCTTATAGACATGGTGGCTTCTACACAGAATACATCTAATCAGAATAATGTTATTAAGTTCGGAGACAACAGCAGGTACATAAGTTTATTTTACATCTATTCTATATCCATCATATGTGGTTCTCTTTTTGTTGTTAAGTTCAAGTCAAGTTCAGAAAAGTAATTAAAATCTGATCACAAAAGAATGACTCATTTGCAAAACTTTATTGTAGAAACTTTCTTATAACTAAGCAATAACTCTTCATGATTCCTCTACCTGCTGCTTATGCTTACTTTCCAATAAATATATTAATCAATTCAATTATTTCCCAGTGCCATAATAGGCTTCAAACACAAGAAGATCCGTCCGAGCAACGTGCGCGCTCCGTCACAAGTGATCGAGGAAGTCACCGAGTCCGACATCATATTTACTGCTGAGACTCACAACATGCCCACAGCAGTGGCGCCGTTCAGCGGGGCTACCACTGGCACCGGGGGCAGGATTAGAGATGTACAGGGAGTGGGTCGAGGGGGGTATACAGTGGCCGGAACAGCTGGATACAGTGTTGGGAACCTGCATATACCTGGTAAGTGCTATAAATGTTCCTAATACAGTCAAACACCTGCCTAGAGCTTAAATCGTCGTCTTTATTATGGATACTCAAGACATGTTTACTTTATGGCGCCATTTAGTGGGGCTACCACTGGCCCCGGGGGCAGGATTAGAGATGTACAGGGAGTGGGTCGAGAGGGGCATACAGTGGCCGGAACAGCTGGTTACAGTGTTGTGAACCTGCATATATGTACCTGGTAAGTGTAATAAATGTACAAAATACAATCACAAACACCTGCCTAGAGCTTAGATCGTCATCTTTATTATGGAGACTCAAGACATGTTTACTTTATGGAGCCATTTAGTGGGGCTACCACTGGCACCGGGGGCAGGATTAGAGATGTGCAAGTAGTGGGAAGAGGAGGGCATATTGTGGCTGGAATAGCTGGTTATAGTTTTGGGAATCTGCATATACCTGGTAAGTGTTCCAAATACACACCCAAAAATTTGATTCTCATCTTTAATGTGAATGCCTATGACATGCCTACTTTTTGGTGCCATTCAGTGGGGCAACCATGGGAACTGGGGGCAGAATTAGAGATGTGCAAGTAGTGGGTCGAGGGGGGCATACTGTGGCTGGTTATAGTGTTGGGAACCTGCATATGCCTGGAAGAGATCGCTCTACGCGATAAGGCCGCCCAATGTACCTAGGTTAAGTAATATTTCTGTATATTATTGTAATTTTGTTTTCTGGTATACAATAAAGCTGTATTGATTGATTGATATATCTGGTAAGCATATTATTCTAGAATTGTTGTCGTAGACGTTTAATAGAAAGAAAGAAAGAAAATATATTTATTGAGACACACACAAAACTTTAACCTATTTAATATGCACTCACAAAAACAAATCCTGACCTATAGGAAGAGTTACGAAACTCTTGTAAAGATAAGAAGAGAAGTTGTAAAAGAGGTGTATCAATAAACAACTGTCAATAGGTAGACAGGTTGGCACGGTACAGCCGAGCTGGTGAAGAAGGGGTTCCCAAAAATGAAACATTTTTATAGGAACCAAGGACGTTTATTCGCCTACATGGCTACGCTAATACTAACTTACAAAACAATACTTAAAACTAAACTTAGTTACAATACTACCTGCGCTCAAAAAGGCAGCATGCACATGTGCGGGTCGGGATCGGACCGCACTGCAGGACACTGGAGCCGTCTCCGGTGTTGATAAAAAACATTGGTTATTGCAGATGGCAGGACATAACTAGGTATTGCACCAGTTTCTTTAACCAATATTTTTCACACATAATTTCTGAATTCTTTTTTATGAGAATTCGGAAATTTTTCTTTCTTTCCAAGGGTTTGGGCAGGTTAGTGGATGACACATATTACTAGATACTAGTGGACAGGACACCCGCGGCTTCGCTCGCATTATTTCAGGATAAAAAGTAGCATGACACTCATCGTCACTCATGCTCCCTAAGTCCCTACATACCGAAAATCATGATGAACCGTTCAGCCGTTTTCGTGATGAGCGTTTAAATAAACAGAGATACAGATCTGCTTGAAATTCATTACTGACAGTGCCGCTGTCATCTATGCACTCAGAAAACCGACAACGAGATCAAGAGTTCTTTCGGAATGCCATCTAGCACTACAAACACTCGCGGAGAAGCATAACGTCACAGTTATGTGGACCAAAAGTCATGACTCATGCTACGGAAATAATAAAGCGGACACGTTAGCAAAGGAAGGAACGAAAAAAACTGAAAACATTTCAGATGTCAGACAACTATGTAAACCCACAGCGATGGAGACGCGAAATCTGCTGCGGGCATATACAGAGAAAGAACAACAAAATCTGTGGAAAAATAGAAAAGACTGTCGGCACTCCAAGATGTTCTTACCAGAGGTAGACAGGAAGGCAACTAATAAATTTTTAAAACTTAGCCGATCAGATTTACGTCTACTGGTTGGAGTGATTACCGGACACTGTGATCTGAACTATCACCAGTACACTATTGGAACGACAGACAGCCCTCTGTGCAGAGGCTGTATGACAAATGACGAGACCGTGGAGCATGTGTTACTACACTGCGAAGCAACAAAAGAGGAAAGAAAGAAGCTAAGACAGGCTCAAACAGAAACATCACTTGACGGTGCAAGCAGTTCCACTTCTTATACCACAACTCCTGCCGTGACGGGAGTAGGAGTGGAACTAGTATGCCAGAAACCCAAGGCTGTGCTCCGATATTTCAAGGAGCTTGGCTGGCTGGTCTAGGCAGAAATGGGGGAAATGCACAAAACGCCCCAAGCGGGATGTCCGTGCAGGACTCATCGCCCCCACCTTAGAATTAGAATTAGAATTAGAGATACAGATAAACAGCCAAAAATGCTATAAATTATCGTTCTGTTGTCAATTCTAAGTATCTCCAAACAATTTGTTTAAATATCTTCAATATTCAGACTTTCGACTCCCTTCAGCTTTATTATACGCATAGATTGTTTTGCAATCATATCATAATATGATATTTCTTATTCCAGGCTATGATCTACCCTGGGAGGAGAAAGGCTGGGAGTACCCAAACAACTTCGCATCTCCCTTACAAATCATTATCGAAGCTAGCAACGGAGCTTCCGACTATGGTAACAAGTTCGGAGAACCTGTTGTTACAGGTAAAATATTAATATTATCCGTTATCTAGAACACACAACACAAGCGCTTGCTTAGTGTGCAGCTAGATGGCGCTGTGTGCAATGTCCCGGAATATTTATTAATTTATTTATTTTACTATCATATTTTTTATATGAGATCAAAATAGCCCAGCGTTAATTTTTAATTGGCTTAGAATCAAAACCCCAGTTAGTTATGTTATATTTTACACAATATGGACTTTAAGCTCGATCACATCTTCCCTGATATTAAATATTGCCATTTCCGAACTAAATTAAATAAAAATAAATAAATATACCGGGACATTGCGCACAGCAATAAAAAAAAACAAATCAGATTGTAAACTGTATTTAAACAGAGGGAAAAAATCTGCATACTCTCGCGTTGAAGATTTTTCATGACACTGTATTTCAAGAGAAACAAGAACTCAACCTCCAATAACATTCAAATCCTACGAACATTTTTTATACGTAAATGTAACCAAGGTAATATATTGGTAATATTGCGCTATTACAATAACGTAGGTATTTTATTTATCATAAATTAAGATTATGAAGTTCGTTTCGCTCATTAATAACGCCCACATTAAATACCTATTCATTAGTTCTGTTATTCTTATGGAAAATTATGCGATAACGTTTATAAAAGAGATATAAGTTGAACTATAAATAAAGCCTTTTACAAATTGCCTAATGTTACGCAAAGGTCATTGACGCTTTATTATTAATATGTTGTAGAATGTGTATCAATTTTATGTGGATGACGACATCAGCGATTGCCCATGTACAGAATGTTCAGATCAATGTTATGGTTTTCTTACTATAAATTTGGGCATGATTTAGGTACTTACTTATTTTTTTAACCTGGGCAGTTAGATATTTTACCGCTAGGTCACCTGGAGCGACACTGTTGTCCTAGGTGATAGCATTCCTGATTGACTGGAATGATTAGTCATAGTTTCTTATGTGTTTCTTTTAACTTTGGTTTTTAAAAAAATCGTCATAAAAGACATGAAATTCTCGCGGTAAAACTTTCCGCCAATTCGAAAGAAGTTCGAAATAATGACAAATTGAACATGTTTCATACCTGGATTAGTTTCTTGATATATGTATGTTATGTAGTGTGAATCCTAATAATATTCATATAATTCCGTAACAATCATGTAACGTAGTTAGTTAGTACTTGTAGTATACTAAAGCTAATTCTTACTATACCAAATTTCAGGTTTCGTCCAATCGTACGGGTTGAAAAATGCCGACAACGTGAGAGAAGAGTTTGTGAAACCCATCATGTTTAGCGGAGGTATTGGATACATGCCGCATTCTATGATCGAGAAGAATAAACCTGAAAAAGGTAAGAATGATTAAAATAAAAATATGCAGATATAGAAACTGGTTCTAATATTTTCCCGACTGAGAAATAACATACTAACTTAGAAAATAAAATCTAGGCTAACGCATTTGTACGTAGCATTTTCGTGATTTTATGAAAGTTTTTTGATCTGGACTTTTTCTGGTAATCAAAGCTAAGAGCAAGTTCATGTCAAAATACGAACTTCCTCCACTTCAACATAAGTTATTATATTAGACCTATGTGTATACATTTTGTTTAAAAACAATCTTAGTAATAAAAAAGGCACAATTCAAATATAAAACGAAAGGATCTAGCATATAACCCTTTCTTCTTCCAGGAATGTTGCTAGTGAAAGTAGGCGGTCCCGTGTACCGTATCGGAGTGGGAGGCGGCGCTGCGTCCTCTGTGGCCGTGCAGGGAGGGGACTCCAGGGACCATGCGCTTGACTTTGGAGCTGTGCAGAGAGGTAACATCGTATAGCTCTTTTTTGTGAATAAAAATAAATAAATATTCCCGGACATATCGCCATCTAGCCCCATACAAAGCAAAGTTGATATAGACTTGAGCCTGAAGGATTAAAATAGTAATACGTACAAACAATATCATCTTGTAAAGATCCAACCCAGTTCAGGCATGCTCTTCCTTGTGTCTTGTGTAACGTTTACTTGTTCGAATATCGTTTTAGGTGACCTAGTGATAAAATACCTAACTGTACAGTGTCAAAACAATTGTCAGTCCATAAATCTAGAAAAATCAGCAAGGGTAATCAAATTATTAAAAATGTATTACTTCTAGCTGCTTAGAAGTATATTGCTTAATTCTACCAAGTATTTTTTCATTGCAGGTGATGCTGAAATGGGAAACCGTTTGAATCGCGTAGTAAGAGGATGCTTGGAAGCTGATATCAACCCTGTTGAATGTAAGTTGAATTATTAGTGTTACTTTTGTGGCAACGGATATTAGCAGGAGTAAATGTTAACTTTCATAAAAAATTAAATGAAGTACAGTTATTGCTTATACCACGCCACAATCATGGCTTTTGGCAGTAACTAATATATATCAGTAATATCATTTGGGGCTTTTTTTGCTACCTGTACATTTCCACCAAGTCAATATTTCTGTGCAGGCTTTACCTGATTTCAATACACCAATTAACCATTCTATTATCTCAACTACTGCAATATTATCCTTGTAATTATGTACGTACACGTTAGTTAATAAACAGATTTTGTTATATTATAACTTCCCAGCAATCCACGACCAGGGCGCGGGTGGTAACGGCAACGTGCTGAAGGAGCTTTGTGAGCCGCAAGGTGGCGTAGTGTTCACCAAGGAGTTCCAGCTAGGAGACCCCACATTAACTACGCTGGAGCTGTGGGGCGCCGAGTACCAGGAGAACGACGCACTGCTGTGCTCCAAGGAACATAGGAAGGTGCTGGAAGGTAAATTGCCATTGAAATAACATTTTTATAACTCTCTCTGTGAGTCGTATCTCCTCATGACTGAGGGTCGTGACTCCCCCGCAGAACTAATTCGTTGGGGGAGTTCTCTTGGGCAGATACATCGTGGTAGGCGCCCAGATCCTTCCACGGACTTTCCTTTTTATAGTTAGCTCTTTTCAAATGTTAAGAGGTTTCATAAATATGTACAATTTAATCACCTACATAATATTTTGGATTTGAAAAGACTGCGATCTAGCGAGCTGAACCGTATTCATTTCGTCTACAAAACCAATGCTCTTATTAGATATAGAACTATTATACTTGAATTCTAGCTATAGAACTTTAATATGATAAGAAATGTGTGTAGTGTGTCAGCTATAACATTAAATATTAAGCATAATAAATTCAGACTTAGTCATGTAAACACGCCTTTTATTGTACATACCAAGTTGCCACGCTATATGGCGACCCTGCCAGGATCACGTATATCATCACGCTCATGTGGTCGAGCCGGTTGCCTAGGTTTTTCAGATTTGCTGCGTTGTCTCCGGCAGCGTTTTGGGATATGAAGATGTCTTCTTTTTCAACTTTAGACTGGCACATTTTACTTATTAGTTTCGATTTATTTTATTGCAATAAATCACGCAACGTTTCAATTTCCGGCAGGGTCGCCATATAGCATGAAGATAATCACAAAGTTATGTTTCTTTTCAGAAATCTGCGCCCGCGAGCGCTGCCCGGTGTCATTCGTGGGCGAGGTGACGGGCGATGGATACATGAGTCTCATTGAAGATACTTACACGGAACAATATGTGGACAGAGAGAACAGACTGAAGCCAGACGTGAAGCACAAACTGCCTTATGATCTGCATTTGGAGGCTGTTTTAGGTAAAATATTAGAACCTTTACTAATTAATCTTATTTTTATAATTTGGATTGGGTCTCGCTATGTGTAAACGATTACTCTTACGTGTTTTGAAAAAAATTGTAAATAAGTTGCTAACTATTTATGTGTGGCTGTCTCGTTTTAAAGCTAGTTTCATCCATGTTCACTGTACATAAAGGTATGTTCCACCTTTGTCAGTGTCGCCTACTGGGCATAATACATAACTTCAGCTGAAATTATGGTCAAATACATGACCAAACACTGACTAATAACAAGATTGTTAGATGACGTTTCGAGATCCTTTAATAAGTCTTATAATCTTCAAAAATACTGCTCTCAAACCTATAATGATTGAGCCTTATTCCAACTTTAACAAAGTTCAATTTTCTCCCCAGGCAACATGCCCCGCAAGACATTCGACCTCCAACTCGAGAAGAGGAGCAAGCTCCCTCTGTCCCTCCCGCGCGGAGTCAGTGTGCGCGCGGCGCTGGACAGGGTGCTGAGACTCGTCAATGTGGCTAGCAAGAGATACTTGACTAATAAGGTATGTGCATTATGTAATATTAATCTATACATATAATAAAACTGTAACCGGTCGGTGTCTGTACATTGAAGATAATGGAAACAAATAGTTGAGTGGTCTTTATTGATGCAATAGAACACAAAAATCATGTTTTAAAAATAAATTTCTGTTTGTCTGGTTGTCTGTCGGTATGTTTGTTCGTTATAGACTCGAAAACGGCTGCACCGATTTGTCTACGGTTTTCACTAACATGTTGGTGCATTTTCAACTTAACATTTATGTTTGTTTCATTTCAATCGGTTCGTAAATAAAAAAGTTATGTTAATTTTAAACCTTTTTATCTTAAAATAATGCGAGCGAAGCCGCGGGCGTCCACTAGTTAATTAATATGTTTGAAAATTAATTTCCTTACTTTTCATTCAATATCTTTGTGACTGATCTTTACGAAACTTTCTTTGCTAAGATACTTGATTAAATCGTTAATTCCATAATCATTGGATTCTTTCGTTTCAATTGTAAATAAAATCGATATGATAATAATATTTATTTCTCTAGGTGGACCGTTGTGTCACAGGCTTGGTAGCACAACAACAATGCATAGGTCCTCTACACACTCCACTGGCTGACTGTGCGATCATAGCTCTATCTTACCACGATCTAGTGGGGTCTGCAACGTCCATCGGAACACAGAACATCAAGGGTCTGTTAGACCCCGCATCGGGCGCTAGGATGTCGCTTGGTGAAGCTCTTACTAACTTGGTAAGTTTCTATATTCATGTATTACCACCTAAAACATGATAGTATCCATAAAACGATTAGACAATTGTGTCATCTCTTGCCCTATTTTATAATGAACTAGTGAGGTCTACCTCATTCATCGGAACACATAACATCAAGATTCTGGTAATCCCCTTTAACCAATTTAGTAAGTTTTATAAATTTAAGAAAGTTATGTAATTACAATCATTCACAAACAGGCTACTACTTGTGTTAGAAGTAAAATTGTTAGCACTCTGGTTATTTCAATTGGTAGGTAAGAAGATGTTTTGCTGAACTGTACTTTAAAAGAACAAGCAAAAGATAGGTGTCATCACATCCGAAACGCGTAAACAACATACCCAAATTACACGTGAGTGAGAACCGTTTAGTTAACATATTGAGTTCTGGTGTATGTTACACTCAAAATGTGCTCAATATGATGATTTTTTTTCCGGTTAGGCGACTGTAGCGTACAACAAAAACTTAGTGTTTATCAATTTGAGTTCCGAGTATGTTATGTGCTATCAATATTTCCAGGTGTTCGCCGGCATATCGGAGCTGGAAGACGTAAAGTGCTCCGGCAACTGGATGTGGGGCGGCAAGACTGGCATCGAGGGAGGCTCGCTGGTGGCGGCGTGCGGCGCGCTCTGTGACGCCATGCGCGCGCTCGGGGTCGCCGTCGACGGGGGGAAGGACTCGCTCTCCATGTGCGCGCATGTCAGGGGGGAGAGAGGTAAATAACATTCAGAGTATTCCAGAGATCATGTATTTGAACAGAGTAACAAATATCTCGTATCTCAGAATGGGTTGACACAATAATATTCCTTCCGCCTATTTTATTTGTCTAATTTGTATGAATTATCTTCTCTTTTACGCATTTAGTTCGTGTATTTTTCTTCAGTGTCATCATAAATCATAACTCCATCATGACTCCTAATATTGCTCTATGTATATTAGTAAGATGGCAATTAACTACCAATCTAAGTATCCAACACGCTCCAAATACTTCTTCTTTCTTTGTAATTATTAACGTGTGTTGCAATAAAGAATTTTCTATTTATTTCTATCTATCCAAATACCGCCCCCTATTTGTATCTTAATTTTACGAGCTAAAAACTAGAGATAAATTCATTTTAGTTAGATCTAATTCAAATTATTATTCTTGTCGCTCATATATAGCCTATAGCATAAACATAGCATTCTGGGTAAGCACGTTCCATCCTAGACCGTAATGATTGCTTACCATCAGGCGAATTACGGTCAAGTGCAAACCCATTACTTGTAAAAAAAAACATAGGCATAGGCATGCTGCCATATTAGAAGTAATACTATATTTTATACTTTCTTTGATGTTTGGTAACCTTTTTTCTATTGTCTGTAAGTTATATTTATAGAAATAAGTGCATATAGTTAATAATATACAATTTCCCCAGTGAAGTCCCCCGGCACGCTGGTGGTGTCTACGTACGCGCCGTGCCCCGACGTCACCGTGAAGGTGGAGCCCGGCCTGCTGCGGGAGGGGGCCGCGCTGCTGCATGTGCCCGCTACTGCGGGGAAATACAGGTGGGTAAGGGTGGGTGGACATGTAAATCACATTATGTAAACATTGAATTGATAATAGTGAAACAGAAAGTAATGAAGTCTGTTTTTTTATTTAAACAACGAGTGTGACGATACAATAATCAACTACTTAATTTTTTTATTACATATTTCCTTAGCAAGATGAAGCCGATAACAAACTGACAGGATTTCTCCTTGAAAAGTGACTTCCAAAGAAAAAAGAAGTGAAAGAAGAGAGAGAGTGAAGAAGTGAAGTGTTTTTAGTGAGATCTAGTGGTCAAATTCCTGCCTGTCCATTGTATTATAACATATTCTGGGATAGCAGAAAGTCTTGAATACTGAAAGGCGCTGAAGCGAACTCGCACTGTAGTGTAGATTAAATCATCGCGCATTTTAGGTACTTACAAATGTTTTTATGTGAAAATTTAATAGCCTATAAAATCTTATAGCGTATATCTGTTTCCCCAGGCTGGGTGGTTCCGCGCTGGCTCAGTGCTACAAGCAGCTGGGAGACACCCCGCCTGACCTCGATGATCCAGCCACGCTCAAGGCGCTGTTCAAAACTACGCAGAAATTGTTGAAAGGTATTATTTACATTTTTTACTACTTCATGAATGTATAAAACTTGTATAGAGCAAATATGTACTGTTTTAAAAAAGCAATGATTAACTTGTGGCGAACCGAACTTTGTATTTTTTTTCCTTTTTGGTTCTTAGTGATTCAGAAAGACCAACTTAAATTAATGTGTTAATCTGTTTGTAGTAATGTTAGGGCAGTCTCTCGTTTCTGTAAATCATGAGATCGTTAAAATTTAGATTGTCATTTTTGTATATGATACGTTTATCGATCACGATCTATTCAATACTTTTGTATACATAAAGCAAAATGTTAATAAAATCTAATCTTTTTCTTCCAGAAAAGAAACTCCTCTCCGGCCACGACATAAGCGAGGGTGGTTTCATAACAACAGTTCTGGAAATGGCCATCGGTGGTCTCCGCGGTGTCAACATCGACGTACCAGTAGAGAGCCATGTCTCTAACATTGAAGCTCTATTTAATGAAGAGTTGGGAATAGTGATAGAAGTGACAAGCAGTGATGTGGAGTATGTGCTCGCGGAGTATAATAAACACGGTGTGGCTGCTAGGAAGATCGGCACTACGGGCACATATGGAATGCAAGCAGAGGTTCGTTCTTCCACTTGTTGTTAAAATAGGTTAAACTTCTAGGTATAATAGCTTTTCTAAGCTAACGTAACTATCTGTATCTTCTAATCTACTCAAAATTTACACAAGAAACTAAAATAGCCTGTCTGTATCTATCCAGGTTTGAATGTAACCTTATTATATTGGCCAATCTAGTCTACACAGATTCAGCTGTTTGATTGTTAAGAAATAACAATCTTTTGCACTCCCAAGTATTTTTTGGGGCTAGTTACGGCAAAAATATATTTTTATTATCTTACACTTTTACACTGTCTTAAGACTGCATTAGAACAGGTGCGAAAAATATACTATATGTCGTCTAGTATTAAACTAGACTAGTCTAACAAATGCCCTTAGTTCAAATCAGAGCAGATCTTGTACGCTCCGCCCTAGTTAGTAGAAGTGAGGTCACTAAAAGACCTAGAACCACTTCAAAATAGGTTAACGACTAACAAAACTGGTCTCTGAAGGACTAACTTATTTAGTTCAAGATCTGTTTTGATGCAAACTTGTATCAGTTCTCAGATGATCTAGGTGGGATAAGAACGTATCTTTTAAAGTTAACGTGTATTCTCATACTAAGAAATTTTAAAGTTGAAGCCAGTAACTCTTTTAATTAGTTTTGTTTTGTAGCTACAGACTTCATATCTGTCTAATTTTATTATTTGTTGACATTCGTTTTGGAAAAATTTAACGAGATTCAATATTTTTCACATTACTATTATGTTAAATAAGTAGTTTTTCCTTTATTTAATAACAAAAATTAAGGAACTTTGTGTTTGCTCTTAAATTAACTACACAAAAAATAAATTAAATAATGCCAATTTGATTTTGTTGACTGTGTTTTTTTTTAATATTATATAATCTATATTTCCAGGTTGTGGTAGCAGTGAACGGCGAGCAAGTTTTGAACACGCAGTTAATTGAAGTATTCAGGATGTGGGAGGAAACTAGCTACAGGCTGGAGCGACTGCAGGCCAACACTGAGTGTGTGGAGCAGGAGTGGAGAGGTGGGATGATTTAAACTTTGAAGAGTCAATAAAAATCTAAATATATAAAAGTCAAAGGTGACTGACTGACTGATATAGTGATCTATCAACGCACAGCCCAAACTACTGGACGGATTGGGCTGAAATTTGAAATGAAGGTAGATGTTATATCGTAGGCATCCGCTAAGAAAGGATTTTTGGAATGCCACTTTTAAAGGGGTGAAATCGGGGATGCAAGTTTTACTTCTTAAAAGCGAAGCCGCGAGCTCCCACTAGTGTACTATATGTTTGCAGTCTATAGGATATTAATGTTATCTCAATTTGTGTTTTTTCAGGGCTGGAGAAACGCAAAGGAGTAACCTACAATGTAACCTTCGACCCATCTGCAGCCATAGTCAAAACTAAATCCATCAGAGTAGCTGTGCTGCGTGAAGAAGGTATGAAGTAACATTTTGTTTGTATATGTGACGCTAGATTGAGTTTGTATAAAATTTTGCCGTCGGCGTTTTTTTGAATGGTTTTTTTTACCATGCTAGTTTCTTATCGGTCAAATTCTAGTAGAGGTAACATGGGTATAATTCAGGACATAACGAATGATTATTATAAGTAGTGTGTTCATTTATCATATTAATTGGTACCCTATAAGGTTTAGTTTAGGTTATTTTAACCCCAAAGCACTACGATTAAATAACTTATTATAGCTGTTTATAGTGAGTGTGGCTCAGCGGTTCCAGTGTCTGCTTTTCATTCAGACGCACCCTGGTTCGAATCCGGCCCTACACTAAAGACTTGTATTTTCGAGTTACGTGTGGATTTGCACTCGCTTAACGGTGAAAGAAAACATCGTGAGGAAACCGTCATGTTCGAGGACCACAAAATCCGAGGACATGTGTCTTCCGTGGAAGGACCTGGGCGCCCACCACGATGTATCTGCCAAAGAGAACTCCCCTAACGAATTAACTCTGCGGGGGAGTCACGACCCTCAGTCATGAGGAAATACGACTCAAGAGAGTGAGAGAGAGAAATAACTTATTAATATGTATTTCCAGGCACAAACGGCGACCGAGAGATGATAGCGTCCCTCATGATGGCTAACTTCGATGTGTTCGACGTGACGATGAGCGACCTACAGAACAAGAAGATCACGCTTGACGCCTTCCAGGGACTGGTGTTCCCGGGGGGATTCAGTTATGCAGGTAAATTATTTAAAAAATATATTTTGGTAGAAAGAAATAGGTGTGACATGGTCACCTGTTTTTTTGTATGTTCGTCGATCTGTCCACCAACATGTAGAAGTCGGAGATATTGTCCAACAAACACTGATCTCATCAAAAAAAAATTGAAGTGAAGTTTAATCTATAAGTAAAGTAAAAATGGTCACCTGTCTGATCTATAGAAGCTTCATTCTTACCAATTTGGTGACCTGAACCACAAGGATGGCTACTGAATAATCTTTCTGCTCTTTTTTGTTAATGTTGGTTAAATATTACAAAATAAGAGAAAAATAAATAAAAATTGTTGATTGCTTTTTAATACAAAATGAATATAGAAATAAACCTACATGTTTATCTTTGAAAATGTAGTTAACGCATTCGCTGCCCTCTTATTTTGTATGTTTATTTATACAAGCGTATTGAAAACGCATTCTTGCGTTCCGGGCATGTCGTTAATTCTCCGAAAACGCAAAGACACGCTATGAGCAGTCAAAGTGTTAAAGAATTCCTTATTTGTTCCAGACACTCTGGGCTCAGCTAAAGGCTGGGCAGCCGGTATCCTATTCTCCGAGTCCCTCAGCTCTCAGTTCGCCCACTTCAAGGACAGGACTGACACCTTCTCCCTCGGAGTGTGCAACGGATGTCAACTGATGGCATTACTGGGCTGGATCGACCCGGACAGTAGTGCTAGAGGTGCGACCAGAACGCAGATATTCCTAGACCATAATAGTTCTGAAAGGTATGTTGACTTGAATTTGACGCAATTATTCTTACATCATAAAAGTTCCCAAAGGTATGTGGACTTGAGTCTCGTTGGCTGAATTTGACCAAATAATAAGAATCGCTGACTAGCCTAACTACTTGGTATACCTCGTCTTCTTTTTAATGAGCTTTTGTAGCTTTAATTATGTGTAATTATTTTGTAGAATTCTTTACTACAAATTCAAAACAAATCCTAAATGGATGATAACTAATTGGGAATTGGACATAGTTTGGAGGTGTAGGTACTTAATAATGAAGTCCTAAAGTCATTGTTAGGCTTTGTTTAATTTATTTATTTAAAGTCTGCATAAAAAAGACTTCATAAAAACTATGATAATCTGTGACAAGACGTGTATTTGCGTATAAACAATAGCAATAGTATTTTATACGTAGGAAAATTTTCGGTCTCTGTAATAAATATAGCTACGCATTTCAACGTGTAACAGTGGAGTATAAAATTAAATAAAGGCGATAAGATAATATCTTATCTATACCCCCAAGAGAGGACCTTATGGCCTTTAGTAATATCTTGTTTTTATTGCTTTGAGAATAATACAGTAGGTAATTAAAATAGGAATGACGATAGTAGGAATAATTTATTGTTAGTTGTTTGTTGCACAGATACTCACACTATAATAAACAAGTTATATTTCTGCTATATTTACATTACAATCAATACAAACAACAACAAATATAAAAGCACCTATTGCTGTTTTATACTATGAATTCACTACCTGTGTAAGAAATTTTTAAACTTACAGTAATTTTAAGTTATATTTGAAAGTTTCTGAAAAAATATTATTACGTTCGTAATGCGTGACTAACTGGTCATATGTTTGACAGTCCAATGGAAAAAAACTAAGTTTATATAAGTATGCATTAAGTAATTGTATAGATAATATTATAAAGGAATAATTGTAAAATGACGAGATATAATGTAATTACCAATTTCTGTAACATTTAGTTCTTAAGTTGGAATTTCAATTTATCAATAAATTATTATCTATCTATCTAGGTATTACGTACGTATTACGTATTGTGTATGTATAACGTATTGTGTATGTATTACGTATTGTGTATGTATTAGGTCGTCTACGCCGTGTAGCAACTTTACAAGCGACCCTTAATGCATACCACGGATATGTATCCTCCCAGTTGCTGTATGGTTTGATAATCTAGGGGAACTCTGTAGATTGTAAAAAACCTTTTAGGGTAAAAAAAAAATGCATAAGAGCATTAAGTGGTGCACACTACCTAGCACTCTGCACTCCCCTTTTTAAAAAATATACCTAGAGTTCTCTCATTGCCATGTCTTTATATATATGAAATATGTATGTTTGTGCGCCAACACAGTAACCTGTTTCAGGCAAATAGTGACGTTACTGCCCGGGACTGAGGCAGACGTTGACAAAACATGTTAACCAATCCAAAACGACGGTTGAAAGTAACCAGCCAAAATGTAAACTGCATAGCTATTACTATTTACAATCAATTACCCAATGAAATTAAGGACTTGATGTGGAGTAGCTTTAAGAGAAAATTGTTTAATTACCTGCTTGACAAATGTTATTATAAATTAATTGACTTTTTAGAAGAAAAAAATAAATTGTATACCTAATAACTATTACACTAACATAATATTTGTACGCCTATTGGCAGAATGTTTGATTCAATATTATAATTTTAACATCAATGTATGACAATATTCGAGCAAATAAATATATTTCATTTCATAAAATACTAAACTTTTTCTCCAGATTCGAATGCCGCTGGAGCGCGGTAAAGATCACCGAGACAAAGTCCGACGTATGGTTCCGCGGTATGGGGGGCAGCGTGCTGGGGGTGTGGGTCGCGCACGGGGAGGGGCGCTTCACGGCCGCCGAGCCGCGCCTGCTGCGGCAGCTGCGGAGCAACGGACAGCTCGCCATGCAGTACGTGGACGACGAGGGGGCGCCCACTGAGATCTACCCCATGAACCCTAACGGAAGCCCAGGTAATCTTCTTCTTTAATATAAAAATGAATCGCAAAATGTGTTGGTAAGCGCATAACTCAACAACGCCAGGACCAATATGGCCATTTATTTTTTAAAATGTTTGTTGAAGTTCAAGGATGGTTTATTCGCCGAGAAAAATTCGAATAACTGCCGGTAAAACCCTAAAAACAGCCCTTTTCTTTTTCCCATACAAGCGTTTTCTAACCAAAACGTATAGTAAAAGAGTCAACAGACAGGACGAAGTCCTCGGGTCCGCTAGTTCTAAATATATAAAACTCAAAGGTGACTGACTGACTGATATAGTGATCTATCAACGCACAGCCCAAACCACTGGACGGATTGAACTGAAATTTGGAATGAAGGTAGATGTTATGACGTAGGCATCTGCTAAGAAAGGAATTTTGAAAATGACACTTTTAAAGGGGTGAAATTTGCAAATGCAAGTTTTACTTCTTAATGCGAGCGAAGCCGCGAGCACCCAGTAGTTCTTCTATAAGTTTGTTAATAGTTAATACTTCGGTTCTTATCGAGTGAGCACGCTCCATCTTAAGCCATAGCATTTGCTTACCATCAGACAAACTATGGTCAAATACAAACCCGTTTTAGTTGAAAAAAAAATAATAATACTGTTCACATTGTTTCCGCGGTATAGGTAGAACAAGGTTGAGGTCTGCTATTGTTTCAGAGAATTCAAGTATAACAATGATAGGAAACCGGTTTCATATTTCATAAAGAGGTGCAATAATGTGTCAGAGATATAAGCAAGTGCGCTAAATTGTAGAACAATGTCGTTTCACATGATTCAGTACCTATTCATTTATTCAGGGAAACATTGACTTATATTAATTAATAGTCAAGACATGTACACATACATTCAAGTAGTAGCCACACATGAGCCAATTTTGTCAAAAAAATAATTCTTGTTATGTTTGTGGATTGGTGATTCAACAATACAGAATAGCTAGTAACTAACATTTTAACCTATTGAGGAATTGCCAAGTCGTAGAAAACCAAACTTGTTGCTTTATAAGGTCCTGTAAGCGGCGTGTGCTACTTTTTGTTACGATTAAACGCAAATAAAACCGCGAGCATCTAGTTTAGAGCGTATTTTTCCCGGATTCCACTTTACTAAGTTATAATTATATAGTTTTTTTATTAACCTACACTGTTCCACTCCTGGGCAAAGGTCTCCCCCAACTCCCTCCATGCGTCCCGATCGAAGGCCTCCTCACGCCAGGCACCCCGAAACCAGTCGAGATCCTGACGCCAGCGGGACTTGGGGTTTCATCTACCACGTCGCCCTTGAGGTTCCCACTGTGTCACTGTTCAATATATAGCTATTTACCATAAATGTTGTGTATCACAGAGGGTATAGCGGGCGTGCGGTCCCGCGACGGTCGCCACGTGGCCATGATGCCGCACCCGGAGCGCTGCGTGCTGCGCTGGCAGTGCCCCGCCCCGCCCCCCGCCGCCGGCGCCGCCTCGCCCTGGCAGAGACTCTTCCAGAACGCATACACGTGGGCCGCACAGCAATAAATACCACAAACCTTGTAAATCTGAACGTCATTCAAACGCAATACATGAACACAATTATTTTTATTCGGATAGTGAAATCTGTTCCATTAAAAATAATATTTCATCATTGTGTACTGAAATTTATGAAAGCTATAGGTAAGAAATAAACTGTATCGATTTTATAATATCAACATATCTCACATTATAGTAATTACAAATTAGCTTGTCAAAAGCAACCTAAATTTTGTTAGTAAATAGGTATTTGCTTACCTTAGTTAGTTCTTTGAAATATTCCCTTTTTTAAATCAGTGCTCAAATGTATTTTCCAAGATGATATACTATGTAGACTATTAAGATTTTAAGTGTTTTGCATTTACTGTAAGTTTTTCTAAAGTGTTTACAGTATGAAGCATAGTTTGTGTACCTATTAAGATGATTGGTAAATTTTTTATACTATATTACCTTCTTGAATGTAGTTTGATCTGAATTATCAATAATTTCATATTGTCTCAAAAAATAATGTTCCATAAATCAAAAGATAATATAAAGATGATGATGAAGTTGTGCCTTATTTACAAATTTTATTATGTTATAAACATTCCAGTTTGTACAAGTTTTATTAATGCTCAAAGCATTGCCATTGTATTAGCAATAAAATTAATTACTTAGGTAAGAGAAAAATGAAATAAAAAGATTTATTACTATGTTTATAAAAATATAACGGTTTTTTTATTATCATGATTTTATAATGGTAAGTATATCACAAACAATATTATAGTTCAACTCACATAATAGCAGAAGTCTGACCACCACAATAAGGTAGGTACCTAAGTAAATATGTATTTTAAGACCTAAAAAAATAAACAAAATATTTATTATCTATTATTATTATAAGTTTTCCTGTGTCAAAAAACAGCATTTACACACATTGTTTAGTAGCAAAATTAGAATCATTCGTATCAACACTCGCTAGATGTTCATAGTCATAATTTCTTGCACAGACATTCTCAACTGCTTCCTTCGCGTTTTGTCCAATGCATCACAAAGGTCATAATGCCATTTGACCTTATCAGCCCTCTGCAAAAATAATTTCATAATCTCAGAGGCTTTAGATGCCATTGTGGCATGTTTGTCATCAATGTCTTCAATTTTCCACTCCTGGATCTTCAAATTTCTAGCAAGATTCTTCCATGAGCTGCCAATTTGTTCAATTACAATTTCCACAACCATTTCTTTCCTTTTATCTCTATCTGAAGATGTGTTTGTAAAACCAATACAGCCCAATGATGTTGATTTGTTTGCTTTTTCTGATGCTAAAATAAAAGAATAAAGTTAGTAATACCCAAATTCTCATAAAATTACAAGGAATTGTGAAGTGTCATGTTCCCTTCATGCAAATTTAGATATCTGAATAAAATATACTCACCATAATAGTTGAAATATTCTCGCGGCTCATGATTTGCTTCATATTCAATGATTTTATTCAAAAGACTCTTATTCTTGAGTTGTATAGCAATATTTTTCAACGGAGCCACATTATCTTCAGACAGTAGATCTCTGAATTCCAAAACTTGTAGCAACTCTTCAATAGATCTGATTTGTTCAAATCTTCTCACAGAGTTGATTCCATCTCTGAACAACTCCTTTATTGAATATAATAGGTTGTTGTGGCTTTCCTTTGATGCAACAGACAGTACAACCTGTTGTTTTAGAAGTGTATAGTCTGATAAAGTCATTATTCTACTTCCAAAGATAAGATTATCTTGTTAGATCTGCTTTACATTGAACAATTTACTAGGAAAACAATTCACAAGTTCTAATAAGAATCTAGTGGGTGCTTTGATAATGCTTGATCAGCCCCAGTAATTTCTAAAGGTTTCTGGCTTGGAAATTCACTACACAGGTAGATAAAATAGTGGACTACAAGGGGAAATGTACGATTTGTAGTAATTTGTACGCTAAGCTAACTTTTCAAGAAACTACGTAAATTAATCTGAGGGGAAATCCCGGACGGAGTTTAACTTTTAAACAAAACATCAGAGGCTCCGGTCTATAAACACTCCAATCGTTATAAGGCTTAATTTTTTTTTTACAGATAGCTTATATTATTACAAACCTATATACAAAATCTTATTTTTAGGAAACTTACATATACTTTTTGAGATATAATTATTTAAAAATCAGAAAAAAAAAAATTTGCCATTTTGACACCTTGCTGTCATTTTGGCGGCCATTCGCGTTTCGTTTTACGAATTACTACATGTATTGGTATTTAATAATTATAAAATATACATAATATTATCTGTATTGGTACAAAAAAAATCAAAGTCTTTTATTTTATAAGAACAAAGTGGCTTATATCAAAATTTAATAGCAAAACATCGTAAAACTCGCTCTCTAATTTTTTTTACAAATACCGAAACTTGTTAAACCGACCGAACGTACATTGATGCCATTTTGTTTTGGTGGTTATTGGAATTCTGTGACAGAGTCCACTAGGTTAGGTTAGGTTAGAACATGAGGGGTGGGGTGCGTGGATCGGACTACCTTCACGTTGGGTAAGCCCAACTAATTTCATCTCTCCATATGGGGATTTGGGGTTAGTTGGGGAAACCTGGTGCACCCCGTCCACAGGTTAGTAACTTCCACAGTCCGGTGGATCTTGCTAGCCTGTGTCCAAACGTTCGATCGAGTGGGGGCCCTCGCCTATACCTCCCCTTCGAGAGGGCTGGTTGTAGGGCCCGAGGCGTGGAGCTCGCCGCACCTCGCGGTGTAGGTGGGGCTGGGCGCTCTTTAAGAGCACCCGAGGTGGTCGCCGAGAGGCGAGAGGAGTTCGGTGTACCGGCCGAGTAGCGGCGACACGGGAACCGAACTCCGTGCGCAGAGGGCGCATTGGAGGAGGGCGGCCGCTTTGGCGTGCGACCGCCTAACTCCTGGGGGCTCCTGGGTGGCAGGTCGGGGAACCTGTTGCCCTAGAACGAGTCCCCACAGGATGCATGACGTGTCCCGTGTTCTGACACGTCGTCCATTGAGGGTTGAGCTGAAGCTCCCCGAGGCGGGGCCCGTTGCCGGGCCAGCATCACCAGGGCTGCGGATGTATGCATCGCGCTCTCGCGGCCCTGGACCAACGATGCGGAGGTGGAACACCCCAGGTTTTTAGTGGGTATGCCGCCCTTATGGAGTGGGGCGGAGACTCCCACATAACCATCCGCCCTCCCCGGGGTTTGGGTGGTACCTGTAAGGGGTTATCCTGGGTCAAAAAAAAAAAAAAAAAAAAAAAAAAAGAACATGAGGGGTGCGTGGATCGGACTACCTTCACGTTGGGTAAGCCCAACTAATTTCATCTCTCCATATGGGGATTTGGGGTTAGTTGGGGAGGCCTGGTGCACCCCGTCCACAGGTTAGTAACTTCTACAGTCCGGTGGATCTTGCTAGCCTGTGTCCAAATGTCCGATCGAGTGGGGGCCCTCGCCTATACCCCTCCTTGGAGAGGGCTGGTGTAGGGCCCGGGGTGTGGAGCTTGCCGCACCTCGCGGTGCAGGCGGAGCTGGGTGCTCGTTCAGAGCACCCGAGGTGGTCGCCGAGAGGCGAGAGGAGTTCGGTGTACCGGCCGAGTATCGGCGACACGGGAACCGAACTCCGTGCGCAGAGGGCGCATTGGAGGAGGGCGGCCGCTATGGCGTGCGACTGCCTGACTCCTGGGGGCTCTGGGTGGCAGGTCGGGGAACCTGTTGCCCTAGAATGAGTCCCCACAGGATGCACGACGTGTCCTGTGTTCTGACACGTCGTCCATTGAGGGTTGAGCTGAAGCTCCCCGAGGCGGGGCCCGATGCCGGGCCAGCATCACCAGGGCTGCTGATGTATGCATCGCGCTCTCGTGGCCCTGGACCAACGATGCGCAGTTGGAACACCCCAGGTTTTTAGTGGGTATGCCGCCCTTATGGAGTGGGGCGGAGACTCCCACATAACCATCCGCCCACCCCGGGGTTTGGGTGGTACCTGTAATAAGTTTTCCTGGGCAAAAAAAAAAAAAAAAAAGATTAGAACATGACTTGGGGTGCGATGATCGGACTACCTTCACGTTGGGTAAGCCCAACTAATTTCATCTCTCCATATGGGGATTTGGGGTTAGTTGGGGAAACCTGGTGCACCCCGTCCACAGGTTAGTAACTTCCACCTTCCGGTGGATCTTGCTAGCCTGTGTCCAAACGTTCGATCGAGTGGGGGCCCTCGCCTATACCTCCCCTTCGAGAGGGCTGGTTGTAGGGCCCGAGGCGTGGAGCTCGCCGCACCTCGCGGTGTAGGTGGAGCTGGGTGCTCTTTAAGAGCACCCGAGGTGGTCGCCGAGAGGCGAGAGGAGTTCGGTGTACCGGCCGAGTAGCGGCGACACGGGAACCGAACTCCGTGCGCAGAGGGCGCATTGGAGGAGGGCGGTCGCTTTGGCGTGCGACTGCCTGAATTCTGGGGGCTCTGGGTGGCAGGTCGGGGAACCTGTTGCCCTGGAATGAGTCCCCACAGGATGCATGACGTGTCCCGTGTTCTGACACGTCGTCCATTGAGGGTTGAGCTGAAGCTCCCCGAGGCGGGGCCCGTTACCGGGCCAGCATCACCAGGGCTGCGGATGTATGCATCGCGCTCTCGTGGCCCTGGACCAACGATGCGGAGATGGAACACCCCAGGTTTTTAGTGGGTATGCGCCGCCCTTATAGAGTGGGGCGGAGACTCCCACATAACCACCCGCCCTCCCCGGGGTTTTTGGGTGGTACCTGTAACAGGTTTTCCTGGGCAACAAAAAAAAAAAAAAGGTTAGAACATGAATGGCCAACACAAGAATTCTGTGACAGAGTCCACTATGTTAATTTATAAAATATTGTGGGGGTGCGTGACCCTTACGCACCCCCCCCCCCAATATTAAAATTCTTTAGAAACTTTAAAATGACGTATCTCAAAAAGGGGGGGGGTTCCGTTGCCCCCCCCCTTTTGGGGGGAGGTTCCCCTACACCCCCTCCCCTCAACCCCCCCCCCCGCCATTGGGTAGTTTCTAAACCCGAACCACATCAGACAAAAGACAAAAAAGATCTTTGACATCAGGCAAAGACAGAGTTGGAATTGATATTTTGTATGGTGTTATCGATTACTGCTATACTATACACTTTGTAAATACTTACCTACTGTGCTATTTCAATAAGCAGTGGCTGTTCTATTTTTAATCTATTACTTTTTAAATAAAATAAAATAAAACTACATATTATATCGTAGAGGGAGTATAGTATAGAGGCGCTGCATGGCATGACTAATAATAATTATGCAAGCGAGACAAACTTATGTAGTCCTAGCTGAGAGTAACAGAGAAAAATATATTATCTATTGTCCCTTACTAAATATGCGATTTTGATTGTCTGCCTCAAAGCTCATTTGAGGCAGACAAACCGTCGAATGATTATTGAATTGGTATTTTAGTGCTTTTAATATAGTGTCTGTGCTTTGAGTGCTAATTAGCAACTGTTTTGTGGTGAAATGCTTAAATTTGACTAGCGAAGAATGGTGAACTGTTCTTATTTTAGGCTGTAAAAGCCGATCGGAAAGAAAATGTGCAAATGTAACTTTCCACTCGTAAGTTTTCATTTTCAAGTTCATATGTGAATATTTCTGCATGTATTATAGTTATTTAATACTCTTCCACGCTAAATTGTACAAGATTATATTGGATTTAATGTGAATTTACGTGTCTTTTTTCTAAATATAGAGGTTATAATTTTCGAAGTATTATCCGCCTAAATTGCATGGGTTGATCGTACTTTGACATTTTGTGACCATCTCGCTTTTACTCGATTTGGTGTACCTAAGCGGGTTAGAACGAGTAGGTAAATGAAGAAGATACAACCAACTCAACTCTTGTACCAACTACCAACTCAATTTGATACAACTAATCCGATTTAAGGGATACCACTTTTTTACCCTAAAATACACCTTATTTTAGGGTAAAAAAGTATTTAATATTTTATCATTAATGTAGTTAAGAAATAAGTTGATAATGCAATTACAATGTTGTGGTGACATTCTAACATAATATTTATATTTTTAATATAATTTCTGTTGTCTGTAAATTTCATGGCGCTTGAGATTCACATACTTGTATAATATATGCCTTTAAATTTCCTCTCTAACATGTCTTAATTTTATTATATTTTCGAACATAATATATTTTTAATGTAAATTTTATAATATTTTAGTTAGTTTGCCCGTTTTTACCGTATTGTATAAAATTATATTAATAAAAACATATTGATACACCAATATTTGAGTAAATTTTAAGTTTGAATCGTAAAATTATTATTAAATCTGAAAATATTTATTTTGTCAATGAAAGATTTTTTTTGCATATCGGGGAACATATTCCATATAGGGGGCAACCCTAAAATTTTAGGTATATATTTGCTGTCTTCTTCCAGTATACGGCATGGAAGTTCTCTATACTAGGTATACTCCCTCTACGACATATATCTATTTCGATGGTGGGTTGGATTTGAATATAATTATATTACTTATTGCTTTTATTATTTATATAAACCATGAAACTATATTAATTTTAAACTATATTACAAAAATCACTGTATTTTTCGCAGCTAACTCACTTTGTATTTTTATACTTTTCTTTGATTTTAACAAGGCGGAATCATTATTTTAAATCTTAATCGAACAGTCATAGGCTATAGGTGAATGAATAGGTATAACACTAATAGGATAAATATTATGTTTTCTTTTGAAATAAAGGACTATCTAAGAAAAACAATTCTTGGGTACCTAACACAGGAGATATTTAACTAAGTATAAAAACGTATTTTATTTCACATTTCACTGTTAAGTAAAAAACATTGCAACATCCATGCTATTTATTAACAAATAAGTTGTAGATCATTTTATTGAGTATCGATAGAAAAGTTTAAAGAGTAAAATGGGGCAGCACTTTTTTTTTTTTTTTTGTTTGGCCATAACTATGTATTGTGCCAGTTCTCAAGTAAAAGGTGCAGCACTATTTTACTGACATTTATTTGACATTGACAATCACATCCAAAATACTGAGTGAGTTTAGCTTTGAATTGAAAAAGCGCGGCAAATATAAAAAAAATATCAGTATGGCAGCCCCAAACTGCGAAGGAAAGTTGGAACTTGGAACAACTCAACTGGATACTTTTAGGTTTATTTTTGTTTTACTTATAGTTCATTTGGATCTGTTGAAATATACAGAGGGTACATGGGACATCTAACCAAATCTAACCGGCGACCAAAATGACTGCGCCGCTATTCTTGTTCAATATATTTATCTTTTTCCTGTCAATTATATAGCTGGTTGCGATCACCAACACAAAAATGAAGTTATCTATATTTATAAACTTTTGCTTACTTAAGTAAATAAATATTTTGTCAATATGCCTATTTATGATTAATGTAGAAAAATTAAAAAAAAATGTTTCCTTTTCGCAAATAAATATAAGTAAAAAAACCTTTTATTTCGAACTAAGTTCATATCTATGTATAGTTCTGAATTATTTTAATAATGTAGCACTGTACTTATCATCATCATCATCATCATCATCAACTGACTACTAGGCAACCGGATTTAAGTTAATGACTTGCTCAACACTTATTAGACGGTGGTAGGAGTAGTAAGTACTTAGGAACCTAAAAACGCATACATTGTAATTCAGCCTACGAAATGCCTACGCCTACGGCCTTATCATTAAATTTGTTAGGTACCTACTGTAACCTGAGAACCAGATTTGATATAAACTTGGTATGTCTAATAACAACCTAATAGGTATATGTAGTTAAGTTAGGTACCTATTAATCCAGGATTTAATCTGAGTACCTCAATACCTACCTATTTACATTAAATACATTAAAGAAGTAACAAACTTACAGACACTCATAAACTTTTGCTATTTTAATGTGATTTATACCATTGACCATACTTACCGATGAAAACTTAAATAAATACTTAAGTCATTATTTTATGAAAACCAATTAATAATGGTAAGTAGTTACTGTAAATACCAAGCAAGTTTATTTGCGAACACTTATTAATGACCGCGATATAACGATAATGGGTCATAGTAATAACTAATAACGAATCCTCACGTAATCTTTATTATTATTTGCCTATTAACCCTTATCTATCTTTTGTAAGATGCTCTGCCTTTGACCCCTATATCTTCTGACCAGTCTCACTGTCGCTTTCGTAAGGCACAAACAGTGCAATGTTAACTTTGTAACACAATAAATAGATTAAAATTAATACAATAAAATAATTTAAGCGAAAAAATGAATAGAATAATCAATCGTAGTTTGGTATCCAAAAATTCGTTGTTGAGTCTCCAGAAATGTGTTCAAAAAGAGAAGTTGACAGGCGTGAGATGCATTACGCAGAGTACTAAGTCGGATAGTCTATTCCCTGAAAGAATAGACTTCCCGAGTCGCCATATCGGGCCGAGGGATCAGGATATTGTTACTATGTTAGATCTGTTGGGGTATAAGGTAAGATCGATTTAATTAACTAATCCAGTGCTATGAAAAGTCATACATATGTGCCAGTTATTAGGATACACACTGCTTAGCAGGGCCTATGCCATAGAGGCGCTGGTGACTGCTTACCATAACTCAAATGCAATTTTCTATCTTGCTTATGATCTATTTACACGTATTTAAAAAAAAATTGTGTAGCGTAAGAAAAGAAAAAGTGAACTAAGTTATTATTTTATTTGCAGAGTTTAGACCAGCTGACCGATGATGCAGTACCAAAGAAAATCCAACTACAGGGACTAATGAATATTAGTGAACCGATAAGTAAGTATACAATTTAAAAAAAGTACTAATTAATAATGAATTAGTAATTAAGTACTTAATCAGGTTTATCAAAGCCTTGGCACCATAACTTCAGTCTCAAAACGCGATGCACTGGGCTTGTGACTTTTTTGATTTGTGTAACATCCTTTTGAAGTAGTGTTTGTGACGTACCTATATGTATATTTCTATTTTAATGTCCCATACATAATCATACGAACTATTGTATGAAAGTAAGTTACTACTGCGCCCAGTTCATTATCTCCTAAGATTTAAAAGTTTCAAAGCATTGCCTAACGCCTGATAATTATCTTACAAAACAATGATAGATACTATTATTTATTTTTCAGGCGAATATGATCTAATTAAGAGGATACAGAAGATAGCAGAGAAGAACGAAATATGGCGATCATACATCGGCATGGGCTACCACAACTGCTGCGTGCCTCACACTATCATGAGGAACATGTTCGAGAATCCAGGATGGTAAATAAAATTCTTGTTTTTTAACCAATCTGCCTAATAAGTTCCTAAGTTCCCACCTGTACATATACCTACCAATAGAACTTAGAACAATACTTACTTAGAATAACACTTGAAAAGGACAGTCTTGCCTTGTTGTTTGTAAAATAATCACAGAAATATTTTTGAAGAAAAAATGTTATAGACAAAAACTGGCTTTTTTATATTGCAGCTTTTTAGCAACAATGCATTTTCACTATAATTTCTATACGAGAAATTACCTAATCCCACCACACATTTAGTGAAGATTGATTACTATTTTTTTTCAGGACAACGCAATACACTCCTTACCAGCCGGAAGTGGCGCAGGGTCGGTTGGAAGGTCTCCTCAACTACCAGACCATGGTCAGCGATCTGACCGGGTTGGATGTGGCCAACGCTTCTCTCTTGGACGAGGGTACTGCGGCTGCTGAAGCTTTGTCGCTTTGTCACAGGTGAATGTAATTTATTTTACGGCGGAAAAAGTTAGGATGTAACATCGTCAACCGAATAATGATAAAGTTGTAATAGCTCGTCATATTGACTGGTTCTGAAATAAAAAAAAATGTTATTTAAGGTAAGCACCTAAATCACTCCGAGAATCAATATGAAATTTATCTAATAGTTATCTTCTTATTTTCCAGACACAACAAAAGAACAAAGTTCGTAGTATCCGAAAGGACCCACCCGCAGACTCTGGCTGTAGTACAAACACGTCTTGATGCCCTAGGACTCGAAGTGTCAGTGGTGCCAGACGTGAGACAGGCGGACTTTGCGCAGAGAGACATATCAGCTGTTCTGCTGCAGTGTCCGGATACTAGAGGCTTGGTGTATGATTATTCTGGACTGGCGGCAGCAGCTCAGGAACATGGCGTGAGTAACTAGTGATCAATTTGTTCCATTTCGTAAGCACGTACATAAATTAATCCGTAATCAATCAATAGAGCCTTAAGGTTGTTGTGTTCGTTAAGTTTAGCATCATCTTTTGACTATTTAATTTATCTTTTATATTTGCAGACATTAGTGGTAGTAGCAACCGACCTACTCGCCATGGCACTGCTACGTCCCCCAGCAGAATGTGGTGCAGCACTAGCTGTGGGGACCTCACAACGTCTCGGGGTCCCTCTGGGCTACGGAGGCCCTCACGCAGGCTTCTTCGCAGCGGAACATCAGCTGGTGCGACTCATGCCGGGACGTATGGTCGGCGTTACCAGGGATGCTTCTGGGAGAGATGCTTACAGGTTAGATGAACATTCATTGAATGTAAAAAATTGAATGTAAAAAAGGCCAGTTACCAACAATCTGTAAAAAAGTTCTTTGACACTGATAATATAAAGGAAAACCCAAATTCAAGTGTCGTAAATAGTCATCTTCAAAATAGAGGAGATTCCTATTTTGTTTATATATACGAGTATGTGTTTGAAATAATAACTATTTTACTTTGAAGTTTCAATTATTTATTTCAATAAAACAGTGCGTAGTGGTATTGACCACGCTCTTTGTGGAATAATTAGATACTGACAAGCTTTGCCTATCACTTAGTCAAAGCTTAGTATAAAAAACGATTACTACCAAATAGTTTGATATGTGTACATGTCTAGCATCAGCTCCTTAAACTTTATATTTCTCTTCCAGACTAGCCCTCCAAACCCGCGAGCAGCACATCCGGCGAGACAAGGCCACCTCCAACATCTGCACGGCGCAGGCCCTGCTCGCCAACATCTCCGCCATGTTCGCCGTGTACCACGGGCCGCAGGGGCTCCGGGATATTGCTACTAGAGTGCATAATGCCACGCTCGTGCTTGACCATGGTTAGTATCTAGAATTTAGAATAGAATAGAAAAACATTCATTGAGACAGATTTACCAAGCATACACACACAAATACATACAATTTGGATTGTCAAAAAATGTTGAGGCTCAAACTGCGGCTCATGTTTAGTGTTCTATTTCATTCTAACAGGCAAAATCAAAATTACTAATTTGTGAACTTTTATCGTTCTAGGAACTGCTGGATGTGATGTGGTTTAATTTTCCAACTTGAGAATCATTTTCAACCGATTTAAAAAAGAGATGGCATCATTTGACATAAGTATAATACGTACTTATCTCTTTTGAGTCTTTCAAACTTGTGTTTTTTCTGGAATTTATTTTTTTGTACGGATGTGTGTCTCACCATATAAAATGCATTAATCGTTTTACTTATTTTTCACACTGATTCTGTTATCGTCGCCTTATTAATTTTTATTACCCATATGTGATATTTTTTTGCAGGCATCCGTCAGCGTGGCCACAAGCAATCCAACGACGTGTACTTCGACACTCTCCACGTGGTCCCACTTCTCGACCACGACGCAGCTAGTATCAAAAAACGTGCAGAAGAGAAAAAGATCAACTTGAGATACTTCGACGATGGAGCTGTGGGAGTGGCGCTCGATGAAACTACTACGATGCAGGATGTGGACGATCTGCTGTGGATCTTCGATTGCAAGAATGTTGAAGAGGTTTGTAAAAGTTAAAGGTAAAGGACTAAAGAAAACAAGAAAGGAAAGGAGGTCTATTGCTCCTTTGGAAAAAAGCTGAACCAGTGTGGGTATGATGTTTGACTAATTCGCCGCTTAGTATTATTGAACGAGGAGTTGTTTATTTATTACGATTTGATCCTTTGATCATGAAATGCCAAAGCACATTTTACTGACATCGTAAATGGAGCTGCAATTAGCTACCAAAAATGCAGAAATAGATTTTTCTCTCTCTTAAATCTTGCTACATAAATATGTGTTCAATGTTACAGTTTATAAAAATTGAAACAATATCGAAAAGGCTACTCATATGGAAAAGTCTAATCCAAAAATGTATATGGTTCAAACCTAAACAAATGTCCATCATCCAGGTCACCCAATATAGCGACGTGAAGTCCCGCAGCATCATGCAAGGTGCGTTCAGGAGGACGTCCCCGTACCTCACGCACCCCGTGTTCAACATGCACCACTCGGAGACCAGGCTGGTGCGGTACATGAAGCGGCTCGAGAATAAGGACATCTCGCTCGTGCATTCTATGATACCCCTGGTAAGGAAAAAATGAAGAGATCTTTTCATAGACTAAGAAAAAGGTAAAACGAATGTGTCATGCATGGTGAGGCGAAAAATTGAAAATGGGAGGTGAACTCTATTAAAAAGAGCACTGCTGTCTCAACTCAAGAGCTATCTATTGGAAAAAGAAAAAAATCAGACTTTTAAAGCATCTTCTGATTTGAAATCTAAAATTTGGGGTGTTACCGCATCTTAATTGATACAAAAACCATAATATAAAGGCAAGGTTATTTATCCATTCTTCGTATTGGAGGTTGTGTCAAATTGTAACACATAAATTACAAAAAAAAATTAGTTGGTTCTTAAGGACTACCTTATTTCCAGGGTTCCTGCACAATGAAACTGAACTCCACAACAGAGATGATGCCGTGTTCGTTCAAGCATTTTACAGACATCCATCCATTCGCGCCTCTCGACCAGTGCCAAGGATACCACACGTTGTTTGAGGAGCTGGCTAGCGACCTATGCGCTGTTACTGGATATGATCGCGTCTCTTTCCAGCCTAACAGGTATGATACTTTACTGTGTTGTGTAAGTTTAGTATTATCGATCACCTGACGAATACAATAGATCATTTTTAAATATTAACTAGTAAGCCTAGACTAGTAGTAAGTTCATATTGTTCCTAATGTATGAAAATTACATAATTCATCAGATAAGTAAATAAATATGTATATGTAGTGTTAACTGAACAATTGAGTTACCAATGTGACGAGAAAGGTTTTTACCCAAAAGTTAAGAATAATTCACATTATCGCTTCGTAAATCGTAATATTAGCGCTACCTATCATAAAGCCGTAAACTATTTCCACAACTAAATCCACATTCCAGCGGAGCTCAAGGAGAATACGCGGGTCTCCGAACCATCAAGCGCTACCACGAGTTCCGCGGGGAGTTCCAACGCAACATCTGCCTGATCCCAGTGTCTGCGCACGGAACTAACCCTGCGTCGGCGCACATGGCGGGCATGCTCGTCCGAGCCATCAGGGTCACACCCGCTGGGGACATTGATATGGAACATCTGAAGGATATGGTAAGAATAGACCTAATCATTATTAAAATCAACTGAAGTGGACTTTTTTCATAAAAGCACTAGTGTCTAGTCATAATCTTGTGATATTTTATCAGTGTGATTCATAAAACATTTCTTATTTACAAATAACAGCACGGTATTATATAATAAAATGGATATGGTTCCTATTGCACATTGTCAAAGTTGGGCTATACATTCATACATACTCGAGAATGTACGCGAAACTCTATATCGGCTTCATTGTTTACTGCTGAATAACTTCTAAATAGCCCCGCAATGACGTTCAAGCTCAATCGTTTATGACTTTGACTTTGAAGGGTGCGATTATTTTAAGAACACCTATTATTTGCACACGGAACAAACTTGTAACTAATCATACATCTATTACTCAGAAAATTGGATCATAGGAAATGTGGTCAGAATATGTGGGTGGAACTGCGTATTGTATGGATGAACTAACTTGCCTGTTACTATGAGTGTACCCATGGTGCAATTACTGGAGACTATTAGTCAATTGCATTGCAGTTCATTTAATGTTATCCAGACCATATATAGGAGATTAAGATGAAGGAAGCGTTGACTGTCATAAAACAATTATTCGTATCATTATGACACATCAAATTGATGATGATTAGCTCTTAGCTTCATGGTGATGAATTGATAACTTCATTGGTTTGTGTTCCGTTGATTAAAAGTATGATTTCCGGATTGTTTTGCGCATTATTTAATTTTATCTGATAAATAAATTAATTTTGTATAGGTATAGGTATTTTGATCGGTTGGTTTGGTATTTTTGTATAGTAAGGGTGGATACCATGTGGACCAGACTAGCTCAGGACCGCAACGCCAGGGCCAGCAAGGTCTTTGCCCGCTTCTGGATGCCCTGATATTAAGAATTATTTATTAATAATAACAATCAAGAACTAAATTCAATGTGTAATAAGTATAAATAAATTAATCCATACTAATATTATAAAGCTGAAGAGTTTGTTTGTTTGTTTGTTTGAACGCGCTAATCTCAGGAACTACTGGTGCGAAATGAAAAATTCTTCTTGTGTTTAATAGACCATTTATCGAGGAAAGCTTTAGGCTATATAACATCACGCTGCAACTAATAGGAGCGAAGAAATAATGGAAAATGTGGAAAAAACGGGGAAAATTAGTCATCTTTGAGGGCTTCCGTTGCATGCGCTGCGAAAACGGTTCAAGATATTACAAAAATATGTATGAAAGAATTATTTCTCTTAAAATAATCTAACAAAATGTCCTGAACAATATATGTCTATCTTTTAAGGGTAACTCACTAGAACCGTTTTTATCTATACTAATATTATAGAGCTGAAGAGTTTGTTTGTTTGTTTGAACGTGCTAATCTCAGGAACTAAGGGTGCGAATTGAAAAAATATGTTTGTGTTTAATTGACCATTTATCGAGGAAGGCTTTAGGCTATATAACATCACGCTGCAACTAATAGGAGCGAAGAAATAATGGAAAATGTGGAAAAAACGGGGAAAATTAGTCATCTTTGAGGGCTTCTGTTGCATGCGCTGCGAAAACGGTTCAAGATATCACAAAAATATGTATGAAAGAATTATTTCTCTTAAAATAATCTAACAAAATGTCTTCAACAAATATATGTCTATCTTTTAAGGTTAACTCACTAGAACCGTTTTTATGGTAATAACTATTCCACGCGGACGAAGTCGCGGGCACCAGATAGTAATTAAATATTAAATTTAAAAATAAATATTTTTAAATTCAGGAAATAAAGGCTATTTTATTTTATTTATTTTATTATAAGAGTATACCTACCATTTTCTGCTGCTTTTAGTCGCAAAAATAGTTATCATCCGAAGCCTTTCCCAGGTGGAACAGCACAGCGAGAACATCTCCTGCCTGATGCTGACTTACCCCAGCACGTTCGGTGTTTTCGAGGAAAGAGCTGCCGACGTGTGCGCGCTGGTCCACGCTCACGGGGGGCAGGTCTACTTGGACGGGGCCAACATGAATGCTCAGGTGAGTGTTAGAATGTTATTTATCGACGGCGACTGGCCTGTTAGCTTAGTTGGTAGTGGCTCTGCCTTCTAATCTAGGGGTAGCGGGTTCGACTCCCGCGTGACAAAAGTATTTATGCATTTAAAAAAATTATAATTACTTGTGTTGAGTCTGGTCGTTTGTATGTATAATAAGTATGAATGTATTTACAAAAGAAAAGTATATAAGTATTATACCCGTTATCTAGTACCCACGACACAAGTGTTTGCTTAGTGTGGGGCTAGATGGCGCTGTGTGCAATGTCCTGGAATATTTATTTATTATTTATTTGCCTAATCAACCATGCTTATTGATAAGAATTCAGTGTTGTAGTACACACAGTAATAGGCCTGTCATGCGCCTAGAGCTTACAGATTTTTTTTTTGCATTCATGTCCCATGAAGATGAACAAAGTGCTATGGTAATTATGGTTAATGAGACCTTCAACTTCAACTACAGCTACCTATGTTGGGCTAGCGTGACGCTTTCTCTTCATAAGGCATACAATCGTGTTGGTGTAAACGCACAATTATCGTGCTATCGATTGAACTACATGCCTTCTTTGTTTCTTAAAAATAAATTAAATGTTTTAATGTAGGTATTTCATGTTTCGTAGGTTGGACTCTGTCGCCCGGGAGACTATGGCAGTGATGTCTCACATCTGAACCTGCACAAAACGTTCTGTATCCCTCACGGAGGTGGCGGACCTGGTATGGGACCTATTGGAGTGTAAGTTATTATTTTACCACGAAAATAGTTATGTACCTACATACATGCAGTTATATGATTTTATCGTCAACTTATTTACGATGTAATAGTACATTGTTCACCGAGAGGAGAAAGTGACCGATTACCGTCGAGGGTGTCGTTTAAAACACCCGAGATCGGGAATCGCACTTTCTCTCGAGTGATACATAGTGCTTTATACTACACCTACGATGAAAATAAAAAACTAAATCTTTACTAATTGAAATTTATATTGAAATTGTTGCAGTTAGTGAAGCTTAATGTAACACTTTTTCCATTAATGTTTGTTTGAGATGTTTGCGACAATGTAGGAGGAATAACTGGCTGTTTTCACTGAAATAAGCTAGCAAAACAGTTTCAGAAAAAGATGCCGCATTTTTTTCAGTTTTCCGTTGTAAAAAATCGTTATATTCTTTAATTGATTTCTGTGGTAAAAGGTTATCAATCAGTATTTTTCCTGTTTCCTTCAACTGCGGCGGAGTTAAAAAATCTTCATCATCACTATCACTACTTATCATTTTGATAGTTTTATTTTACTTTCTACGAAAACTGAATCCTCAAACAACACACAAATTGAAAATGGCGCCAATGGCGTCTGCAATTTTCACATGTTCTTTTTTCAAATTGTTTGACACCATCCAACACACAGCTAGTGGCCAGTGTCATTTTGCGAACTTGGAGATAAAAACTCACTGTAAAAACTTTTTGGCTTTCGATATTTAGGTTACAGGCGCATAGTCTTACCCTAAATTAAAAAAAAAACCACGTAAGAAATGGATTTTCATACACTTTTCTCTCCCGCTCAGATGCGTTTTCTCCCCGCATATTTGTTCGATATGCAATGACGTACTTTCTACCGTAAATTTGATAAAGTATCAAGGTACTTTCCGAGCAGGTGTAGTATAAATAAAATTATTCACCCAGTAAATCGTTAATCGGAACATCGTAAAAGTTGACAATGAACGATAATGATGACGAGATAAGACCATTGAATATCAGTTTGTTGACAAATAATTGAGTAGTTTTATCTCGTCATCTTCGTACACATTTTGCAGTTAAGGATTTTTTGTTTTTTATTTAGGAAAGCCCACCTGGCCCCGTTCTTGCCCTCTCACCCCGTGGTAGATCCACTAGCAGACCTGGGTGACGCTGCTCACAGTTTTGGATCCGTCAGCGCAGCACCGTTCGGATCGTCTGCCATCCTGCCCATCTCATGGGCATATATCAAAGTAAGTAGATGATCATCCTATGGCTAAAATATCATGGTAACAAGAGTCAAAATCTTACGTGAGTATTTGTGGTAGTTTTCGTAGAAGGTAAGATACATAGAGCTGTGAAACCATATCAACGGCCCGCAAGGAGATTTATAAACTCGGTGACACTAGCCGAAATTATTTACCACTTGATTATTTATTTCCATGTATCCATTACCACATGGATAGTATATTTTGGATGATATAAAATATCTGATACCAATTAATAAATTTTATTGCGAAAATACTTCAGTACACCTGGTTAAATCAAAAGATACATATACTTGCTGTTTTCCTATCGTTGCTTTCCAAACTAGGTTGCCTGGAAGAGATCACTCTAAGTAATAAGGCCGCCCTCTGTCCCAATACTATGGTCTACATTTCTTTATGCTTGTGTTCCTTTGCTATTGGTGTACAATAAAGAATTATTGATTGATTGATTGACTTGCTAAATATTTTATCCAAGTTCTCAACAAAAAAAATTCGGCCATAAGCTCCAAATGACTAAACTGGCTTAAGGAATAACTCTCGATCATCTTCCGTAGTAATAAAAATAACTTTTCAGATGATGGGTCCCAAAGGATTAAAGCGCGCGACCCAAGTGGCAATTTTGAACGCGAATTACATGTCCAAACGACTGGAAGGTCACTACAAGACCCTGTATAAGGGAGCGAGGGGTCTCGTAGCACACGAGTTTATTATCGACGTCAGAGATCTGAAGAAAACTGCTAACATCGAGCCTGGAGATATAGCTAAACGACTTATGGACTTTGGTATGTATTATGTTTAAATGTGATACTTGATTAAGTATTACCATGAATGAGTAAACCAAGCGTTTCTGAATTGTCTGGCCATTTTTTCCCCGTCTGTTCGTATTACTAAACATTATGTATGTAGATGTTTGTTTGTGGATATTCCTTGCCTGACCATAATTTATAATGTCACTAATTTTCATGCCTGTCTGAGAAGCAGAACAGATATATTTTATTTTTGATTTTGTGTTATTTCCTGTATGCTTTATCTTTACCATTCACGGTTACTTTAGTCTCGCTGTTGGGTTCAGGCTTCTCTTTGAAAATTCAGTTGCATTCGATCTTGAACAGTGTGTTTATGCAATATTCAGATTCAACCTGCGATAGGTGTTATCAACCAACTCAATTTGGTATCCATCAATGGTTATCTGTATATTAAATAACTAGTGCTCGCGACTTCACTCGCATTATGATGTAAATCATGCATCCCCTATTAAGAGGGAGATATAAGGCCTATTTCACCCTTTTAAAAGTGACATTTCCAAAAATCCTGTCTTAGCGGATGCCTACGTCAGTAACATCTACCTGCATGCCAAATTTCAGCCCGATCCGTCCCGTGGTTTGGGCTGTACGTTGATAGATCACCTTGTCAGTCAGTCAGTCAGCTTTGTGTTTTATATATTTTGATTTGTTATTTCAGGTTTCCATGCTCCAACAATATCCTGGCCCGTCGCTGGGACCCTGATGATTGAGCCGACAGAGTCGGAGGATTTGCAAGAACTTGACAGATTCTGCGAAGCTCTCATCACGATCAGAAAAGAAGTCAAGGATATTGAAGATGGAGTTATTGACAAACGATTGAATCCATTGAAGGTAATTTAGGATTTTATTGGCCGTGATGTTAAGAAACCCTTCATCATATTTTTAGTTAAGTTAGTAAATTCAAATTTGTGTGTCGTTGTTGTGTGCTGTGCTGTGCGCATAAATAAATTTTCACGTCCGTATGGTCTTTACAAACAAATATTTAATATGATTGTTTGGTTTGCAGCTGGCGCCCCACACACAACAAGAAGTGATATCCGAAGACTGGAATCGTCCTTACACTCGTGAACAAGCCGCATTCCCTGCTGTACGTTAAACGATTTCTCAATTTTCTATTGCCTATTATTTTTTTTCATGATAGTGTCTAATAGGAAAAGGCGCATCCCGACTGCTAATGCTAATTTTATTAACACACAATTTTGTGGTTATGATAATATCCTGACAAATAGATCATAAGACGATTTTTAATTATAGTTCCTTAGCAGCTTAAACCTTGTCTTTAATCCTCTTGATAAACATGATGCAGTAAAATAAAATAATTATTTTTGTTTCAGCCATTCGTGAAGGGAGAGACCAAGATTTGGCCTACAGTGAGTCGCATAGACGACATGTATGGTGACAAACATCTCGTATGTACGTGCCCACCTGTGCTGGATGACTTTGTATAGAGATACGGAACATTTTGTTACTTTGGTTTGTAAGCTTATGATAAATAATTAATTAAGAAGTCTCTGTCATAATGTTATAAATTTTAAATTATATTAAAATAATAATAAATCGTACCTATTTTGTTTCTCAGACGCACGTCTAAAATGTCTAAAAAGATCTAAAATGGAAAATCAGCGCAAATGAAACCATTTTATCATTGACAACAAAATCTTTTATTTTGCAGAGATTGGGTTATGTAAGTCATCATAGCATCGTTAATTATTACAATTTGATTGCCGTTACAATGAGACTTGATATTTCAAGTCGATATTTTTCTACTTATGTTAGAAATATAGTACATAAGTCATATTGTAAACTCACTGCGTCAGTTATTATATTTATTCCGCTTCTACATTTTTGGTTTGAATTCAAGGCAACTCGTTTGTTTGGTTTTAGCTAATATTACAGGAATACGAAAGCTTCGTATTTCATAACAATATACATTATTATTACTATAATTGTATGCCTATGAATAATCCGTATCCCAAAATAAATATCTGAATCATACATTAACTTTAAGAAGCGATAATTTTCAGCTCGAAGCATATTCACAGAGGAATATGTTGACGATTACAATACAATAACATTACTAAAAGTGGAAAATAATATCTTATAACATTACAAACAGTCGTATCTACATATGTAGATAAAATAGGTACACAATAAGACGCAATACAAAACGCTAATCGCTTGTACGACGACCAAACAAGATATAACTAATCCAAAACCACTATATAAGATAAGTATAGATTTAACTAACTTTTTACTTAATAAAGCTTAAAAAGACAAATATCAAAAGAACGCAGCATATAGCAATTATACCTAAATACATTATTGTTAAAAGTCGAATCTATTATAAAATAGTGAACGGTATAGAACCTATCGTATAATTCATTTTGGAGCAGAATTGATGGTGTCTTTGGGGTACATGCCCAACTTCACTCCCAGCTCTTTAGGCATCCGTAGGGGGCGCGTGGGGAAGGGGTGATAGGATCCAGTAGACGGGCTTCGAGGGTAAGACAAAGAAGACAACGTATCTGTTTCTAGAAGCGATGTGATTGCACTACAAGTATCATCAGATTCTAATTTCATTGTATCACTTTTTTCTACACTATCTTTCGGTAGCGTGGGAGTGTCCCTGACTGAAAACAATTTCGGAGATATAGGTGTCGATACTTGATCGAGTGACGTGATTTGACATAACGTATCACTAGAATTACTTATTGCTCCGGTGAGTGAATCATCGTCTATTGACGGTTCGTAGGTAAAGCTTATTGAAGATGTCACAACATGAGCAAATTCGCTAACTTGGCTGTCTTCAGTCTTTTGTATATTATCGCAAACTTTGGGTAACTGATTTGCTGTTTTCCTGCAAATATCACTGGCTTCAGATAGCACATAGTCGTTGTACTTGCTTGAAAGGGGATAGTTACAATCGTCTGATGTGAATCGTCTTCCAAACGTAGATGTTTCTTTTGGTTCAGATGAAGGAAGTGTTACCGACGCTTTAGATTCTCCTGAAAAAGAATGCCGAGACCAATCAGCGGTAGGTGAAGGTTTTAACTCAGATACATTTTCTTCGTGACAGGGCACGTGTATAGTTCTACGTTTATAATCGAAATCAAAGTTCTTAGGAGGTTTTTCAATGAAAGGCGAACTGTCACATTTAGCTAGAAATCCTTTATTTTCCCACCCATAAGTATCAGTTTTGTTCCGAATACAGTCAATGCTGGGGCTTTTTATGTTTTTTGGCATATCTTCCATTATTGGTAAAATACCACGAGCTTCCAATGAAAATGGGTCATCTATAGAAATTGGCCTTATTCTCACAAAATCATGATTCTCTGCTGATCCACTTGAAACGTTCCTTTTTCTGCACCCAATTAATGAATCTGAAGTTGACTCTTTAAGAATAGGTGATTCCATTATTTTATTTCCTACGTTCCTTTCCATTGTTGCTGGTTTAGTGAAATAATTAGATTTTTGAGACACAGTTTCCAGTTTTTCGGAATTCGTGTGTTCGGTATTTTTCTCTGTAGCATTTTGCTTTGTCAAAATTCTGCTTAATATTTTTGAATTTTCTTGAATGATTTGTAAGGCTCTTTCACTGTTTTTTCGACCCGATTCTATAATATAATCTTTGGGTGAAGTCGATGCGGGTGTTTTCTGTTTTGTGGTTTTGAAAACATCATTATCAGAATCCTCTTCATTAAACTTTTTCGTAAAGCTGTGGCTTTGAGGAAGAGAGGAAGCTCGTTCAGCTTCTTGTTTTAAAACTTTTTCATTGTGACTGCTTTGCAAAGTCAGGGAATCTGGTTTCTTTGGTATACGCGTAATTCTTCTCGTTGCTCTTCTACTTGGTATATCAGCATTATTTGGATCTGTCACACGGGCACCAAAGAACTCAGGGCTATGTTCAAAATATTTATCAATTTTTAGTGGAATGGGTGGTTCATCTTCACTTACTATGATACTTTCTTCATCAGGACTTGGAGGAAAGCTTCTTATATCGGGAGAATTATTATCAGATAAATCTATATCGGGCACAAAGTTGTCGTACATAGTAAAACTGTCAATTATATCTGGTGGCCTCGTGTTGGCTAAATGTGGTGATCTATGTAAAGGACTTTTTAGGTTCGACAGAAAGTCACAATTGCTGGGAGTTAAGTCAACAGGGCTTAGATAAACCAGCGGTTTCTTAATAGTTCCAGAAGATACGTAGTCATCTTCGATTTTATTGCTGAAACTTAATCTACCCAATACACCAGATTCGTTAGTGCCAATCGGTGGAATTATGTTGGGTGATATTGGCAGTGCTGATATATTTGTGGTTCGAATGTCATTTGAAGGTGTTAGGATGGATGCTGTTGGAATTATTCTTCTTTCTGTCTGGACAACTCGTGGAGATGTTACAATATTTGCATGTTCTGGTGATGATGACCGTTGGGGTATTAACATATTGTTATCGTAATATTTGTATGTTCTAGGTGAAGCTAATGGGTCAATTTTTGAAACAGATAAAGGGGAGGGAGTTGACTTCAATACGTTTTTAGAGTCAAAACTACATTTAGGCGTAAATATCATATTATCGTAATTAAAGCATTCAGATTCATTAATAGTAACATTAGTTTTAAGTTTTGATTCAAACTCGTCTATATAAGTGCGAAGTGGCTCTCCAGCTGCGGAATCTAAATAATGGGTTATATCTTTTACAGAACTTTGACTAATATCTAAAGGTACAGACCTATTGAACGAAGAGGAAGATGAAATTGCTGTTTCCTTAAGAATCGTCTCATGGCTAATTTTAGTGTCTCTAATGCCCGGTGAAATGGGTAGTTTACTTTTGCGAACACTTACGTTTTTGGTTTCAACATCATCATCAGGTAACTCTGTGTCAGAATCACTTCCCCGTTCATTTTCATCACACAAGCTAGTGTCTGTACTAGAATTTGTATGTGATGAATATGAAGAAGTTTCACTAGAACTTCTCGACCGCAGCGACGCAATCATTTCGTTCGCTTCTTTTTCTGACACTATAGTTCCATCGCCGGATTCATCGAAGTCAATAGACGCTTTTCTTACTTTAGTTAATTTGTCTTTTTTAATGTCTTTCCATTTGACTGAATTTCGTCTGCTTAGTGACTTTTTACTTTTTTCTTCGTTCCAACTGATTGTGTCAGTGGACCGGACTCGTGCCCGAGATTCAGTTTTCTCGTGACTTCGAGACTGTCTAGAGGGAGGCACTGCACCGGGCGGAGGGCCGAGTCTTCGTCCTCTGGAACTGACTATTGCACTTTTTCCTAGCAACAGACTGTTCACTGTGAGCGATGTGGGTGAGGTCGGTACTCCAACTGGAACCAAAATAGTGAACTTAACAATGAACGAATGAATGACAATAGACGTGCTCAAATTATCAAAACTTTTCAGGGAATTTCTGTACCTACTATCTGTCTATTTAAACAATTTGAATAGAAACAGTTACCTGCAGCATGTCTTGCACAAGCTGCTGCTAATATGACGTGCGCTTGCCGCTGTCGCTCCCGAAGCCTTGCGTATTGGCGCTTCAATGCACCGATGTCCAAAGAAAGCCTATCACCTGCACCAGAACGACTTTCACGCCTTGGCATCACCTGGAATGGTTAATATTATTTTATTACCAGAAACTTGGACTTCTAACTACATATAGATAAAAAATAAATAAATAAAAATAATAGTAATAAATGAGTACATATTACACCTAAGTGTAAGCTTACTATGAGGCTAGATTGCGCATCATGATATGCCCTGAAATATTTATTTATTTATTTATATATATACATATATAGTATGGATATATTGGATATAGTATGGACTTACTGTTGCCAGCGCCATTTTATTGCCATCATCACTGGAGTCGCCTTCGTCTTCGGAATAAAACAATCTCAGCCCTCTTTTCGTCATTGATTGCATCTGTAACATCATTCACCGTAATTAAGTTAAGTTTTGATTACCTGAGGATTGTATGAAATACTAATTTATTGTTGTTGTTATTTATTTTTATGTAACTAAAACAGTGTTTCCAAAGAGATTATTTTTTTGTGATAGATAAGTGTTCAGTTCAAATATCTCTACAGTAGACTCATTAGTTCCTAATCACAATCCTAGATGGCGCTAGTAGTCGAGTTAAATCACGCTAACTTTTCGACAGCAGAAATGTAACTGAATTTCGGATGTTTAATTTAATATAAGACCTTTAAGCTGCTAAAGATTGTTTTATCATCATCATCCCTCGTCGTGAACCCCTTCCCAACCTCTTAGCATTTTAATCAATAAGTGATAGTGATAAAAAAACAACATCGTCGACTAAATGAAAAAAAATCGAACACCACTGCTTGTTCCTAACATTTTTTCATCCACAGAGGGCAAATAAATTAAAAAACTCAAATAACATAATACAGGCTTTTAACACATACTTACCGCAGAATGTATAGGTGGCTGATAGATGGGAGCTGACGTCGGCGGTGCAGGCGGTGCCACCCGGTACCTGTGCAGGTTTCTCAGCCGAGGAAGTTCTGGTGCTGATCCAAACGCCACCACCCTCGCCACGAGAGCCTCTCCGGCCTCCCAGATGACACCGGCCCCGCCACCCATGCAGCTGTAGAACTCATCCGCTGAACGAGCTGACAATATGCGGCTGAAATAAGGTTTCTTTTTATGATACAGACAAATATAAATAATCAAACGTGCTAATAGCTAATGGAAATGGGTATTGTAACCTTTTCTAGTAGGTATTTATAAGAAGAATGTTGTAGTCTGTAATAAATACCATTACGTATATGTAAAAATAAATGGGTGTTTGTCGGTTTGTTGGTGTGTTTGATCACCTTGCACGCCGCATCAGAGTGACAGATTATCGTGATTTTTGATTTGGTGTTAGTGTAAGATTTGATTCTGACATAGGCTTTTTTGTTTCAAGACAATGCAAGCTGAGCCGTGGGATTCTACAAGTTCCTTATAAAAAAGTGTACTTACTCTTGAAGCAAGTCCCATATGGCCAGCGCAGTGAGGAGTAGCACCTCGTTTCCATCCAGCAGCACCAGGTCCCATATCCTGAGGAGACACTCGCGTGGCAGCCACGTGGCGTACAGAGTCAGGAACCACTGCATCGTGAACACGTCAGGTAGAGGGGGCTCTACTCCACCACCTGGAATATGGGAATGATAGTTGTCACTGGTCTGTTTGTCAAGTTGATGTGATTTACCACTGTACTGATATGTAAAATCAAAAATCTTTGCGAATAAAGCTTACAAAGTCAATAATGATATTTATTATTTTACTTTCGATATGATCCTCTGTATTTGATATGCCACTTAATCATAATACGAGTATAGTGTCTCTTTTGTCTTCTTGTCCTGGTGGTCAAATGCCTGACTGGCAAGAGCCAAAATAAAAACAAAAATCGTAATTGTAAACATCCTACATTTTGTTATGTCAGGTTCCATATAAAAATACTTGATTGTTTACCATCAGATATCTTCTGCAAGTAGTCCATATGATGCGCCAGCCTCGGCAGCCGCAGCCGCAGCAGGTCTCTGAAGGCGGCCATGTCGGCGGACAGGCCGCGCAGGTCGTCTGCGAAGTAACCTTCAGGAAGCACTGCCTCTACTAGGTATATCATCACCTGGAACAGAAATAAACGGTGACGATAATTTGCAAATAAGCGTTGAAAAGTTTACCAGTCAGTGATGTACTCGTATGTACATACATATGTAGTGAAAAAACGAGACTACATATATCTAAAACAATCCATTTTTTATACACAGAACATTATTGGATTAGTATGTCAGCTAAAGACACTCCGGTATAAAAAACACTGTAAAGCATTGGAAAAGAAACGAATTGAAAAAAGAACTGAATTTAAAAAAAGAACTCTTGTTAAGTCGTTATTTTAACTTTAAAGATATAGGTACGACGTACGTATTTAAAAAAATGTGAAATTACTTTAACATGTTGGTCTGTGATATGATTTATTGCTAATAATTTATTTTTAATTTCTTACCTTTAGCGAATCTGATTCGGACTTGTCCATTACTTCTAATATTATTGCAGCCAGCATATTGAACCCTTGGCAGTAGCCAACTTCTTTGTTCCATCTAAAAACACAAAAAGTAAGTATTAATAGGTAATTATTCTGATATATTAGAACCAACATAATTCTACAAAAGAAATCTCTACTATTCACTTTGTTTACTACAACTTAGTGATGTAGGCTTTGAGCAAACTTTCTACAAAGTTACACCCGCAACCCTGCTGCGAAGGCTAAACCCAAGATCAAGTAAGGTGACCGCTAAGTCCCTTTAAATATAAATACCTACACGTAAGAGACAAACACACATGTCACGTCACAAACACATTGGACATTTATTTTTTTCGTGTAGGCTTATCTGGTATCAAATATTTCACCGCCCCAAGGCCTATAACTAAGCCAAAGTGTAGCTTGGAGCCAAGGATCATCTTTAAAGAATTTTCTAAAGGTCTTGTTTTTTTCGGTTCTGGATAACATTTTCTAAACAGTGTTTCTTGTAAAAATAAAAGTAGATCGTTACCTGGCGTAAGCTAGTAATACTCTTCGGAGCATGCCTTGATTCTCTCGCCCCTCGGCACCGCAGAACAACGAGCAACCGGTTCGATGCAAATCCTAAAGAAAAAAATAGTTGTAAAAATAGATATATCATATTTTTTTTTATCAAAAGCTGTGAATTTTTTGGCTACCGTTGTAGTAAGTAGTAATATGCTGATGAGAGATTTAACTAATAATAAAACGTGAATATATACTGAGTAAATACGAGTACAAATCCAAACATAGAGAACCCTTGATGCCAATTTTACGTGAATAGCTTACATAAAAAAAATCTAAACGTGTCTAAATCTCAATAAATTCCATATTAGTCGTAGCAAAAACACAAACTTGTAACTACGAACCAACTCACGGGTGGTCCGTTACTACACGACGAAATGAGGTGCGAGTTAATTGATAACTATCAAATCTGCCGTTTATTACTTTGGACCACGTTTTTCATAACAGCAATGCTTGTAATCGTGATTTTAAACTTGTAATTACTTTTTTTTAAAGTGCTTTTAAGATTGAAGTGTAAATTTGGTACCGTAAGTAAAAATTGTACGGTTTAGAGATAAACATCTGCAGACTTAGAAGCAGACTTGGCACAAATACAAGATCCTTAAATATTTATTGGTACCAAAAACATAGTATTACACTTGCAAGTAATCGTGACCGACCTAGATATTTGGCATTTGTGGAAAAATATGACGGCATTACAGAAAGAAGTCTAGCATGACTTTCTTTATTCTTACTAATAAATTAATCTTATTGAGCGAGCGAAGGAAAGGTTTTGAATCCAACAGTCTACAGCGCTTGTACTTGTGTATGTTAGTACATAATCATGGATTATATGGTCAGTCATGTAATTTGATTGATATATCGTATTGGGCAATAGCAATACATTTCTTGACTCGTATTTCCTCATGATTAAGGGTCGTCACTCCCCCGCAGAATTGATTCGTTAATACGGAAGACACATGTCTTTGGATACAATTCAGGGCAATACATGATTAAGCTTTATTATATAAACTCGATATAAATCAAGGAAAGAAAGAAAAACCTACTATAATTATATTTTATATTTAGGTACATAGGAGTAAGTTGAAGATCGCTCCAATATTCCGCAGGCTTTCAAAGCTTCGTCAAACTTAAGTAATTCAACATTATACTTAGTCCGGAGAAAGTCACAAGAGACTTTTCTTTCCTCCACTCGACCAAATTAAAAGTTTCGCAAAGTAAGCAAATTAAAAGCTACCTATAAAAATGCTACGAGAAGCTCTCAAAGGTCACGCAGGTCAGAGGATCGACTTATAAGAGCAATGTCTGAAAGCAGTTTTTTTTTCTTTTTACGGCAAATAACATAAATCTAGGCATGTATAGATTATTTTAATGCTTGGCGCGTTTTCAAAACATCAGTCATAGTGGAGATGAAAGAGAGAAGAGATAAATAATAAGTTCAAGTGACATTGATTCTGAGCACTATGTACTTCTGTTTCTCGAATTTGGTGCTACGCAAATATGTCGATCAGTCACGATATTTTCGCTATACAATTTGAAAAACAACGCAATTTTGGATCAAGTGATTGAAAAGATACAAGTTATGTGTCACAAGGAGGTTAAGGATAAGACGGAAGACCGGAAATTGTGGCGGTGTGGCGGCTCCACAGGCAAGAGTTATTAAATAAAAAGAAGAAAAGGTGTTATAATACAAGTAGATGCATAACGGATGCCATTTCCCTTGACTTTTCACACATAACTTAAAAATAATGTTTGTTCTGAATCGAAACCAGCTTAAAATGTATATTCAGTTTATGTATGAACATATTCTGTTTTGTGTACCATTATAAAATAAATAAATCAAGTCATCTTTGATCGGTGTAAGGCTGGGATCGTAACATAGCAATCAGCCCCATTAGACAAGAGGCGTATTTTACTGAGCGTACTGACGCGTACTTAAGGAATAGAAAGATTAATGAATGGGATTGACTTAACAATTCCCCCTGCGGAGCGTATTGTGATTATGTCAGTCTCATACGTTGGTCATTCTATTCCATAAGTATGCATCAGTTCGCTCACTAAAATACGCCCCTTATGTAAGGGTCTTGTCAAAAATCCAATCGAATCTAATAGTCCTTTGTTTGTCAGCTATCAAAATCCTACTTACTTTGATGATCTGAGCTCCAAGTTCGGTATCGTCTGGCTGCGCCGTGCCGCGGAAGCAAGCCCGCTCCGCGCTGGGCCAGTCCACGCCGCGCGCCGACAGGTGGCGCTCCGATAGGGTTAGCCATAGCTTGGAAGAAAGATTAATAACCAGAATTATCTTAATGAAACAAATATTATTAGAACATTATACTTAAACATAATGTAAAGACATTTTCTGCCTTCGAATAATCTGCTCAAAACTTGCTCAGAAGCAAGTTGAATCACCAAGTCAATCTAAATAGTAATGTATTGAATAACATACGGTGTGTTTAAAAAAAACATAAATGCATTTTCATTCGTATATATATTTTTATTACAAATCATTTAAATAGGCACAGCGATATCGGGCGAGATCTAATTTAGCAAATGTAATATTTGTGGAAGAGTTTCAATATTTACTCGTACCTTCAATCAAAAACCGTTTGAAAGATTTGAAACACGTAAAACGAAGCTATTTACTTTGTATTACAAATACTAAAATTATTTTCAGTTATTTCCCAATCATAACCTCTATTATATATTATTATTATTTTTTCAGCGTACGCACGCTGAAAAACATTGTTTGGTGGTTTTACAAATGTTGTTTGTTTATAAACAGTTTCCGTATATTTTTCCCAATCGTTTTCATTCAAAGACTTTGAAGTGATAGTAAATATTTTGTTATTTAAAAAATACATGTATAGAAAATATTTTGGAATGTATAGTAATAATAGTCTAATGTACCATTTTTATTAAACGTGATCTATTTTATCGATGGTATTCAATAAACGTTTTATGTCAAAGCTTACATATCGGTTTGTGATAAGATAAAAATAGCAATGGTCTGTACAACATTCAAAGTAAGTATGTACCATGTACTCGTATGTATATTTAATATATAGCTTAACTAAAATCATCATATTTGTACATATTTTTAGGACATTTTAGGGACAAGAATACTTATCATTGCTTAATTTCAGCCCTATGAAAGTCCAATTTTTACATTTTAGAACTTTTTGTACCTAGTGAAAGGAGGGGGGACATAATATTGCAGCAGAAGATGGCTGATGATGATGATAACGGTATGTTCTGGCAGCTTCGTTTAGGAGCTATTCGAGTACAGTGTACAAGTGTTGCTTCGGTGCCCTGGTGGTGAAATGTCTAAAATAACAAGAATGCTTTTCGGCAATCGGATGACACGTTAATTTGTATGTCGCATCCTAGCTGTTTGTTATATGGAAGTCGTGACGCGCAATATCAAAGTACCTTTCTTCGGAAGTGATGTGGAACTCCAGCAGGCAGACGCGCGACTAGTCGCATCGCCTGGTGCCACTCGGCGTGCCCGCCTTCCCCGGGGCCTTCGGTCCCCGGGGTCAAGCTGAATCGGGCTCCGCTTACGCCACCTGTACAAGATAAAGGTAAATATATATTTATTGATCAAATACTCAGATTCTAACATAAAATTCACATTTGACCACAGGATCGCTTGTCCGGATGACGGATGCAAAATAGTGCTCAAAAAAATGACTTGAACATCTGATAGACGGAAGCGGTGGTAATTTAGAGAGACTTAGAAACTAGGACCCGCTGGCGTTAGGATCTAGACCTGTTGTTGCTGTTACAAGACGAGTACCTAGGTATTAGACGGTTTGGAAGCAATCGACCGCGCAGGACACAGAAAATTAGCAGTGTGTGTAAATAACCTGTATATTTTACCGCGTATATTGTCTATGCTAATATAAAATAATATACACTATGCTAATATAAACGCTTACATTTACAGACAGAGCAGCGAAAAATTGTTCGAACTTTAAATGTTAACAATTATTTTGCAGTATTTGTTTAACAGTACCTAAAGTTGTGTATTAAATCTATAAGTTTTCCTAGTATATGTGTGCCTAAACCCCTGTTTATAGATGCAAGGTTCACTCTCACAGTTTTACTGTAAACCTCCGATCACTGTTTACGTACGTTCCTTACTTATTCATCAAGTTACTCATGTATGAACGTAGGAGCAGGCCCTTCTCGTAATATTGCATTTGACTTTTATTTTTGGAGCGAGTGAAAGAATTTACCTCTTGAGGGTATTTCTAAAGAAAATGATCCTAAATATTTTAGACAATCTTTCTAAATCAAATATTGTTCAAATGACAACTGTACAGAAACGAACTGTCGACCCACAGAAGCACCCACAAACTTATCGTACTACTTCTTTGCGCAGCGTAAATTCCTTACCAACATCTATATCAAAGCTTACTGCGTTGAACGATACCGTAGTCACAAATACGCTTCTTTTCACATCGATATACTATAAACTCGTAGGTGCTAATTTTAACCTCCTACGCAGAAAATTCACTATTTCATTCATGTTGTTTGAAAGACAATTTACGATCAGTCTATTGCAAAGAAAGAGAGGGATGAAAATCCTTGATTGCAATACAAACGTAGACTCCAATGAAATGGGTTATACAATATACACTTCTTGTGTTCACAAGTAAACAAAATATAATCTAAATATCTGGATAAAGAAATGTCACATTAAATTTGTCAGAAATGTTACATTTAATCACAGTACACACTTTATAGTAATTGTTCGCCCTATTGGTAGGAGTATAGCCTTCCATTATGTAATATTTTAACAACTGTATTTACATATATTCCGCAATATGTATATTTTGAAATTTGAATTTGTTTCTAAAAAGCTAATATAAATAGAAAATATGCACACGAACTTTTAGTCTCATTATGAAAAATGGTTTCTATGCATTCATGAATTTCAAGTAGCCTACGTATCATGTAGTCGTGTTCGCGTGAAGGTAGCAATATGAACATTGCAGAGTTGCGAGCTGTGCTCTAATATTCAGAGGGTTAAAGAAGTTGCTATTTTTGTACTTACTAGGCAATATAAGTACTGTAAATATATATGAGTATACATATGCATATGTATTTAGCTGGATCTCTTCTTGTACAGTCTTCATTTGAAGGTGCTCATGAATTTCACAGTTCGTAGTAAACCAGGATATGGCTTATGGCCCTTAGTATGGTGTTTTGCATTCTTTGGAGTATTGTGATGTTTGATTTTGAGACTGTGCCCCACAATCGTAGTCTATAAGTCCATGCTGGTTTTAGGACACTTTTGTAGATAAGCAATTTGTTATCCGTTGACAGTACTATGTATGCTCACTGCTCAGTAACCAAGAGTATGTGTGGTTATTTATTTTGAGCTCTTTTGGTATAAATATGGGCTCTCCAGGTTAAGCGACGAAAAATTTTTGAACTTCAAAATGTATATTTGTCTGATTTAACAATATTTTTGTAGTAAAGACTCATTACATACCTAAAACTTCGTTACCACTACAACGTTATCTAATTTTAATGTATTTTCATAATAACATAATTAACCTAAGTATTATGTTACCCAAAGTTTGGCTACAGTACACGCCAGTAATTAAGAAAATTGCTCTCTACGAGTATGTAGGCAGTATTTCATGGAAATCCTGACTCGCAAAGTACAAGTGAGTAATAACACAAAGGAATTTTACAACACACGATCGTATTCGTCTAACTATAGCGTAGAGATAATTGAACGAACACACGCAAAATATTCCCTATAAATATAACTACAGCCAAAAAGTTTTTTCCATCCAAGTAATATCTCGCTTTCAACAATGTTGGTGACTAGAGTTAACTTAATTATAGCTCTGAATTTCATGTACAGAAGTAGTGATTTACAAACGTACATACCTGCAGTGGACTTCGAAGAACCCGCTAAGCTCCTTAGAGAGTTTAGAAGTGCACTCATCTGTGTTGCAAGCGGCAAGCATTTGATAATATACGCATATCTTTAGAACTGCACTAAGCACGGCGCTAACGACCTCACATCCTGACTCGATGCAGGCTCACTGCAGGCACACGGAATACACACATCCTTCGGGGATTACTGAGTGGTGTTTCACTGTCAGACGGGACGGGCGATGGGAACAATAAAACGTGTGAGGAATGCAAGTTAAGGGCCATATCTCAGCAGCATTCGTGGCTGCGTAGTCGCCAGCTGATGCGATGTTTACTGGGAAAGTCATGAAACGAGGCGGCGAGGCCTCCAGCCCCGTACTACCGTACTGCATAGGAATTCCGCCCACGTTCCGAGTCACATCGCTGGCGAAGAGGGAGAGGAGTGTAGCTCGGCAGCCGGCGGGCGGAGGTGTCGTGGTAGCAGGCGCGAGCATGCGCGCAGGGAGCCTGCCCTCTGCATGTGTGCGTCGCGTATTGATTGAGTCCCGCCGCCGCTGTGTACGTCAGTGTCGGAAGCAGATACAAGGGAAATGGTACGCCAGTTTTGATGTGCGTAATTCTATATTAAGCCTCCATGAATGAAGTCGCTAGCGACCATAAAGATAGTCGGAATTCACATGTAATTTTGTTTGAGTTTACGACTTGTGGGTAACATCCCGCGGCGCGGTATTGAACCGTCGAAACTTTATGATATCCTTGAATTCTAGTTACTTGAGCGTATAAAGACACGAGGCGTATATTTGAGATGTTCAAAAGCAAAGATCACGTAGCAACAGGATAGTAAACATCTCACTCGGAAACTTGATTAACTTGTGTAATATTGGTTTAGTACCTACACAGTATTACACGCCGTTACCACGTTATTACAAGGAATCATGGACACTTACATGCCTTTTATGGACATTAAACAGTTGATATCTTTGGGTAAAGAACACGTGCCTTGTCAGTCGTAAAATCTGGCTAATAAGCTTTTGGCTTTTGTTTTAAGAAGAGTTAGTGTTTCCGTTAGGTAATTCCCCTGCCTTGCATTGTTTTCTTTTCTTGTCGTCTGAAGGTTAGGAGACGCATAAATCCTTTTTTCATACTTTTTTCATCTGTTTACAACTAAGTTACTTACTTATATGTCTCAGCAGTACAGAGAGTGCTCCACAGAGTCGTTTCTGTTCCCTCTTCAGTCTATCTCTGGCCCGGACGTGTTTGGCGAGCCTCTCTCCAGCTTGCTGCAGTCTAAGGTTCCCATCTACTGCTTCACTACGAAGCTCGTCGATGTCTGAAATTATTTAATTAGTACTTTTCCATAGAACCAAACCCTTAGTAAGGCGAAGGTTGGGCGGAGGTCCAAAGTACGCGGGTTCAAATCCTGCCGGGTGATTATTGGTATTGAAATCAATGTGTAATCGTGATGCATTTTTATAGGCTTTGTCAATATGTTGTTATTTTATTGTTTTTATTTTACCCTACCCGTACTAAAAGCTATCATGATGGATTCAACTTTTAAAGTCGTAATGTAACAATTCATTTTTTAGAAATAATTTATTAACAAGCAAGCCATTTGGCTGGAAAGAGGTTCTTTGTTTGTGATTGTTTTAGTATCGGAATGTACGATATGTATGTATGTAGGATGTAAGAACCTGTAATGCTATTTATTTATTATTTACATTATTAAAACGAACAATAAAAAAGGTGAAATTATTTACCGATCAGATGAATAAACAAAGCAAACTGCGTAAGCAATATGTTTAGTCTAACAATGTCTCTGACATTCATTGTCGGAGGAAGTATAGACGGAACAAAAAAAAAAAAAAAAAAAACAAGGAAGCTCAGTAGCTTATTAATTAATTGTTCAATTAAGTACTATAGTTGCTGCAATCCTGATATAATATTATTAATTGCAACGATAATAAATTAAATTGCGTCACGCATTATTGCCATATACGTAGATACCAAAAATAAACATGTACTTGCATATGATTTTCCAAATCATTATTACAAAGAAACAAAGAAAGAAATCATTTATTGTGACATATTTAACAGAAGAACACACAGGAGTAAAAACATAATAAACAAACATAAAAATCTGCCATAACACAGCTCCAACTCAGCATAATGCTGGTTGTGTGGAAGCAACCAGCGCTGGTCTTCCGTTGGGGCTGGCTTGGACGTCACGCAAGTACAAGAAGGCAGGCAAACAAACAAAGACAAAGAGGAACAAAATTTTAAATTAGACATACTGGTAGTGAAAGCATCGAAATAAAATTAATAAAAAGCTCTTATATAATATAAGAGCTAGGGCTACACTAATTAATACATATTACTCACCTAAAGACTCCAGGTAATGGCGCTCAATGGCCTCAGTGTCTCCAAAATTCGATTGCGAAGAAGCTAACGAAGCAATCGAAGTAGATCTGAAAACACATTACTCATGAACCAAAAGGAAAAAAATAAAAAGAAATGAAAAAAAAAGAAACAAAAAGGAAAAACAACCCATTTTAAGTCTTTTAGGTCTTTAGTTTTACCATAGTTTATGCGGCCAGTCCATGGATGTATCGTGTCAAAGAAACAGCATGGGACTAACATCTGTGCACTGCTATGGTTTTTCACAACCGTTTGCTTAGTATGGGGCTAGATAGGGCTGTGAGAGATGTCCCGGTATATCTATTTATTTATATATAATACGCAAAATAGCTGGTCCTGTCTGTCCGTCATATTTCCTACTGCTTCCGGCGGTTTGAAAAGTCTCCACATCAGAATTAGCCACTCTCACTCGAACTAAGTTCTAAGAACTAACAAAAAAAAGTCTACTAAAATACGAAGGTTTCATACCCTCTGCTGTACTCGGCACCACTCTGTCCGCTCCAGTCACGTTGTTCTGCGTACAGCTCATCCAACAACTCTTCTACTAAATCTTTTGTATCACGCTTCTAGAAAAGAGAAACATTCTATAAGTATACTTAGTATACACAGACATAAACTTTTAGTGAAACGTTTGGGGGGTTAAAGTAAAGCATGTCATAGCCTTGCTCATCTGTCTAGTCAAAAACTTTACCGGAGCTTAGCTGGATTTAATAAGGTAAACCTAAATTTTAATATTGATTATATTATTTCATACAGGATTGAAGCAATACAATTTAAATTTATGACTAACCTGATCTTTCTCAAGAAGCGGTGGCGGAGGAATCACACATTTCTTCCTATTAATTGTGATATTCGGAATCAAAATCCTCTTTATCTTCGGTTTTTTCTCTGGTTCTGGCTTTTTTAGTAATGAGCTAAAGTCCAGTTCATATTTAACCACTTTTAAGTTGAACGGCGTGTCTACAGTAATAGTTTTCATCGTCGATTTACTAGAATTCATATCACAAACGAATGTAAATAAATACAAATAAAATCAATTTATAATCTTTACTATTTTGCAGGCGGCAAAACAGTAAACACAAGTTTGACAATTTTTTATTGTAGCAAAGTCAGTTATGCAAACATTGTTAGCGTCAGTTAAAATGGAGTTTAGTTTGATTACTTTGAAAGTTTTTATACACACAACACTAAGCTATTCGTTCTTCCTGAAGATCTAATAAAAAGAAATATATATCGTGAACTATATTATAAACTAATTAATCACGAGCATTTGTTTTAGAGATAAGGTATCACCCACAATAACTCAAAAGCTACACGCACTTTTAATAATCGCGTTTACAATTTGGCTTTAAAACTCCTAAGTTTAGACAGCTAAATACAAAGGGCTACAGTTGACTAATCACCTACTGGAGGCGTCCCGTCACCCACTCGTGCTGATAAGAGAGATAACACTTAATATATTCATACGAATGCATGCCCAATGAGGTAAACTGTAGAGCACAATAGGATTAACCAAACTAATGAAAATTATGGAGTATTGTTGGTAGGTATTATGGGTAATAGGTGAGTTGGATTGTTGTGTAGATCTGGTAGACAATGTTATGATGATATAATATATTACAGTAATAATTTCGTAAGATGTATTTATCTTATAACGTGCCTATAGCATATTGTTTTGAATAACTTTGAAAACTTTGATATGATCTCCTAAATGACATTTTTGGTTTCTTTTTTCGTATTCTACTTCTTGCAATGTTAGAATATTATAAACTTTGTAATTCCAATGCTAACCAATTGAAATAAGTAAGGAATTTATAGAGGCAGGTAAGTATATACTTATACCTATTTATATATTTTTTATATTAGTTTATAATGCAGTCAATAAAGAAGACGCAATGCTACTTTTCGTTCATCTATGGTTAAGATTTTCTCTACCTACTCCAATGAGTATTTTTTAAACCATGGTTCAGTGTGATATCACCCTAACATTACAAGCGGGTAGGTTACTGACATAGATATAGCTACTTGTGTCACCGTTTTTGCAGTTTAATTGTCGATTATCTAATTCCGGAGTGTGGGTAGGTATTTTAAATTTAGAGTAGGTACAAAAAATACATGGTACAAATCATTTGTGTTTATTCGTTAAACTTTTCCTCTTTCACTCCGCGCTGGCGTCGGTCGGCTCATTGTGTATTTTGGTATGGTAGTAGTATGGGCCCTGAGGTAAATATAGCCTACTTTTAAGCTTAAAACAACGTAAGTGAAATCGCGTCCATTCAAAATTTGAACATGATGTCTGTACAGAAATACACTGTACAGAGTTAAATTATGTGGTTGAATGTGATATATGTAATATGTATAGGGAGGTCTATACCCAGCAGTGGGATCCCAAGGGCTGTAAGGGCTGTAGATAATGACGATGATGAATGTGCTGTCACGAGACTAGCTTTCCCAATATACATAATATATATTTAGTAGTACAATATTATAATAATACCACAGCAGTGATAATAACGATTACCAAACCGACCTTACTTTGAATAAAACCTTATTTAGAGACAACTTCACTCAAAAGAAATGCAGTTACCATGCCAACGTTAAAGTCTTTTATTGATTGATTGAAAACGCTGAAACAGACAAATTTTGCTTTTTATAATTTCTAATTTTCCCTAATTTTTACTTGCTTTTGGATCATCGATATGGGTGACTTATCTCCAAAGGAGGCTCTTCAGGAGATGAGGCCAGGATTCTGCGCAGCCGTGTGTACGGATAAAGAGAGCTTCGAGAAAGAAATCGGCAAAGATGTAAAGACCTCGGATTTGTTTACCACATGCAACTTGCCGAAGCGATTTGAACATCCACGTAAGTAGATGTCTTGGGACTTTTCAGACCCGAATAACTTGTAAGCATCTAAGTATCAAGGTGTAGTTTGGTGCTTCCGTTCATTGTAACATCAATTTCTGCCTGGAAGAGATCACTTAAGGAGATAAGACCACCCACTTGTACATATATTTATAGTTGAAGTCCTTTTGATATTGTTCATTTATATCGGTGTGCGATTGACTGAATTTCTTCTCTCAGATTTTGTCTTCATTAAACAATGTTATGCTTATAGTACAGAGGCGAGGAAAGTTTGCCTAAGCTACACCTGAATTTGCTACATTATTCTTATAAAAATAAAAAATCGTTCTTTAATTTACTATTTTGTTCACACTTGCCGCCAGCACCATTAACGGCTAGAAAAATAACAAAATAATAAATACCTGTATAAATTAATCAAATAGGGGGCTGAAAATGCGGCGAAACGGTTCGAGTAAAGGATGGTACGGCAGTTTGCTTCGCGCTCGACTTGGCAGGGGCACTGCCGTGCCCCCAGATCTTAGCAAATTACATAACTGATAAAATATAAGAACATTATTAGATTGTTTCATCCCTTACAAATTTATCTTATAATCTGTTTAAAAAATAATTTATACCACAAGACTTTACGGTTTATTTTGTATTCAAACAAATTCTTTGATCGTAATAGAATTTCTAACTCAGAAATAAGTTATCAACTTCTTGTTCTGATCTGTTATAAATAGAACCTAATCATCTTATCACGCTGGTTATTTCAAAATTATTTTTATGTACTTTTGTAGTTACTTTCATTTCTTATTTGCAGCTTTTTCAATCTCAATTATTCTTTAAGTTTCGGGGGAAAAATGCTTCACTGAACGTTATGAACAGGCTTTTTGGGTTATTCAGACTTCTTTTCTTGATTGCTTCTTCCACTTTCTTGCATCCTTTTAAAGTCTTAGTTAAATATACGATACATATTTACACATATTCTTATTTTCAACACATATACAAATACCAACTAGTTCGTTTAAGAGTTATAATCGAAAAAGACGATTTATTAAAAACATAGAGATTGGTACTGTCAAATTGCTTGTAAAGCTTAGCTGCTAAGCTAAATCGTCAATTTTCAGTGAATGATAAGCTAGTTTTCCTGTTTTTTTAGGCTTTGCTATACTTACGTATAGTGATAATAAAATCACAGGATGCATTATTTTGTTATTTGTATATTTACCGACAAAACAGAATTGATTAAGTAGTTATTAGTGAACGCCCGCGGCTTTGCTGGCATTATTTTGAGATAAAAATAGCCTACGACACATCTAAGACCTCTTACTACATACATACCAAAAATCATAATGCCCGTTTTCGCGTTATGGCGTTTAAAAAAACAGACGAACAAATAAACAAACTTAATTCTAAAAACTGCTGGAACGTGTTCTGTTATGGATTTAAAGTAGGTAGACCCAAACCAAATTTTTGTATAATATCTTCAATGTTCAGATTTTTGACCATTTTTTATTTTTTTTATTATATGTATAGAAAGATAAAGATATATATAGATACATAGGTACATAGATAAAAGATAACTGTTCTATGTTCCAGACTGGTTCAACGGCTACGGCTGTCAGATGAGCAAGCAACATCCGTTCTATAGAACCTCGTCCAGCGAATACGGATGGTACCCTCCAGGTTAGTATCTGTATTATTTACCTAACGAAATATCTATACGAGGAAGGGCTATTATTCAAAGTATTGTAGCGACACAGTCAACTTTAATTACTGACTTAGTGACTTAATAGTGGTAAAGTATAAATATTACGCGTGACGAATAAAAATACAGTGCTCTTTAATGTAACACTTTTTTTAACCGTTCTCATCAATGAGGTCTTATTACTGACAGTTAAGATTCTTCTAGCCAACGAATTCATTGGGTACTTTCCTTTGGGCAGATACAAGTACATCTTTGGTCCAAGGTCCAAATTACTATTTTATTTATGGTACCGTCTTTTAATAAATTTTGATGAATATTGTTTACACTATTTACGCTAAAATACATACATAATAATATCACTCATTACTTCATTAGCGAAGAAAAATAATAATAAATGAATTAAAAGCTTGTTGTGACAGTGATCAATGGAACTGAGATAAGCGGTAAATAATTAATGTTACTAACCTATAAAATAAATGCTAACGACTTGTGATATGAGTTAATGTTTATTAATTTTTTTTTCTTTTATATCTACCTTGTATAAAATCCTTAATAATGTGTGCAATTAATTATCATAATAAATTAACTAAGCACTTATACTCAAATGAATTTCTCATGCGCAGAGTGCATTACTAGTGGATCTCAGGCTTAATCCTGTATCTTGAGGATATTTAAAACATTAATATGATAATTACTTTTACACCTTGTATAAATAATTATATTGTAGGTACTTATGAATATTTATCATTATACTTGTACCCTGATCCCTGCCAGATTGGTTACCTGGAAGAGATCGCTTTGAGCGATAAGGTCGCTAATTTTAAGTTTCTATGTTTCATTGTATTTTTTCCTGTTTTTGGTGTTTGTAAAAAAGTGTTTTCTATCTATCTATCTATCTATATTTCTAGGTTTTCATTCGGTCCCGTCGATATTTTTCCCGAAAAGCCAGAGGTTTTCCAATACGCTCGCGGCGGCCGGCATGTATCGCAACTACTCGCTGAATACGGCTCCAGATCATACCAATTAGTCCAGTCATTGGAGAAACTGTAAATTATCCCCTTGCTCAAGCTTTATGGGAAAATTTTCAGAACATGAACTTATCTATTTTAATTCGATGGAAATGCTTATGAGTTGTCACTGAAATGGCCAAAACTGGCTGAAACTGAAGTTCACAGTTTACATTTCATTATATTGTTATGAAAATTTATTTTAGGAATTAGTTAAGTTAGATTAGGTTACAACTTGTTTTGTGTTTTAGTTTTAAGATTATTTATAGGTATTAGGTACATTATTTTGTAAGCATTGTTTTTTTATGTTTTTCTTTTTATAGTAGTTGAGAGGCTCAACAGATGGTTCCAAATCTCTCGACATCATTTTATGTAGTCCGTATATTTTACATGCCATTTTTTGTATAACGAGCATGGTGATTATCTTAATACGATGACGCGAGACTTAACTCTAAGTGTCTGAAATTGTTATGATAAAAATAATTGTTATAATGTATTAGAACCTGATACCTGTATCATATTACAATCTGGATACAATATTGAGCTAGAAATATTATTACAAGCACAATATATACCTCATTTATAACGTAAAGGTTACAATAATTCTAAAAGATTGATGTCGCTCGATCTGTCGTTTATTTAATAATGTGTATGATTAAGTTATTATGCGCTATTTACGATAATTTTAATGCTGAAATTTCATTAAATTGTTTATTTTAAGTACTTAGTCATGTCTTGTATTTACGATATACTGACGATGTTAAGATAAAATTATTCTATAATTATGTTATTTTATTATGTTTTAGTGGCTGTATTAAGTTTAATTATTAGGTAGACGGAATTATGTTCTTTGTTAAGTTTGAAGTTTAGTTTTAGTTTCAATTGTGAGGTGATACTTAATTATAATATTTAGTTGCATTAAATAAACTTTTTTTACGATAACTGATCTATTTTATTAATATCTACTTGCTCACCACTTTATCAATTAATTTCCCTATCTTTTTGTTATTAACGTTATTTGAGATCAGCATTTGATCCCAGTTTAATCATATTGCCGTAGGGCTTAGATAGATATTATTTGTGGCTTAAGCCCAATAATTAATTTTATTACCAAGTGCCTTGACAGGCTTTACACTAGAATCGCTATATTGTGTTACTCCTTCAAGCTAATTAATGGTTGTTTATGTATGGATTTAGTATGGAGATAGCTTGGATCATGTACTCTATCCGAAATGATCATAAGTAGGTACATAAGGAGGATTATAAGACTCAGAGTAATATTTATATGTATTAGTTGTTTGAACAGTGATTCTCCTCCTTAGTCGTATTTCTCATTACTGAGTGTCTCATATCCCCCAAACAAGCAATTTGTTGGGAAAACCTCTTGAGCAGATACATTGTGGTGGTTAACAAAAATAAAATGACGATGAAGGGACTCCTCCGCAGAATTGTCAGATACATCGTGGTAGGCGTCTTTGGAAGACACATGTCCTAGATTTTGTGGTTCTCACGATGTTTTACTTTACCACCAAGCGAGTGCAAATCCAAATATAACTAGAAAAGCAAGTCATTTATGTAGTGCCGCATTCGAACCAGGGACCGTCAGGATGAAAAGCAGGCGCTGAAACCGCCGAGCCTCACTCGCTTCGTTATCATAGTTAGTGATAGCCAAGTCCCTTGTTAATCCGTAACCATAGCAACAATACTAACCCACTACTTTCCAGGTATCCACTCGGTGTGTTCAGTGTTCTACCCGGCCGGGCAGACGTTCACCAACAGGCTGGCTGCTGCAGGAATGTATAGAAACTACAGCTTGAACACAGGGATGGATCCTGTTGGACATTGAATGTGGAGTTTATAAAGGATGATGTTAAATTGGAAAGTAATGTATGTGTTAAATAAACTTTTCTTACATACAAACATGTATGAAGGTATATAGATAATTACGCCGTTGTTGAAAGATTGGGATGAAATTTTATTGGGAACTTAAGAGCACCATGCTCATACATGGCGTTGTTGTTACAAAATTGTACTATGTGATGAATAATTTACGGGAATTATAATAAAAAGAAAAACAACTCTTTTGTTTCAGTATTAACTTACCAAAAGAGGTATTTATTACATCATATAGATTAACATGCATTCAAATTCCATTAACATATTCCATTTGAATACAGACTTGAATGTCACAAAATTTTCCGGTATTTTTTTTTAAGTTTTTTCAACCTCATTCCAGTAAAGGTCAAATTACATGCTTCTCAAAAGATACATATATTGTGACATCCAATGTCTGTTATATCTTAGGCTATAGGAGATTTGGCCACGATAAAAAAAAGGGAAACCTTTTCAAAAGGTCAAGTCACCCTATTTTTTTATCGCGACTTATCACTACAAAAGATTATCCATCGTTTCAATATTGAGTATATTATCATAATATTGTACAACTTGTTAGCAACAACAACAACAGCATTTATATTAATTTGAGTGTTTTATACTATAATTATCATAACAATTATAACAAACCTTGAAAATGTTTAGAACTTTCATAATAACTAAAGTTACATCTAAAAAATAAATTAAACACTTATCACCAAACATAATGATTTGTTGAATCAATTAGATACATATCTGAAATGAGTGCCTTATTTTGATGTACAATTAATTACTTCCAATAATTAAACTGTACTTAAACTGTAATTGAATTTTGTTTTAATTGCGCAGCTTGTCAATACATAATCACATGTTCTATGTATAACGTCTATTCAAATAGGTAGTATATAATATTGTAAATTTCACTACAGCACTGCTATTACGAATACTTATATTGGTGTAAAATCTACCTACTGGTGCAATCATATAGATAAGTTTTCTTAACGTACCTAAAATTAATCTATCAAAGTAAGAACGAAATCTTCGGTCTCAAGAGTACTCTAAAACTAAGATTCTCGTATAATATATTGCTCCGATATAACTTAAATTACCTGTTTAAATTATATTAAATGCTTTAATAAAACAACATGAAATACTTAAACACATTTTGTAAATATTTTAACTATTTCGTTGTAAAATCTACGATAACAAGTGACTTTTGATAGATATAATATTTAACATAGTTTTTATTATTGTTAGTAATATAATGTTTTTTCGCTACGTACATGCGACGTAATCATGTTAAAATAAATGACGTATATTACTTCGTTTCAATAAACTCTTGTTAAATTAAATTGCCTACATTTTATTCTCTACTTTTGATAGCATTAGCTAAGGATTATACGAATGATATATTCATAAGTATAATTATATAGCCCAATGAACATTGAAGACTAGTGAAAGCTCAATGAAATTGCAAAGATGGATAATAATATCAACAATCTGATATGAACAACAATCACACGCCTCACGTCTCTTTATCAACCACGGCAGTTCTCAAACATCATGTTCTATTCAATTTACTTACTGGATGAATTGCCTTTCTAAGTTACAAATAGTAAAACCAAAGTAGTAGGTTTATAAAAAGGACTTTATATCTTTTATAACTGTCCGAACCTAAACGCTCTTAGCAAGAAGCCCTTACGAAGAAAGTCTGATGTTCTTAAATACTAAACGATAGTTTATACGAGGTTATATAACATTACCTAGGTTTATATAAAATGTGGATTATATTTTGCGTTTAACAATATTGTCTTCAATAGCATTGCTCTCATAATTTTTCTCTTCTCTTTTGAATAATGGCTTAGGACTTATTCCTTTAGCCATTCAATAACACGCCTCTTCAATTTCGATTCCAATGACAAAATTATCCGTTTGGAAGAGAAATAGAATTTTTCGTCTTCTTTAATATCACGAAAATATTTAAAGTAATTAGTTATTGCCATTTCTTTTCCTTCTTTCAATAAACTAGTGGCTATATCAGGGTATAACTAGCGTAAATGGGCAGTCATTATTATTTCGTTTGAAGATTAAAAGAGAATACGGAAGTACAAAAGTTTCTCCTTCTTGAGTCGTATATCTAGTTATTGAGAGTCTTGATTACCCCAGTAATTATGTATAGTAGATTCTTCAATGACCTTCCGATAAATTTTGGTCTGTGTCCAAGTCGTGGCATGGATGACACAGTCATATCCTCAGATTAGACGAATATCATATCCATTCATTCTTCGAGATTAATAATTCATATGTCAATTGTATTGGTAAAAGTGATTTTGCTTCGCTTTCGATGTGACAGTGATGAATAGCCAAATTAATTAAAATCTTTATTCGATAGATAGCTTATCGTCGATTAAGTATTATATTTCGTTCACTTAGCGGTACATCTTTGTGCATATGAGCCTGCATTTATTGACGCACATTTATAATGAACATGCTTTTGGCATTTCATAAAACAGTGAAAGTAATATGCGACAGTGACGAAATATTGTTCCTGCCCAACTACGCCTATATGAAGTGGTGTAAGAATGTGCATCGAGTGGGGAAAGGTATGCAGAAAGAAAGACGCTACTAGCGCCGCGTCGCGGCAGTTAACGGGTTCAATCACAATGCAGCTCAGTTGATTCTCGTATATTTAACTTACTGTAACAAATCTATATCATACATTTAAAACTATGCTAAATTTGCTGGTATTCATCATTCGTCACGAACGACGTTGCAGTAATTTTCACATAATGCTACTAAAGAAGACTTGCGGATTTAACTGCGGCTTTTCAAACTCACCTTCCTGCAGAAACGAGTTCTCAAAGTTATCTTACATTGTCGAGTTTATCGTTTTAGATGGCAGTTCTCAGTAACATTTTCATTTATTTTTGTGTCGGTATTGGAATGACTTCTGTTTATTTTACCTTTAAACGTTTTATACGTAAAAACAGTACTTTATTGCCAAACGGAAAGTTATTTTTTGAGGAATTTTTGCGTCTTGTTCAACATGTTAATTGGTTTTGCAGTTATTTTGGTTAATGAGTCATATAATCGAGAAAATATCGCCAGTTAAACATAAACATGTGGTGCTTTCTCTTGGATCGCCAATACTTTATTGAGTAGTTGGAAAAAGCTCCTTAAAACATAAGTTGGTATTCATTTGGTTGTAGAATTTTAGCGGCTCCTAACATTTACCGGAGATATTTTCTCAATGGTTTGTCCCGTTTTACATATCTCCAAAGATGCCGGCAAAAGTTTTCCTCAGATTCTTCATGGTGTCCTCGGCATCTTCTGTTAGAGTCGCGCTGAGAGAGCCCTGGCGGGCGAAGCCCCCGCGGCCGCCGGCGGAGCCCGGGGCGGCGCCCGGGGCTGAGCTGCTGGCTGTGCTTGGAGCCGCTGATGCAGACGACACTGTCGATGATTGAGACACTAGAAAAAAAGTTAATATTTGGTCTGATAATAAGATAAACCAGTTTTTGACATAAGTATCGAGAGAATTTGTGCATGTGGTGTTAAAGTGTGTGGTGTCCATTTCGAGGTCGCTTTAATCCTCTATTATATATTCCACCCAAACATGCCAACTATACCCAGAATGCATTTCTGGTGAGAGCGAGTGTGAGTTACAATGCTGCTGACAAACGGTTGGGGCTGGATCCATTCGGGTCTAGCTTGGCTTCGTTGAGGCGGCGCCTGAGCAGCGAGTTCTTTGTTTGATTTGTGTGTTATTGTTAGTAAGTATGAAATTGTATAGTTTTATTCTGTTTTAAGTAAGTTAAGTGTAGGTTTGTGAGTATTTGTATTGTTGATGTAGGTGTAGTGTTTTTGTGTTCATAGTTTTATGTATGTATATTGTGTTGTTACCCGTGTTGTCCTTTATTTGGATTTTTGTTTATATTATTATTTGCTATTGTGTGTCTGTATCCGTTGGACAACTTGTAAGTTAAATAAAAAAAAATAAAAAAAAAATTCTGTGCCTATTCAAGCCGTTGCATCGGCTTCATCGAGGTGATTTAGAAAGAATTCGACTAAGTAAACATTTTAGACTCTTGTTTTACAGTGTTACGGGATAGGGGGGCTGTTTTTAGGGAAAAACACAATGCCTTAATTTATTGCCTTTAATTCGACGATATTGTCACACACACCTACGTAGAGACTACGTAAAACACTAAACACACACGTTTACTTCACAGTACTTCACTATGAACTTTTACACACGTACTATCGCTTTAGTATCGCTTGACTGTTCGCCTCGATCGCTTGATTGAAACTCTCCTCTGGCCCGAGCTGCGCCTGTTTATATATCGGTAAGAAACTTCTCGAATGCTTTTGTATTACTTGTATCAAAACAGAACCATAAATCTTTTGTCATGCAAATTAGGTAGGTGAGCGCTTGATGTAAACAAGGTTATAAAATCATTGTTATGCAAATTAGGTTCTTTTGTGATACGCTTAAAATAAAGGGTCGAAATCTCTGGAACGCAATTAAAATGTGGTAAACAACTTGTTTATGTGTACGCGTAGGTAGGCCGGTGGTAACGTGAACCTTCGAGAATCGTCGCGGCGCAACAACAGCATATACCTAAGTATGCAATAGACCATAGTGGTGCTTGTGTTTTAAGCGAAGTGCCGATTTACATTTGTAATCATAGATCATAGTATCTACTGTTAATCGCTTTACCTTGCGAGTCCCTGCGCGTGAGTGGCGGCGGCGGCGGCTGGCTGGGCTCGGCCGGTATGGGCGGCAGCGGCCGGTCAATGCTGGCCCCAGCTGTGAGCGGGGCCGGCGGGGGTGCGCTCGGGGGACCTCCAGTGCCCACCACTGGGGGCGCGCGCTCCTCGCTCGGGGACCCCGCGGCCGAGCTGCCTGATACAGAGCTCCGGGATGTAGCCTTCGTTATACCGGGCCGGCAGACAGCCTGGAAATTAAATAGGGTTCTGTTTAGTAACAGCTTTCTTAATACTTTGTTCAAGTAACTGAGCATGTACAGGTCCAATAGTGGACATTATCAATCACTATTTTGTTAGAAAAATAATTATAGGTAATCATAAGTAAGTTGTCTTAGGATTAGCAGCCTTGTAGCCAGTATTGATTGCAATAGGCTCTTAACTGTTCAATTCAGCTACAGGCCTTGGTTGTTCACTATTGGCCACTGTGTCGATTTCATGATCATCACTTCTGTAACTTCTTAGCCTTTAGGTACCAGACTGACTACGGTGTGATAAGGTGTGAAAAATATTGAATCTTTAATGTGTTTTTTCTGGATTGATAATGTCACCTGCATCCTCTGCAGCACGAGGTCGGCCAGGTGCCGGCGGTCCTCTTCCTGCGAGTCTCCCATGAAGGAGGTAGCGGAGTCGTTCAGCTCGATGATGTGCTCGCGCCCGTCCTTGCCCACCACCAGCTCCAGCGCGCACACTTCCAGACCGCCGAAGATTTCGCTCACCTGGAAATAAATAAATATTCCAAGACATTGCACACAGCGCCATCTAGCCCATACTAAGCAAACGCTTGTGTCATGGGTACTAGATAACGGATATAATACTTATATACTTTTCTTTTTTACATATGTACTTGTTATATATACAGACGACGAGACTCAACAGTTCAAAATGAATTCTTCTTCTTCTTATCGAATGAGAGTGGCCAACTCTGGTGTCGAGAGTAGATCAAGCCACCATGATTGAGCTTCATAGATAAAGACGAGAGTGTGTTTGGTGGTTTAGTTTTAGACTTTCGCGCTGAAGGACAGAGATGAACTATCGTGACTTTTGCTTTAACAGTTCAACCCAATAACCAAACTGACAACTGTTTCACTGGAAAAACGCGTAAGAGCCTCCGGCATAGGTACAGTATTGAAAATGAAGGAAGGAAATGAAGCTCGAATTGCACGTCGTGTTATTAAAAAAATGCAAATGTAAGTTTCGACCTTTATAAAATTAAAATACAAACATGTTTTGGCAATTGAATGAAAAGCAATTCCCAAATCAATCGGAACTCGATTGTAATTATCAATTTCAATCACTCCCTCTTGTATTTACCCTCCAATAAAGCAAAACAAGTGAATCACAGAAACAGATTACCTCATCGATCCACATCTTGTATCTGTCGTTCATTCCGATCGCTTCGAGCATCGCCGACCCTTGATTAGTTTTCCAGTTCCCGGAAATAGATTTGCGCCTGAAAATCAACAGATGCATTGATGTAGACAACAGGTCTGTGAGGACATAATTGGATGTGTAACGTTTGTAAATTATGTTAATTGGATGTGTAACGTTTGTAAATTATGTTAATTGGGTTGTGCATCCAATGCCGCCGCAAAGATTTGCGTGATTTTTGGTATGGAGGTATTACAGAAATCCGAAGTCATAACAGTGTGACAGATCCAGTGGGGGTTTACTAGTTCTGAATGTTAGGCTTTCATATCTTTTAGTGCAATTTCATCTTATTTTGTTGCTACTGACGAAAAAACAAACATACTGTTGGTTGAGTTGTAGGTAATAACAACAGAAGATCTAAAACAGTGTTTGAGGCCTCATAAACTCAAAGATAGCAATACAAAATTGAAACAAAACAGAAAAATTGTTTGGGTATCCTTTACACCAACAAGTAAGTGATACTAAGTACCTACATACATAATTTATTTACCTGATAAATGGAATTTGGATCAGTGTATTTACATACTTTAACGTCTGTTTGTGTTTGTTTGTGCCCACGCGGGTAACATTTGTTTAGGTGTCTGAAGTTTAGGGTCACAGATACAATATCCACAAAAATAAATACATGTTTATGATGGCAGCACATTCTACATAGTATATAAAAGCTAAACATGTGTTTCTTGGTCTGTTGGTCTGTTTATTCTTTTCTCACGCCATAACGGAGGTATCTTCGTGATTTTTGGCATGGTGGTAGTTTAGAATTCTGAGAGTGAAATTGGCTACATATTGTCTATACTTATGACATAAATCCACTAGTAGATCCTTCGAGTAGATCAGTAGACAATAAAAAATTATTATATTATTAAAAAATATTATATAAATTATTAAAATTTCAGCCGCGCACAGTGTTATCATGTGTATTTTTCTTGCCAGAGGTTTACTTACATGAAGGCTTTGTAGTTAGAGCCGATTTTCTGTATATGAATGTCGTATTTTGCGTCGATGTAAGGCTCTACCGTGCTGTAGGTTCCGATCATGTTCACTACACCAGCGATGTCCTGGAAAAGGAAGTGTTTGTTAGTATAACATATTCAGCTACTTAGAAGTTATTTGAAGTTTATTTAGGCATCTGTGGCGGATTAAGACGCCTACAATGTTTTTTTATTACCAAGTCACGTTTTTGAAAATTCCTTAGTAGCAAGCACTATCAATCTTAGTAGGTTTAGCTTAGTTATTTTTGACGACTTCAAAATAAGAAAATTATCAATTCTTCTAAAAGTTACTTATTAGTAGGCATGTTTATTCACTAACAAATATGTACAATATCTTATCCACATCTTCACTTACACATAAAAAGTTTCAAATGAAACCGCTATCGATTAATGTTTATTGTAGCTATTAGACAATAATGAAACAATTTATTCTTCCGGCCCTGACTCCGTCATGTCTACCGAAGCCTTTAACCCGTTTGTGTCGTAATTACGGTACTTAAGCATGTTAGAGGGCACTAAAACTCCTGCTAACTCTCTTAGAACGGACTACCTACAGTTAATAGTGCCTTCGGGCGTTGGAGCTTAAAGCTTGCGGTGAGCTTGATTAAATTTTGAGGGAAGTTTTATATCTTCTTGGATTTTTAATGGTATTGGTGTGTCAAGTTATTCCAAATCTTCGAGAAAAATAAACGTAAATTTGATGGATTAAATTATAGGCTACTCAACTTATGACCTTTTGTGAAAGCTTTTTTCAGCGAAAATAAATTAATTTTATACCTTCTGTAGGGATGTTCTGTAATTCTATTAGCAGGTAAATTGATTTACGCTTGACTTGACTGAGCTAGTTAATTATGTTTTAGTTAATATAGGTATTGTGATAACAATACCTAAAATTGTCTTCTTCCATTCTAAGCCAGTTTGAAAATAGACTAGACCGGCCCACTCTCATGACTTATCATACTTGCTTCTTTAATAGAAAACAAGTGTAATTTCTAACACCTATTACAAGAACAAGGTCAATGCGTAAAAGCTAATAACTAGTTGTGAGAACTATTACTCTGAACGCGAGCTTTGCTGCGAACAAATTAGTATGCTAATGTGGTGCGTAGTGTTTTAAATAATTCTTAGTGCTACATGTTGGGAAGTTTTTTTAACATTTTATGTTTCTTCCATATATGTATATATATAGTCTATCTGCGATTAAATAACGTTTTATTGTATTCGGTAGTAGATACCAAACTCTCGACACTACACTTTCACTACACGACTCCACTAGACGATAAGAAGAGTTATTTTATAGGGCAAACATATTGTAATCGCATCCACACGTCTAATAGTATATTGGTACAACTTATGAGCACTATTAAAATTTTGCATGATAAAACACACACAAAACCTCTCACCCCAAACGCGCCATTACAGTTTCCGCTACATCACGAGTAAAAATAACCTTACCATAGTAACAATGCTAGTATAAAAACCATAAAAAAAATCTGTTGAATTGAGAACACCCTTCTTTATTTGGAGTCGATTAAAAAAATGTTTGTGAGTATTCAACATACCTGGAAGTCAGCCAAGCAATCCACTTTCACCTTGGCGACGCCGCTGTGCGCGTGCCCTATCTTGATCACCACCGGGAACTTCGGGGCAGTCACCTGCAACAAACGAACACTATCAGAGGATGTTATGTCACCTGTACAGCTTTGACTGTGTGTGGGACTTTCACTTGCACTTTGAATTGCATTTATATTATTCCCTGCCTGACTCCCTGTTCCCCACGCACTACGAGTATAATCCAGCGATTTTCAAAGCGAGAGTGAATCGGTTCTTATCGAGTAAGCACGCTCCATCTTAAGCCTTTGCTTACCATCAGGAAAACTATAGCCAAATCTAAATCAAATAAAATCAAAATCATTTATTGCTAAACCCGTTCTAGTTAAAAAAAACATATTATGATTATAGGGGATCGCAGTTGACAAGGACCGATACTAATAAAATACCATATTTAATTATTCATATAAGTTCACCAATCCTCACACCGTGCCTGATATTAAAGACTACCTAATTAATGAGTAAGTCACACACATCATTATCATACAAAATTGGTGATTTGTACTTTCCTTCTATTAAAATAATCGGTAAACAAAGTACAACAATATTGTTAAAGTTTTATGAGTAAAAAGTTTGTGATTTACTCTGACAACAAAATTAATAAAATTACGCTCTGACGCTCATTTTCCAGTCCGCTTTTATCTGCGCATATTTTTTTACAGTAAAACCAATAAAACAAAACTTTTTGGCATTGTAATTGCTTTATTTTCGTAATTATTGTCCGACAGCTTATTAAAATTGACATAAAATGTGGCGCCAACCACTCGATGGCCTTTAAAAGCTCTTGCGATGTCTAGTATATTTTCGGTAATCTTAAAAACAACTCTTTATGTTACTGATATTTACCTAACCTATAAATCTTTGTCAAGATGCCCAGTGATTTGTAGAACCAGTGATCATTAGAGCCCATTAGTTGGTCTGACCCATTAATTAGTAGAACATCAACGTATTCCTTTTTTGCTATGTATAATAACGTGTTCTTTCAAATTAGTTGAAATATTATAAATCAAGAATCAACTACACTTATCCAGAGATTCTACCTTGAGACACATTACATACATACGTACATTTTGCTTTTCTGGATGTCAGTAGAATAGAATATCAATTTAATGTACACCAAAAGACAGAAATTACACAATAGAAAAATAGACATAAATATAAGTCAATTATGGTTGGTTACATCCCTATAAATTAAATAAATATTTCAAATAAAATAAATATTTCAAGACATATCACACAGCGCCATCTAGCCCCATACTAAGCTTACGCTTGTATCATGGGTACTAGATAACGGATATAATAATAACGGATATAATAACGGATATAATTGATAATAATACTAATTCCTCGCTCATTTACTAATACCTTAACTTAAAAATTACACCTCTTCTCAATCAACACTGATGGTTCGATTTTATTTTATAAAAGATAAAGATAATAACTTTATTAACCTTATGGCATCGCACCATATAGGGCAAGTCAGATTACAATTTCCCTTGAGTATAGTTTTTAATGTACTGTTTTAATTTTTTAATGCAATGTAGTGTAAACTTATGTAATACATATATATAACAACTATTGTAACATACACGAGAGAAGTTCAATTAAAGAGTTGAAATGAAGATTCTACTAGTGCTAGGTTCATAAATTCTTTGAGACTGTAAAATGGATATATAAGTACAAATACACAGTACATTATACATTAGACTCATGCCTCACTAACGGTTTATATACCTATCCCTGTTCCCTATGATAGCCAGACAAATAACAATGTGACTATTTTTTGGACTTTCAATCCACTATTTCAAAATAAACAAATTTTTATCTTTATCTTTTTTCAGCCTATACTGCGAAAAAGTTTGTTTTCTTTTGGTCGCAAATAATAATTGGCAATCATGTTATATGGAATATGAGCCTTGTTCACTTGGTCATAATTTTATAAGTCAAAGATTTTTTTGGATGAAACATATTTCTTACCGAATTCCCGAAAATCCAAGAACAACGTTTTTACGTGTCGATGTAGGTAGTAAATATTGACTGACCTTAAAAAGTTAAGTGTTTCAACAGTTTCCAGTAACCCTATATAGATTGCGCTTTCCCATGCAATTAAAAGCGTGGCACACTAACATATACCTATTACCTACCTATATAAAAGGGTGCCTATTGTTTAACCGCAGTAATTATAGCTTGCTTGTTAGTAAATCATATGCAGCGTGTGTGATGTTAGCAGTTCACATGTTGGCCTAATGTTAAAGCAAAGATACGATCTTAATTGTGTGCCGCACGGGAGTGTTATTATTAACATTATTTATTGTTTTGTCTATTGAATTTGGTTTTTATTACGATGTTGTTTTTTTTTTTTTTTTTGTTTAAATTGTTTTGGTGTAGATATACGGAATATTAATACTTATAAAATATTTGACTTCATTTAGTTACTTACATAGTTTAGTTTATACAGGTTCGTATAATTATAAGCTGTGAAACGCATTTCATCATTTTATCCATTTTTAGTAAACTATTTAACACTTTATTTGAAACGTAATTCTTATTTTATAACCTTTCCATCATCGATTTGTAAAACTACAACACAATTGCAGTATTTTTTGCAAAAGCGTTGCATATTTTCATTAATCTTAGTTGGACATTTCCTGTTTTCCGTAGACCGTGTTTCCTGTTACATTCAAACGTGAAAACAACATAATTTTGCTATTTTTATGTGTTTAAAAGTGATGCATTTCATAACTAACAGTCAAAGCAAACATTTACCATTTGAAAAGAGATAAATTATCTAGACTGGCTGAAAGAAATTGGCAATGATTCAATAAATCAGTTTGGGCACGAGTGGGGCTGTTTAAAATCAATTAAATTAATAACAATGGCCGGTAAAAAATGTTTAGTCTGGAAGCACACTTCAATTATAATAAGTTATGATCGATTGTGTTGATATATGTAGGCATAGGTATATTAGTATACCGTATTACTAGTGGCTAATCTTCAACATGTGGGATTATTACGTCAGTAATAAATATTAAAACACTTTCTGGTTGATTCCACGACTTTTTGCAAAATAAACTGCACATTCTTTTAAGCAGATTACCTATATCTCTTGTTCAACGTAGAGTTTTATTAACTCTACGTCTACGTATAAGACACCTAACCACGATATAAGTACTATTATATTTTGCATCAATTAAATCTGGACACCAGTCATGAGCCAATGAGAAAGTCTCGGATATATCGATCGATCATTTTCGTTTGTAAAGTTTATTCAAACAGACACATAGATCAGTCGATGTCACTTATTTATCTGAAAATTATCTGTCAGCGCTCGATGTTGTTACAGCAATTGATCAAATTGATCTAATGCAAAAAATTATGCCTGATGTCATCCTTGTACATTTAGATGCAGGACATTACCTTATAATCTATCGTTTGAAATCCTCTCGATTGTAAATATCAGGAAACAGTGTCCACTGGTAGACAGCTTTAAAGTTCCACGTAAGAAACGCTACGTCTTTGTGAAGGCGTCATTAGCCAAAACTTTTTGTTATGTTTATGAATAAAAGAACTAGCAAATACACCTAAAATCCTTCTAACAAGCCCTATAAACAGTAACTTCCATCACCACTGCACTAAACAAAAACCCAAACAATGCATTCCATATGCATACCAAATCTAGTTGCACATTCCCAATGTGTCGAATGAAAAGCGTTTGTACGTGTTTTACTATCAAGTTACCATTTTTGGTACCGCAGTCAGTAGTGATTTTAATAAAGATACCGGATAAGACATCTTGTCATATTGTGTTGCAACCAAATGCTAAGTGAGACGTCTGTTTTGAAATTTACAAATCGTTCATACGATTTGTAAATACAGACATACAAGCTACTTGTACGGCATTTCGAGTAACTGGATGTTGCGTAGATGGCCGAAGTAAGTAAATGATTATTGCTAATGGTATAAATTTGAATTTGTTTATGGGTGTATTTGATGGCTGCTTATATTATCGTCGTAGCTGGTATGAAGTGGGTTCTTATCGTATTATTCAAAATTCTCCTTCTCATTGATTCGAAGTGTAAGTGAATCATACCTCCTTTGCAAATTTAATTCGTTGGGGGAGTTCTCTAAGGAAAATACTTCGTGATGGATACCTAAAAACTAAACGGCAACGGGTTTTTTTTTTTCAAAATTTGCTTTGGGCCTGTCAAGGGGTTGCAAAAATGAGCGAGTATGATACATACTCGTATGCAGGTGATGTTTGAAAGCTAAAAAGTGTTATATACATTTGTATAACTTATAAAAACCGACCGACACACATTTTTAGGCTGCATTTAAATGCTGCATGCCCTAGTCTAATAAATACCGGCTTCTCGAGCAAGCACTCGTGAGGTGAGTAAGGTCTGCATATCCTCACGTGTCATCTTAATTGGTATGTCAATGGCTGTGACGTCACGACCACGGGGGCGGAGCCGTGGGCGCACGAGTCAAGTGCTGGCATGGAGTATAAAAGTCAGAGACTTCTAATTACCTAAGTTATCTTGTTCGGTACCGTGCGGTATCTATGAAACAAAAGACAGCAAAATATGGAGGAGGATAATTATCGTAAAAGTTACTAAGCGGAGGAGTTACAAATCCTTAGCCATGAAAGACACGGATTGCGAAGAAGACGTTACTTTTTCGTGTTTTTTTTATAGCTATTTCATAGTTCATTTATTCATATAACTTAATAATTACTTACTTACGTCAAAATAACAAATGTTATTAAGTAAAAACGATGCATTTTTAAATTAACATTATTGATGAAATCATTTCAAAAACACATCGAATATTTAAATTATGTCTGGTTTCTATGTTGTGTGTCCACAGATGGTTAACCATGTGCTCATCTCAGGCCAATCAGCGTCCAATATCAACGCTTGATATTTTGTTAAACTGACCTACAATTTGGATTTGTTTAGCATATGTGTGATGGAGTTTATATCCCCAAAGAGGAATTCATTACATGTGATATCGTTGACTGCTAGCTGCTGGTCTGATCTCTACTTCCTCTGTATTGATGACGCATCTATCCATCATCAAGAAAAATATCGTTTGTGTGTATATTACTATTTAAGGCAATTCGTCCGAACGACGCCTGCTTCTTCTGCCACAGAGGGGCGTGCCTCTGTGTGTGTTTGATGAAATATTCCAGGTACTTGTTTTTTACTGAACTAATAAAAGACATACCAAATCTATTCATCAGCAAGAATAGGCAAGAAATGTGCGTGTGTTATTAAATAGTCTATAAGTATGAAGGGGCCAAATACTATTCATGAATCTTTTTATCAACTTTGTTCCTTGATCTTCTTCATCCCATAGTATCGTATCATATTCCTCATTGCTGAAGGTTGGTATATCCTTCCAAAATAACTTTAAATTACTTGTGGATCACGGTTGTTTGTTGTAATGCAGCAGTAGTTAAGCCTAGTAAAGTTTGGTGGTTAGAAAACTCGTGACGCCAGATTTGGCTACTCTTGTATAATTTAACACAACTTTCAGCCATTCCTTTCTGTGGCAAAGCAATGTGTAGATCATTTCGCGCATGACACATGTCATATACTTGGATTTTGCAAAGAAAAATAACTCTCGTGTGTATATTACTATTTATGGCACGTCGTTTTACTGACGCCTGTTTGACGTACCCTCTCTTATCAGTGGTCAAAATGACTATAAACAGACGCATCTTTTTCTGGACATCGTTCCAGGAATCACATACCACATATTTGCAGACGCTACGTCATAAATTGGTATACAGTGACGCGGAGGTATTCCGGTGTTTGCTCGTCATTGTGGGATATGTTATTGTTTATTATCACACGCTGCCGACGTCAACGTGGTTATTTTAATAAGTAAGTTCGTATGAGAGTAGCTAACTCACTGGTGTTATTTTAATACAAATGAAGAGAATAAATAGACCCAGTAGGTTGGCTACAAAACAATAGCAATACTAAGTGAACGCACTTATTGTAACAGTGTGTGTAGTGTATTTTATAGGTTTGAAATAGCATTTCAAATTATTGGAAGTGCTTGATATGTTGTAATCGTTGCAGCTATTAGAATGGATGGTCACAAATTAGCTAACTTTATCACTATCAAGTGACACCCAGACGCCAGATATAAATAACGGTGATCATTTAACTCACATCATTATAAACTGTGTTTATCTCCCGATCAATCTGGCGATAACTGTGGCGGCTGGAGGAGCATTCAATTCAAATATCGCAGCTATTCCTCACAATAGTTCTTAATGATCACAACCAGGCGGGAAATAATATCGCACGGGCAAAGATAGCACAAACTATAGACGCGGCATCTCATTAATATCGGGCTTGATGGCGCTGTGTGAAATGTCCTGCAAAAATTTTTCATAGAGTAAAAAATCCGACATATGTTTACCTAATAAAACAATGTTATTGACTTTAGCTGGCAAAACGCTGCAATGACGGTGACTGAGTAACCACGAGGCGATCCATCTGCTCATTCGCAAGTTTTATGAAAAAAAAAAACGTAAAATGTATACTGTATGATTGAGGAAGCTTTAGTTGCACGTAACGTTCTTGCTCGTGGTAGTTCTGAGTCTGGATGCTTAGTACGTTTATGACGTAGTGGTTTTCTGAACAGGTTGCATGGAAAAGGTAGGGATGTAGGATAGTAAGTATAGTTAGTTCTGATCTCAGGTTCTGATTCTCCTAGCTCTATTGTCTATGCCAACGAGTCTCGATGGTGTATTTATTGTCCTCAGTGGACAAGACAATTGTCATTTATCACTGTAATAGCCGCCTTTGAAGTGGAATATTATCTCGCCGCTAAAAGTCCTACATGAATGCCATCATAAATCAGCGCTATGCGATAGCTCCTTCTTGAACAATGCTGGTCGGACAGGACAGTACCAGTAGGTTAGTGGGTACGTCAATTATATGCTGAAAAGGAGAATGGGCTCCAAGCATATTGTCTCGTAAGAAAGGAACATCGTAGATCTAGATGGATTTGACGTACCCTATACAGCTAAAATAACTATAAGTTCAACTTTATTTCAATGTAATTTTAATTAGTAATTTTTTTGACGAGATATGACTGATTAATTGCCAACACCTATTATCATTGGAATAAGTTAGTTGTAATTCTGTATGTCAATAAAATCTATCTATCTATCTATCTATTCAGAGTAAAGATGTCATTATGAGTTCTTACTCATTATGACCAAGTGCTTAACAGTATTACCACGTATTACAATTTAGTAGACTTTAGTGCAAGAGTCTGGCATTACATCATTTTAAATGTAGTCGAATACATAGACAGAAGAATTATATAAGTATTTGTAATAGTCAAAAGCCAGCCTACAAATCGTACCAATACCAAGCAAGTTAATTTCTCCAGCACATTATTTTATTACCTATATAACCAGGATACTTCAGTTGCACGACATCCAGCGGCTCTGCTATTGACCTCGGCCAAGGTGAGGAATGTGCTCATCGACCAGATTGCGTCTGCGGTAATTAGCACTTTAATGCACTCATACACCACATTACACATAGACATCTTAATAAATTATGGTCATGGGTTGATCAATAACATGATGTTAAGCCTGCGTGGGTTCCTCTTGTTTGTACACATTGCTATTAATTAAATCCTTTAACTCTGCAATATAGTCTGCATATTGTGACATGATGCTCTGGAAGGATTCATCAGAATATACTTAGGTGTATCGCGTGATATTTATTATATTATATGACATTCCACCTGGATTTATTAGGTTGCTCGATTACACTAATTACACACACACTAAATAATTATATTATTATGCGTCGGATTGTTTTGGCCCGTCTATTCGGTATTGTGTCGATTAATGCACCTTACGCTATAGCACGGGCTTAATAGGTGTTAATAAGATAAGCTGGGTTGCCAATATTTACGGGGAAATGTCCTGAGATCGCAGCGATCTTGGCATGTTTGCCAATGCGATGATTTTGTTGACACATATTTTGTTTTACATCGGGCTTGATTCAGCAAGCCTGTTAAATTTATATGCAGTGATATAAAAGTTCTTGAGCATACATTTCAAAATACCGGAAATTAATTAATTTAATTGGTGCGATCACTTCTTCATAGTCTTGTAACTTAACATTTTATAAAAAGTCTCAATTCTATTCAAAGTTTCAACGTGTTCATTACATAAAAAAATGTTATTAACATTTTTTTATGTAATGAATAGAAAATAATAAAATAGTGAAGTCACGCATTGCCAGTAAACACGTATGTATGTACCTCCACATATTACCGAAGTAATTGGGAAATCCCGTACCATCGGCAAGCTATAACACAAATATTAGTATGGCGCCAGTCAGTTCGTAAGTACTCAGTACTTTTTATGATTGTTGTTTTAATCCGGCTTCTGAGCTCATCCACTTATAAAAGCAGAATTCCTATTTCGGTTAATAAGTTTCTGCGTAACATTCGTCGTCACTATTTTGATTCGAGTTTTATTATGTTTTATTTTCTGGATAACATTGCACTTTGCACTAGAGAAATATTCAATACACTTATATTCTTTTTATTTCATTTATATAAGATTATACTTAAGTCGCGTTAAAAGTTCCCAGTGACTATGTTTATATCTACTTAAGTCTAAAATTACCTTTCATAAATTTATTAGGTTTTATATGTTCTAAATGAAAATAAATGATCGTTAGAAAAATCAAACTACTAATAAATAAATAAATAATAAATAAATAAATATTCCGGGACATTGCACACAGCGCCATCCAGCCCCACACTAAGCAAACGCTTGTGCCGTGGGTACTAGATAGCGGATATTACTTATATACTTTTCTTTTGTAAATACATACTTATTATACATATAAACGACCAGACTCAACACAAGTAATTATAAATTTTAAATTTCATAAATACTTGTGTCAAGCGGGAATCGAACCCGCAACCCCTAGATTAGAAGGCAGAGCCACTACCAACTAAGCTAACAGGCCAGTCACGCGTTACATCATTGCATTCCGTATTACTAGGTTGTTACATCAATGAAATAGGTAATCAATATATCACAGCTCCATAAAATCCTGTTTATAAAGTACTAGCTGTCCCTGCGACTTCGTCCGCGTGGAATAGTTTTTTGGCATCATATTTATTTTTATTAATTTACCCACGACATGAACCGTTTTCGCAGCGCACGCAACGGAAGCCCTCAAAGATGAATAATTTTCCCCGTTTTTCCACATTTTTCATTGTTTCTTCGCTCCTATTAGTTGCAGCGTGATGTTATATAGCTTAAAACCTTCCTCGATAAATGGTCTATTCAACACAAAAAGAATTTTTCAATTCGCACCAGTAGTTCCTGAGATTAGCGCGTTCAAACAAACAAACAAACAAACAAACTCTTCAGCTTTATAATATTAGTATAGATTTGTCTCCGATTTCTTAACTTTAGTATATTATACGTAGGGAGTAAATAATTCACATGGGTTATTCCAAATATTCCTTTTGTTGCCCATACCACAGAATTACAGGAATAATAAGATAACCCATACATAAATATGTTATGTTTGTTTTTTTTATTCTTGGCGCAAAGGATAAGCATTGCCATCCAACGTGGCAATGCCGCCAGCATGCTGGGAACGTTGCCTACAGATATACTTTTTTTATAGGTGTTTTAAGTTTATTAAAAGTTTTAGTTTATAAGTTAGGTATTAATTAGTTAAGGTTTTATTTTTAATTAGTAAAATTTGTTTTGTAAGTTTTTATTAAATAAATACATATTGTGTTTGAGCCAATTTAAGGTAGTTAGTAACTCAGTAATTTTTAGCCATGTCCGGATTATGTATTACATTATATTTAAATTTCTAAATCCAAAGTACATTTTCACATAAAAGCCACACAAATTTTGTTAAAATAATAGATAAGTAAAAGATGATAAGCTTCAATTAACTTTATTGCGACTAAATTACCTTCACAAACATTTACGCAGAGCATACGATAGTGTGTGTGTGTGTGTGTGTGTGTGTGTGTGTGTGTGTGTGTGTGTGTGTGTTTGTATTGTAGCATCATTGTGTCGAAAGGATGGCCGAAGGTACCGCGAGAAGGAAACATTGCTACAACACATCTCGACCCAGTTTGATAAGGGCCTTACTATTAAAAGACAGCAGACTTAATAGATGTGTCATTTTTTCAACGTCACATATTATGGTTGGCCATAATATGTGACGTTGAAAAAATGACACATTCAACGATTCCAACGATTCAATTAGTTTTTCAAAATGCAGTGAAAAGATCTCGATATAACTTCTTACGTCTTGAGTTTGTTTCTTTGTCTATCTGTTTGTTCCCCTTTCACATTGTAACAGATTTGTTATCCTGAAACAATTGAGCAAAAGCCGCGGAATTTACTAGCAAATCTCGCAGGATAGATCACATTATCACGGGACATGTTTAGAATCTAATTGGTATGTCACCACTACAAGCTTCTATCGTATCTATAGACTGATCGTAGTATTATTATTTATGTTCGGTGACTGAACGGAGAATTGATAGATAGTTAGGAATCCCTGAATTACTTTGTTTATGTTACAACCTAACTACACACTATATAGATCACACGAAGATAGTTCCCGCAAACGCTCGTTGTAAGCGCGAGAATTAATCGAGATCGGGGGTGTAGTTACCACCGTATCCGTGTATACGGGACTACTGGTGTATAGGGGCCTCGAATGTGTAACATGTTTATGGATGAGCAAATTACTTTTCATTACTCATACTCTGAAAGTAGGTCTGAAGTTGCCTGAGGAGCGGGTTGAAAGTAATACTTTTCATCCCTAGGGAGAATCGCTTTCAACTGACAGCTGTCAAATTAACATGTAAAAACTCTGCGCGTGACTGGCGGCAGCACTTATGCCAAAAATTGGCCTCTGATTGATGCTCGAAGCCTCTGATGCAAATTGCAATCAAAACATTTTAGTTCCAATTTTATCCGCGCGCAGAGTTATCTTGAACTCTACTACCTTCTTTACAAAAACAAATAGTTCCTATACCTACATTCAACAAAAGAGTTTTTATACCTACATTTAACCAAATAGTTCTTACACCTACATTCAAAGAAGTGCTACGTCACAATACGTATAGCAGAGATTTTGTACCTATAAAATGAGTTCATCTGATTTTAATATAAATTTAACGCCTGATTTTATAAAAGAAGAGGCTAAAGCGGTAGTGGAAAATCACCATACGATTTGAGGTATCTTTGTTTTGATTTGGGTGGTAAAATAAAATTTACTCATATTTTCTTTAGCTAATTCATGTTTTTATTTTTACTTTCCTCGTATTTGTAATGAAAAGCACAGTGTTTACCTCGGGTTAAAGACTTATTTAGTCCCTCAAACTATTGGCGCCCTCACTGCGTTCGGGCGCCAAACCCCGTCTCGGGACTAAATAAGTTACTTTCACCCCTAGGGTAACAATGTACTATTGCGCGATGTTCTCTGATTTGTAAAACTCCGGCCCGCTGTGTTATTTATTATGTTAACCCATTAAGGTATCCTTAATTCTATGTTTTAACCATATAAAAGTCTATACGTCTAACCCATGTTCGTGAGAAAATGAAAGAAACATGTTTATTTGTTTCTGTAAACAAATATGCAAACATCTTGCATGTCCGTTTACACAAAGATTAAAGTTACTCGTATTAGTCCAAGAAAACCTACTAACTTATTTTCTTTTTAGAAATCAGCCTGATATTTTCCACTGCTACATAGCTCATTTTATATGTTAACTCTGCTAAGTTTTGCAACAGAACCCTACTAAAGCTCGCCATCGATCGATATCTTAGATTAATTACGACCCAGAACTAGGAACTATTCGCTTCAGCGCCAGCAAGATTTTAATTGTAATTGTAACATAACTCAACACGTCGTAAGATCTTTATCTAACCGGGATTTTCCAACAATGTCGGCGATTTGTTTAGAAAACAATTTTATGGCTGAGAGCAGACATGGGAAACCATCTTCTTTTATGACGAGAGTTGAGCTTGTAATTTGATACAATGTTTGTGTCTTCGCGTAAGGAAGACAATGTTTGAAAGATCAAATATTTAGAGCTAGAGAAAGTAGCTGTGTGTTTTTTGCAACTAGGCAACTCTTGTGTTTCAGCGTTTCGAGGGAATCGAAAAACAAAGACAGGAATTTTCTACTTATTAGACTTTTGCTTATCATAAATTTCATCAGATTAACAATATTATGACGGATATGTATAAAATATATATAAATACTTGTGTCTTTAGATCATCCATATCATTCCCACGGGTAAAATGAAACAAACCAATGTTATTGTATCATGTTGCGTGGGTAATACTTTGTTGTTTGCAATAAAAAACACAAAAACTTGCACGCAATTGGTAACCAAATATTGAAACATACAAAAGCTGGGAAGAATAACTCTTTATAAGCTCTCATGTCCTGAGGATGTTTAGTGGGTGGACAGACCCCGGGTCAGGAATATAAATCTTTATTTGGTTGAATCACTGGCTTATAATAAAGCTACTGGGTGTCTCTTAGGAACTTAAGTAAGGGGAGATGATAAGTTGAGACAATTATTAAGTGCTTTAAAACGTTTAAAGGCCTGACTGATATTACACTTGAAATTATGTTCTGCGTCATTATATAAATGTATTAACGCAAAAAACATGTTGTAATGTAAAAGGCATTAAAGCGATTGTTGAGATGAACCTATGGTTTTTTAAAGGTTCTGAGATTTTGGCATTTAAGTTACAATCTTTAATGCTATGGTGTGGATAATGAGGAACATCTTGACATCAAAAATACCTACCGATGTCAATCTCGTATCTAACTTTCGATTTCATTCCATTGTGTCACATATAATCTTAGTTGCAATCCCTCATATTATTGCCATTCGTCTGGATTCTTGTGGTGAAATCCGAGAGAAACTTACGCAATAATTTCCCCGCCAGCGACCCGACACCGAACGCGGTAATTTCGCATTATCTTTAGAATCTGCGTTTCCACGTAATTTGTCTCACTTGCCTTGCGAGGGTAAATATTTAGAGTGAACAATATATACCACAGGTAGACGTCACGTCCTGCAGGTACTTTATATCTATAAGGTCTGTGTTTGAAGCGAGGCTTTCGCCAGTCTGTTTACATTAGCACAACCAGGTGATGTCACGCGCGAAATCCAATTCTGGTGAATCATGAGCTTTTACCGGCGATGCATCGATAAGAGCGGCACCCCGCATGTGTGATATGAGCATACGCAGACCCACGTGTTGGTATTGATGGCATCGGTGGGCGCATAATAACTGGTTCGGCGCGCGCGCACGCTCAGTCCATGATCAACCGCCGCTAGCGAGTGTCGCACGCACACCGGCGCTGGCTCCTACTAAACACGACAATATTGACATAATCCTCGCCCTTTACTCTCGGACATATACTGCTAGTAGTGAGTGCATCGATAGCAGTGCATGTGACCTTGGATACGTGTCCTGAAAAGCTGTTATCTACGAGTGCAGGTGCAACTTGTTTATATTTATTTACATGTTATTTGTCACTAATAAGATTATGTAATGCGTTTCAGATGCGTTTATCATGCGCTAGATTTCTTTGGTTACTAATGAAAGTAAGATTTATCCAACATGCGAAAATAATTAAATTTTTCTATCGGTGATTATTTACTTGACTTACTCGCACATCAAATAGCTGGTTAAACATAAAGAATCTCATTATAATTTACAAATATTGAACTCGGCTTTATAAATAGAAACAGTTTACTATCAAAACAAGTATGAGTACCTACTTTTAATTAACACTAGACACATGAACAGTCTTGACCTTTGCTCTCTTTGAGACTAATACACTCCAAGCCAATCAAAATTCCTACGAAGCACTACTTTTTAATTAACAACACCTCAGTTACGAATCGACAAGTAATACATAATAAGCAAAATGACGTCAGACAATTGGCATAACTTCTAGCGTGATTGAATAGACTCCTATTCTCTTATTTAGGTCATGTGCACTTTTCAGTGTTTCTTGCACAATCATGTGTAGGTAATGCTTACTTTTGGAAAATGAGCCCAACACATTGTACATTTACATCGTACGTGAGCAATTAAAGAGTTGGCAGCGCAGCCAAACTGCGGTCCATTGGATGCAAATGCAAACAGAGTAAACTGTTTTATAAGGAGTCTCAAAAACATCCTGTTATTCCGAAATTTTGATCATGATTAAATCCAACATAAAACAAAATAAACTTTCCTAAATTCACTTATTAGATAACTTATTGGCCTGCCATTTTTTTGTTAGATAGCTTTTTTATATTTTCTATTGCAAATAAATATTGAAAATTGCGTCTTAAATGATAAAACGTTATTTAATCTCAATTAATAAGTAGCATGTTCTTATCCGTACCTATGAAAATCATGTTATAAACATACTATAAACAAACCGATTCACATATAAATTCAATTGTACCTACCTAAATACGAAAATAGCTTCAAGAAACAATCGCAACTTCAACGCTCAATGTCATGCTCATAATCATAGCACTAACACATAACACAGCTCCATTCGTGATTGAATCCTATTTCAAGAATAGATTCTTTATAATCGTGAGAAGTGGATGTCGCCCTATTTGTGTCCAATACGACGTCCAGTCTCAATGCCAACAATGGGCCTGTATGGACCTAAATATACCCGTCAGCTTCTTTTAGATCTGACACCTATCCTACATCAACATCAACTGGGGGTTTAAATATCTTCTAAAATACTTATTATTGTGCCCGGCATAGTCCATGACTATGTGTACAAAGATGTTTTTAAGAAATGTACTTTCTTACTTTTTAAGCAGAATGTTGATTTCTTTCCTCAATTTACTTATTATGTTTTACTCATAAATAAATGGATGACAAATAAAGTGTAATTTGTCAGATTCAACATCATCATCATCATCCACAGCCCTTTGCATGTGCCATCTGCGTCAATCTTGTGCAGACCTCATCCAGGTTGTATCATTTGTCAGATTAAATTTGGTAAATTTATCTGTAACCTAATACTATACTCAATTACATATCGATTCTAAACCATTATACATAATAATAAAGTTCACACGACTTCATATTATTGTGTTGTTTCGTTAAAATGTTGTCACCCAATGAAGCATAAAAAGAAGCATCAAGCAAAAAAAGAAGCACAACGTTGGGGTGCTAAGACCGGGCCACATTGTACATCAAGAATACGAGGCGAGGAAGTGCGTAGTTACTTGCCTGGTGGCAGGACCCACTCCGCTCTATTGATTAATTCAACTGATTTTATTGCATAATGGCCAGCGCTGAATTGCTCTTCTAGCACAAGTAGATCATCGCTCCGTTGTTTGCAGGAAGTCTCCTATGAGCCTATTGTCTTCGTCCTCAAATCGCGTCTACATTTGTTATTAATAGCCTGCCATCGCCTGCCATCAGCATCCTGACGTGCTTATCTATGCATCTGTGCTCGCACTGACTCACTGCAAAGGTATTTTAAAATGAAACATGCAGTGCGATGCCCCAGATTTCTTCAAAAGACGCTCACAACCAAGCGTGAAAATGAGAATTCCATTTAAATATGAACGAAAACTTCCTTTTTGGTAGGAATATGAAAATAGTGTTCATTTTACAAGGCAAAATAGAAAGGGCCGATGTCAAACCCTGACCCTTGTAATGCTGGCCTTTTACCGGAAGAAATTAATCTCACCCTAGAGAGAAATTTATGCTGTAGCTACAGGGACTAACTTAGTCTATGGGGACACCTTGCCGAGTGCCTATTAGAAGTTATGCAATAAGAAAACACACAATTTTACTTAAAGTTTACTATTTGATAAGTGTTTGAGAAAACATAACTTCAAAAGTTGTTTCGTAAATACAATTTCCAACGTTCCATTAATTTACCTTCGTATTGTAAATTTTTCGAGCACACTATTTGTGCAGCTGCGTCCTACATCAATACTAATTTCTGAGAACATAAACAATCTCAACTGATGTAATGGAGTAGACGCCGCACAAGTAGATGCAAGTAGTGTCGCCGTCGCATCAACTGTTGCACTCTATTAATTGTCGGCGCAATTGTTTGCGGGAGCGACGCCGACAATTTTGCTAGTTGACCCACCGTGATCTACGGAACACGGGTCAAGTTCAAGCTCGAGTCACGATCAACCTATTCTCGTCCAAGCAATGTTGCAACGTGAAAGCGCCGCTCCAAAAGCCCCTTAAGTGGAAAAGATAAGAGAAATTCCCTACAAATTGAATAAGAGACCTATAAAACTGTTATCTTAATTTAAAACGCGAGCCGCGGCAGTTATCGATCGAGTTCACGAACATAAAGAAACACGAAGAATGGGAATACATTTTAAGCTGCTACGATAGATGAATATTTGTGTGAATATAAACATGAAATGGCTGAGTGAGACGATTTGAAAACCGCTGCAATAATCATTACATTAAAATACGACGGAGTAGTGTGGACTCTGATCGCTTGCGAAGTAGCTGAAGCCGCAAGTACCACAAAGCTCGAATTTCATGCACTGGAATGAAAACAATGAAGGGCCGTCTATTGCAGGTGACGATAGAAGCTATATGCGACGTAAGTACTTAGCCCAGGTATTGTTTGTTATCAAGTACGTGCGTTAGCAATACTAACTGAGAGCTCTTGTCTACGTATGACCAAAGTAACTACCTACATACTCACTTAGCTTGTGAGATACATTATTATCTACAAACTCTTTAGACAGGGATATTAATCGTAGTCGGTAATAAAGGTAGATAAAGTGATATTGTATTGTAAAGGTAGAGATAAGAAACAACTACGTGTCTTTTCAAGTTTCGGAAAAATAATTGATGATAGCAAAGATAATAATACCGATAACGATTGTCATTGAATTGCATTCCTATTGAGTAATCAATCAAAATCTTTGAAAATGTTATTAGATCGTAAATAATGATTTAAAATACACCGATAAAACATTCATACAGGCGATAGCTATAGAATGTTCCTGCATCATCGTGATTTAAAGAAATTATGTGTACAAATGCATACCTATAAAAGACTATGTAGTTTTTTACCTTGCATTCACAAAGCAACAAGAAACAAAGTAGAGAAAACCAAAAAAAACATTGCAATATTAATTCCTTAAAACCAGAAAAAAATTCTTCTTTGAAAAGCCGGCAGACGTACGTGCCTCAACGAAATTGACAAATGCAGGGCTAAAGTCGTGACCGTTATTTTATGGTGCTTTCACGCGATACAGCGTTCCCGGAGGTTTGGGTCATCTCTTCTTTATCGCCGATGGAGTCCGCCCACAGGAGCTCTTGTGATTTAAATGTGGAAATGGATAGAACGTAATGATTACATTATAAAGCTAACGCAAACTAAACCTTTGTTAAAAATATATCAAATAAAATAATCACAGCTGTATCGAAAACCATAGATTTTTTGTAGTAGTAGTCCGTCAGGAAAGATAATATTTTGTTTTGAATTTCATAAACAAGTATGCGAATACACATCCCTTTTAAAGCTATAAAGACTGAAGTCAATAGTTATTGACTGCCACGTTCGTTGGTATCACCATTTTTCATCCATATCCTTTCCAGATGAACGGAATCGTGTTATTCTTACTCGAGTATCGCCAACTCCAATAAATATCGTCAGTTCGATTTATCGACAACTTTACTGTGTGTTTATTCCCTCAAGGCCGATAGTAATGACATTTTCAATAATTATTGGGCCAAAGAAAAGGTCGCAGTGTTTTTTGTGAATCCGAGGCAATAAATCATCACTATAATGTCCAGCGCTAATAACGCCGCGGGAAGCTTCGGCGTAGTTTGTAATTATTGTATTAACAGACATCGCTACATGTAGAACTTGTATCTACAATGTAAGACAGTTAATAATATGAAAAAGCTACAATTTATTTTCGTTTCATGATTCACGTTTTGGTATAAACTATGAGTACAGAATTACGATAGTTAATAATTTCTATACTGCATAGGGCACGGCGGGTTGGCGCCTGGCCGCCTCTAACGGTAATACGAGATGCCTGGCTTATGCTCACTCCAGAACACCACTGATATCCAGTATGGATAAGCTGACAGATAGTAGCACTATATTTATACGCCCCAGCAAAAGAACAGGATGTCGTAGTGGCATTATAGTCGGCTAAAAGGAATTCCCGTGATGTAATCGCGGCGCGCGCTCGTGATTCCAGACCCTAGGAATGTCTTTGTAAACAACCGATCAACCTAGATATCGGAATCGGGGATTCGACATCGTCGGGCTTAAAATAAGAAGTCGCCGATCGATGAAGAAATAACAAAACACTAAAAATATTTTTATAGTTGTGCAAAAAGATGATCACAGATCTTCCATGCAATAAAGGAAAGCACATACATTCATTTCGTTATAAAAGCAATAAGCCCTGTCGAATCGTCCAATTAATTCCAACATTAAAGCCATTTATCATCAAGTAATTAGTTCGTATAATTTCGCGCAACATTTTTAAGCGGCGCAGAAATATTGGGGTGTCAAATAACTTACAACAAAAATTAATTTAGCGAGCTGCCAAAAGTTCCAAAAGAAGACCCTGCAATGAGTTTATTAAAGTCACCGAGGGAATCAGTATAATGATAAACCGTCAGGCAAGCTTTGGATGTCGTAATCAAAATAAATTTAGGCCAATGAAATGTACGACTACAAAACAAAAGTCGTAATAATAACAAACGATATTGCGTCAGCGGTAATTATAATCAAATTTAATGAAAACGTAACAGTTTCAGTCCCTTGGCGCTCCCACTTTCACGCCAATTTGGAATGAAAGATTTCAGTGATAAAACTGCCTACTTCATATGTAACATACGATAAAACTCGAAATATGTAATTAATGTCTCAATTAACCCGTGAAGGTTTACTTTAACTGTCAGATTGTAATAAGTAAATTAATTATCCTGTATAAAGTTTGTACTCTACATAATCGTGCCTATTTTCTAAAACTACACTAGAAACCGTAAACAAAGTATCGATATCATTTCCGACTTCACTGGGAGCGGTTTGTTTAACTTTCCAATAAACTAGCAAACGCAGTTAAACGGTACAGTACGTTGTATATAGAGCTTTTATTGTTGACATTATTCCGTGACCTGGATCTGGGACCCTTATGTAAGGTGCCCGGTTCGCTGCACCAATTGTCGCTCTTTTGCGTTTAACCTTTGAATTGATTTAAGTCACTTGACTGCTTCGTCTCATTTCTACACGAGGAAGCTGTAAAAATCAAGATTCTCCGTACTTAATTGAAACATGAATTTGTTTCTTTTGTACGAATAATATATGCAAAAAATAATTCAATAAAATTGAACCTGTATAGAGAACAGCATAACACATATATATAACTTACAATATGATTAACAGGTAATTAAGAAGCCCAACCTAGAAGAAGCGTTTAATTTATAATAGTTACATACTTATATGTAGACTGATACATTCTTATTCATTCAGTTGACATGGAGTTAGTAGTACATGTGCAGAGCGCAGACCACCCAGAAAACAGATATCATTGTAGGCAATATAAATGTAATTCACCTGAAACGAGTGTCTACATTTAATCATCTGAGCCTATTCAAACAATTATTCATATGAAGATACATTGCATCTATGATTGCATTTATAGCAGCTCTTCTATGAAATGCAACTGCTGAACCGTTATCTTCATATGAAGCATCATCTTGAGTCATTACTTTAAATTATTTTCCTCATTACTATTACAAATTGTTTGATTAAACGAACATACATGGTAGTGTTCGAAGTAAGTGTATTCGTTAATAATATCTTTGACTGACGAGTATTTATACACAAAGATATATCGATATTCAATAATCAACGGCATACAAGCGTCAAAGTTCAGTTGGATCCTAAAATAAACATGACCAATGACGTTTAGGGACCCGTGGCGCAGGAGCCAATAATGTGAATGCACCCACATAAATAAACAGAGGATTAAACGGCTGACATTTTTCACATATAAACCCGATTACTACGGTTCATTAATGAACAGAAGTTTGGTACTGAAGCACGGAACTAAACGTGACTCAGCCAATAAATATGCGCTGCCACTCTGCTAAAGTCATAATGACTTCATTTGCAACTTTAAGAGAATTTGTTATTGAAGTGTTTGTGGACTTTCAGTCGTCTTTAAAATACTTTTATAGTAGTCTCGAGAGAATCAACGACGCAAAATTCGTTGTTGGCAAATAATAAAGGGCCTTTTTGGGACTCAAGTATACATTCATACCTTGTGAGGGTTGGTGAATTACTTATTTGATGGTGTATGTGCCTTTTAGCTACTTAGCTAATGAAACATTAACTGGCCCACTCTGCAGAATTAAGTCTAGACAATTTACAGACGGGATATCTGCTTCGCTTAATTTCTGATCTCGAGTGTCATAACGTTATCGTTATAAAGGGGAGACTCGTCATTAGCTAGAATAGAAACAAACATAGAAATTATTCATTTTCTCCCCCGCTGACTCGCTAGTGACGTGACAAGGTCAGCTGATCGTTAGCCATTATTGAAGCTGGTGTTACATCGTTAAACTAAATGTCTCTGTAGGTATTTATCGGATATTTTCAAACTCACGATGTTTTTGTAACGCAACACGTTAGATCATAAACGTCAGAGCTATTACCTAGATTCGTGTTTTCACCGTTTCATGTAAACAGTCTGCGAATAAATGGAGTGTGAATAACACAATCCTGGTTGTGTACTCGGCCAAGGTTGCCCACGCCGGCACTATAGGATGTTTACACTTCCATCCAGTTTACTTTCGACTAGCATCAAAACTGAAACATTAATCAGATAAGACGAACAAACAGACGGTGCATAGGCACGCTTAGGCAATCTAAATTCTTCATGAATTCTTCAAAATATTTGTTTAGCACCACGAACAATAGCATTGGTTGTATTGTGGTGCTGTAAAACTTTATTGATGCCGTCATCGCGAGTCACTGCACTAAGTTCGCGGCGAATGAATCACAATTGGAGATATTACCTTAGATTATTACGAAATTCATGCGCTGGGAACTTCTGGACGTGCGTTAGGGAGATACGCTATCGATGATGAATCGACTGCGCCGGCAACTATTAATCATCCATTAATAATAAGTCGGTTGGATGGCAGCCAGACGCACCGTCAGCTTTACTATCCGGAGTTACTGTAGGAAACGCGTGGAACTTCCCAATTCTATTCCGATGTTTACGATGACATAAACTGCCCGTTATGAAATCTTTTTACGAACATACTGCCTATGGAGTAAGAATGATTTGTAATGAGAATGTACAAAGTACAGCCCATCGTTACGCTTCGATAGTAAATAATCTCGGAATGGTTAGGTATGCATTCAATTAAGTAGGCATTAGGCAAACGCCACTCCTGACCGTGTAATTGAGTTTGCCTGCAGTATGTCTGTGACCTTCACCTCTTTGATGAACTAAAAATCCGCGTGCGGTTCGTAAAGCAGCTGTTGGCTTTAAGCCAAACTTTCTAATAACAAGTTGCAGCACCTCAATTAAAGCTAAATTGAGGATGATGCGTCCAAGACTTGCAATAAACTCCTCAAATACGCATAAAATAAACAACGCATACTTTTATGACCGACATATTTACATCTGGCGCATTGTTGTTGAGAAAAATGCTAGCAGATTGGCAATATTTAGATCGTTTTTATTTCAATTTGGGATCGTAATGTTTTATTTGATGCATTTCCATTTTATTGTTTGATGTTTTATATGCACCTGATTGAAAATCTGTTTGAGAACTTTTCTCAAATATATTTTCATGATTATATCTCTACTCATACCTCTTAGCAAAATCGTGAACGAAATTCTATGCCAAAAAGACAAAAAACGCGTAGTATAGTACGAGTATAACATGTCGCTCATTATTTTCGTACTACGCAGTACGCACATATTTGTTACCAATTTTCCCGGAGCAGATGTTACAGATATTCGTGTCCTTATTTTGCATAACTGAACAAGATTGCTCCACAGACGCGCCACAGTTGATAAAATATGTCATAGTCATCACAAGACAATGTCTGGAAGAATGATACCTGAATAAGCATCAGGTACCACATTCCCACAGATCTATAATAAGATTGGAGTCAGATTGCTTATGCGCATCTCATATGCAGAATACTTGCCCCATTTATCCTGTGAAACACTCGTTTATTATGCCTTGTACGTATGCAAACTGTTATAATTTTAAAGACCATAAATTGTAGCAGCTGCGAAATATTTTTTGCCTGAAATAGCAGTTATTCTCGTCTAATGAATGCGGAGTTTATTTCAACTGGTAAAGTCCGAGAGACGTATTTTATGAAGTTTACTACGGATTGTAAAGATTTTACAGCAGATAAGCGTCCAAACAATAACTTCAGATTGGCATTTAGGCCGATAGTATTTGAATTCTAATTGCGTTGCGTAACTAAAGTGAAGTAAGTTATTTTTAATAGCGGTTTAGTTATATAGTTAAAGATAGAGCGTGACAAAGATCAGATTTGGCAGCAGTGGAAGAGCATTCAGATACTTTGCCAAGAGTTCCGTTTCCGCGACAAGTTCCAGGAATGTATAAAAAGGGCAGATAAAATGTCCTAAAAACAATTAAATAACATATTTCATAAGATGTTATTACTTACCAAACAAGAGCAACATTGAATAAAGAGAAAATGCATTCTTGCTGGGTAAGCACGATCCATCCAAGAAGAATTATGGTCAAGTGAAAATACAATTCATTAAAAAAAAATTATATTAAGAAATATATTATATAGATTTCAAATATCCATATATCTATCAGTGGATAGGACTGAATAAAATAAAAACATATCCAGAAGCAATAGAAAATTTATGGTGTATATTGAAACACCCACATCGTGGCATTGTACTGAATGTGAGAACTCATAAAATTGTTACGTGATATTTCAATTCGACGAATGATTTATTTTTTGTTGTTCGAGGTAAAGTTTAGATGTGTCAATAAACATCATGAGATGCTAATTCAAATATCAAATGGTAGATCAGAAACATGCCTAGTCTCATAGAATTATAACATATTCTTAACGTATAGAAATGTAACCTTTCCTTATATGCATAGGTTTGTAAACGTCAAACATGCGCAATCATATAAATTAGAGTACAAATGTTAAGCCTTAATAGTTCTGACTGCTCCGTTAGCTTAGTTGGTAGTGGCTCTGCTTTCTAATCTAAGGGTGCGGGTTCGATTCCCGCATAACACAAGTAATTATGAATATTAAAATTTGTAATTACTTGTGTTGAGTCTGGTCGTTTCTATGTATAATAAGTATGTATTTACAAAAGAAAAGTATATGTATTATATCCGTTATCTAGTACCCATGATACAAGCGTAAGCTTAGTATGGGGCTAGATGGCGCTGTGTGATATGTCCTAAAATATTTATTTATTTATTTTATCATATAAATTACAGTACCTATATTAAGTCTTAATAAATAAATGACAAAATATCAAAATAAATAATCTTATCCTGGCATACGTAATTAGTTAGATTTCTCACAGTGTTTTGCTACGTATTTGTAAACGGAAACAAATACATATAACCAAAAAAATCTGTTAAATGTCCGTTTGTACAATTTTATTATTCTTACGTATCTATGTAATTACTTATTTCTTCATAATGAATGATAAGCATATCTAACGTTACAAATCACGCACTACACTTTTCTCTTTGAAGATAGACAGACAGACATGTCAGTTACTGTAGTGGTGAAACTAATTGACCAACTCTGCCCTTCTAATGAGATAAAGCAAAGGAAAAAATATTCGTTCTTTTAAATATTTCATCTAAAAATATTTTTATGATGTGACTAATTCTCTATATACATATACAAGGTGGAACCCGATTAAATAGAATAAGAAGTACCTAACAGTACTACAGGTACTGTTAGGTTATGCTTAACATCAGGCAGGCTGTAGTCAAACGTAAACCTATCCCACGTAAAAAAAAAAAAAAGGTACTTCTTATTCTATTATGTATATTGATACAAAATAAATAATTCTAATAATCACAATTAATTGGTACTAAAGTGATCTCATACAATATTTCATGCGATATATTGTGACGAGATTTGTCCTACCCGACCTTGATATGTATGACTTGTCAGATAAGAGTGGAATGTATGAAATATCTACTGATTAAACTGACCTTCAAATCCAGCCCAGTGCATTATGTGAATCTAAGACTAATTAATAAGCCTTTTTAAGATTTTTTAATAACAACTACGGAGTAATGCGGAAAATATTCTGATGTCATATTTAATAATGTAAACAGCTAGGAAATATTTTAGTGGAACACCGGAAACTCTTTAAGTATGCATCAAGGCGACGTCTGTTGCTTATTTTATTATGTTTTTGGAATATTATTTAAATTGGTTGTATTAAATTCATAACATTGCTGTATTCTTCAAATATTTTTAACCGTAACACGAACGTATTAATTTTAAGCCGTGTTTTGCTCACACGAAACTTTTGCTCTCATAATTAAACAACAATGCCACTATTTACATAACTAAGTGATGGTCTAAATAGGTAAAGAAGTTAAGGGAATTTATTTTCTTTTAGAAAAATTAAAACGGGTTAACTGCTCATTTCATTATAAACGTTTGGACGTTTACTACGCTATGAATTCAAATTTTCACGACTAGAGTCGTACGTTACGCTATTATAGGTAACTGAATTTATTTAAAGAGTACCTAATAAAAGAAGGATCTAAAGATAGGATCTAGGTTAATAGTTGACCTGAGTTCGAGGACGAAGCCAGTGATGCCATAAATTGAAATGCATTATCGTGCGAACCATCGACGGATAACAAACGATTGTATTGTGGAGCGATCAAGCTCAACTGTGTCTATGTGATCTATGACTAGCCATCAATGGGATCATTACATCATTACACCACTTATAATTTACTTGTGGTTAATCTAAATTTCGCTCGCGTTTTGTACTATCAGTATTTACCTACCTCAGTCTATTAATATCAACAGTTTTTTTGTAATAAAATGAGTTTAAATTACTTTAAGGACTCTATGATATATGCTAGATCGATTATTATTGTGTTTCGCTAACGTGACGTGGTAAATTAGCATAAAACGGCTATACCATCTATGCAGTTGGTACCTTTACACAAATATTTTCATTACTAATGATTAAGAAGAATTCAAAGACCGTTCAATAAATTAAATGAAACGATTGTAGTAATATGTAATGCACGCAAGATTATTGTATTATTTTTAGATGCGCTGGCACAGATTCCTCTCTGACAGTTCGATATGATACGTCTAGACTACAGTCACTTGTGTTTACATTTCTCTTGAATTCAAATGACTGTATGTTAATAAATAGCCGGCAAATTGTATCAAAAACAGAGAGGATGTCCTTGAAGCAGCCTTAAATACAGAACCAATCATTCATCCGGTATTCAGTAAATAAAAAAGTGGATCACCTCTTATAAGGTAGACGGTAAATAAGGCTACCTTGTATTCAGAAAAGAAGGAGTTGATTTGTCAGTGGGATGTCAGTTGATAATGAATTGCGCTGAGGTGGTGCACTGAGAGAAAATTTCCATTATTTTAATCTGGAGTTGACCTTCACGAGTCTACTTACGCTTTTGTCCCTGCGCTTAAATTATCTTATTTATATTTAAAAGTCTAATCTAAATATATAAACAGGTAACTTACTGATTGACTGACTGACTGATATAGTGATCTATCAACGCACAGCCCAAACCAATGGACGGATCGGGCTGAAATTTGGCATGCAGGTAGATGTTATGACGTAGGCATCCGCTAAGAAAGGATTTTTGGAAATGTCACTTTTAAAGGGGTGAAATAGAGGATGCAAGTTTTACTTTCTAATGCGAGCGAAGTCGCGAGCACCCACTATTATAGTTATACATAAGACATATTTTTTTACTGTTTCTAAATCGTAAAGAACATGTTTGCTAATACTTAAATCTAGTAAAAAAATATCTTGTTTAGTCAGTTACGATTGCTTGTATATTGAATCACTCAGAACGAAATACAGATATCGATTACTTTTTATCGTTCATAGTTTTTACCTACTACTATTTTTGTTATTATTTTCCTCGCCTATTACAACTGTAACTAATTACCAAACTGTTAGTGGAATGTATGAATCACAAGGTACATGGCAAATACGCCGCAAGCATGTTCTGGGAATATAAAGTATCACAGTGAAACATGAGATTGTGATTACTTTTGGGAATTCGCTAACCGTAAACTATTAGGTACGATTAATTTTACGATTTCATACATAGATGAATCATACAATAACGTAAGTTGGTTTTAGATAAGGCGAACTATAATAAAAAATTTAATTTATATTTTTAAATATTTCTTATGTGCTAGTGGATGCTAAAGAGTGCTAGTAATACCTACTACCCACCATGCCAAAAATAGGTTTTATATAACATGGGCACATTTTATTTTAATTTACATACAAGTTGTTATATTTAGTAGGCAGGTATTTGTATATTTTTCATTATAATAAGATATCAATTAAATTGTCTTAGTTACCTACATATATATGTCGAAGTTAGATCTATCTTTTAAATACTTATACTGCTGTTATTATTAAATGTAAAGTAACCGCATTGGTTTGTACTTATATACATTTGTTATTTGAATTACTTCTGCAACCTCAAACAGTTTGCCGTAAATAAATGTTACGCATACAATAAAATATTCATCAATGACTCAAAGTTTCGCGAATGACCAATGTTTTCTCCAAGCATTTGGTATTCAGCGGCAGCAAATTCTGAATGATGAGGTAAACACAGCGCCCTTCGCTCTTCCAACCAAGTATAGGAGGCGTCGGCGATGATTTCACTTTACATTTATTATGACTGGCTCACCGACGAGCTGATATCCTGTTTTGCAACAGAGAAAGTTAGGAATCTATAATAACGTTTGTAACTGTATCCGATCGAGCCTAGACTTCCCTGACTCATTGTTCTCGTTACTCAATCAAACTTTATGGGATCAGGAAAATGCAATCAAATTTCCAGCAATAAGTGTGTCATACCGTGCTATAAGCGTTTGTTTGTAAATTCAAATATTGATCTACATTTTCCTAATGGAAGTTGACGTTCGGAAACGAAATCCGGCCTATTCCAGAAAGTTCACTGCGAAATTTCATAATTTCCGATCGTCGTAACGCTTCTGGGACATCGATATTTACAGTTACAGAGAGTTTCGCGGAATTCTGGGGCTGTTGAAAATAGAAATTAGTTTCGCTTTTGGATAGACAATGCAGGGCAACAAAGTGCATAAGTAACAAGTTGTTAAAATAAGAATGCAGTGGAAATCGTGTGAAGTGTGTCGTTAGAGACTAGCGCGGCGTCACACGCGACATCTTCATACGAAGGGCCTCTAACTGCACCCGTGTCGAAAGCAGCACTCGTTTGTTTAGCACGCAACTAAACAACCACGTGTTGCAACACTGTGGACCTAAACCGACGCGAATTGGTGAAACTATGCTAATTATATAGGTACAACTAAAACAGAAACTGACGAGTTGTAACAAATGAAAACTGCCATAAATTACTCTCCATACACTCTTCAACAAATCCTTTCTTTGACCTTTTCTCGTCCTTTTCAGAAAACTCGTCGATTTTAGCATACAACATTTTATAGAAAACCAAAACTAAAACCTACTCGTACATGCAAGGTTCACGTCAAAGTCACTATAAAGCCTGCGAGCGTCTCGCATGCAGGTCCGCGGAACAAAGGGTAATACGTCTTCAAATTGGCTTTTTCAGAACAGGTGAGGCCGCGTCAATCCTCCACAAAACGCATTCACTTTCCCGCGACCGCCCCGAGAATAAAACATGAATAACGAAGGCCAAACGCCGCTTTTTATTTTCAAGCCCACCTGGTTTTAGCCCACGTATTTCAGATTGTTTTCAACATTCTTTCATAAGTTGAACGCAGGTTTAGAGACGCCAGCGGTCGTAAATCAGTTTACGTTTGCACATTCGTAAACTATTCCGTTTCAATTTTAGAAATTATGCAACGGTCATTTTAAAATTCCAATATTACCAAACGCTTTTAAGTTTATCTATTACGACGTGAATTTCAAATATTAATTTGTGTATTGGAAGAGGTGGGTTATATTAAATTGTAAATGTGTCTCATCATTAATTTACGCAAGAGCTATTCTGATTGTACTTTTAAAGGTGAAAAAATGTACCTGCCCTTTTGAAGTGCAAAAAGTGAGGTACTTGCGGGAAGTGACGATGACGTTAATGAGGGTCCATAAATGTCACGCGTGTCAATTAGTGGTCGAATGTTCATACTCTGTCAGCGCCAGACTGCACAATGAAGACCCTTCTCAAACAGGTGTAAAGATTGCGCTTATTCATACTTTCAATTCTTGCACGCGTTTTTTAAAATGTACATATGTATATCACTGCATTTCAAAACTTTATAAAAAAAATACAAAAATAAACTTTACCATTCGAGTTTAGAGTACGATAAAAATATTGTAATAATTAAGGAAATCCTCTCAGGAAGGAGTATAAAAAAAATTACATAATATTTTGAAGGAAAAAAAAACACAAATAAATTGAATAGTTTGTATTTATAACTCATCGTTTAGAATGCATAAGAATATATCATAATGCCACGGGACCTCAGAATCAGCGTTCTCTTCACAGTTTTCAATTAGATTTGTCGTCGCTCGATAATTTATCGTAAGCTTTCGTTATTTGAACAGATATTGAGTCGTCTCTCGAAGTCTCCGCAGACATTATGTCGATTCTTTTGTCAATTCTCTCATCAATCAGTGTGCACAACTTCTTTGAACGTCCGAAGCAATAAGGGCTTTTATACATTCACAGGACGAAGAGGTATTTGATCAAAAATGAAGATAATTCGAATTCCACGAAGCCTGCTAAGCTTATGGCAGTGTTTAAAAGTTCAGTATCTTTCAGGTTGAACATTCTCATAAAAACAGGCTGTTGCTTTACTTTTGTCGCTTTTGCTGGCGTCACTTCAGGCGTTCTTGTGCTTAAATACCTAACAGTCAAGAGTAAAAAAAAACACCCGAAGTTGTAGCATCAGGCTTCATGTATACATGTACGAAAAGAATATGGCTTATTTTAATATCTTGTCGAAGCTCGATCAGTGTATAAGAGCCCTAACATCTCTTGCGCTTGTCGAGAACAAGTCTGAATACTCTATCAATAGAGTATTCAATCTCTGTACGTTTCACTTTTCACCGCTTTTATTCCATTTTTTCGTAGCTTTACTAAACCCATATTGAAATAAATGAATGTTTCTCACAGCCCCAACATGGTTAATTAATTAAACTGAACAAAACACGCTCTTAATAGGTAGTTTCTTAGCAATTAATGTTGCTAACGGGAAAACACAGGTAAGTTTAATTAAAAAATGTGTTCTGTACCTAACAGTTCAATTAGTAGCATACATCAGAATTAACCTAACAAGTACCTACTCTTAGAAGTTGATATACTTTTATCGCGATATTTAATTACGAATACATGCAATTTCAATAAGATAGCAAATACAACAATTTATTATTATTAATATTGTAAGAGTAATAGCTTATGAGTTGGCTCCCAAGTTATTATTATGCTTGTCACCTTCAAACTGCTGAACTGGTTTTGATGAAATGTTTTACTATGAAAATAGACTATGAATAATCGTCAAAGCTATACACGTGCTAACCTTATCTTCCATGTATCTTTTTGTATAAGACTAGTCTTATATCTTTTATAGTATACTATAAATGTATGGGTCGTATACTCGTATGCATTCTCGGTAACCCAGTTTCTTGCTAACTGCAGGGCGACGATAATATGAGGCAGTTGGCCACCGACTACATCCTAAAATGGTTTATTGGACGGACAGCATTCGTTAAATGTTTGATTTACGATGCAGACGAAACGACTACGGTCCAAACTTGGCTGTTTAGTGTTTGTGCACAGAAAAACAATACCACGATCAGACTAGACATATAGAAGATCTTTAAAATTGATTGAACTTGATAAAGGTCTATCATACAACTTACATATTTACATTTGAACTTATTGCAACATAACTAAACTATTTGTACTTCAATAATATCGCTTTTTCATTGCATGTGAGTGTGTGCGTTACTTCTAGCCCAAACGATTTGCCTGAAACGTTTCATCGAGATTAACGAAGTTTTAAAACTGCCTGGAGTAGTACCTATATATTTTATCTAGATGAATACGGGTAACACCGCAGGGATATACTAGTACTGGCTATATAAATAGATTGTCACATTGGTTACGGAATCACTTAACAAATTGGCTAACGCAGTCGTAATATTTTATTTCAATAGCGGCTGTAAACAATCCTTTTTAGGTGAGACTGTATAACATAAGCTTAGCTATAAATTATTCAAAAGGCTTAGTTCTAAGTAAAATTCAGTTTTAAAAGATCAAATGGTGCCTGAATGTAAATCTTCTTTGGTACACAAAATTTCGATAAATCTAAACGGCTTATAAGTATAAATTTTGATATTTGATGTAAGTATTGGTAGGTATACTTTAAGGAAAAATTCTATATAGGTCTGACTCAAGCCAGTTACCCTTATCTAATCACATTCAAACACAAGTAAACACATAACATGTCGGTATAAGTATACGTACATGTGCACATATATACACAAATATGTAGTTAATCTACTTACGTGCGGTTTTTTTGCATTCGCTTATCGCGTCATTTCGCCAAGACTATCTTATCAAGGTCATATTACCGCAAAGATTTGAAGGTTACCCTTGAGATTAAATAACCTATTTAGCCGTATCCTTTCCTGTAACCTCGTATCACCCACTAACCCACGTAATGTAATACATGTAAAATTTTCCTGGTCAATTTACGTACATATAATAGTAGTTTATGCAACTGTCATTTAATGAAGGGTATTAAAACACGAGTGTGAGTTGAAACGAGCGAAGCGAGTTTTATAATAGTAACGAGTGTTTTAATACCCGTGTTATTATGCAGTTGCATACACTACTTTATCTTCACTAATGCAATTAATCAAACAACAAGAGTAAAAGCGGACAATAGTTTATCGTACGTGTATTGTCACAGTGATTTTGCCGCCATTAAAATCTAACCAATGAGAGCGCAGCTGCGCGCATCAATAAAACGCGACCAACCTGATTGGCCCTGCAATCAGGTTGGTCGCGTTTTATTGATGTTATAATGAGATATTACGATATTGATGTGGATATTATACCATCATGTGAAATTGCTTAAATTGAGTGTTTTGTTGTCTGCGCTATAACAGTAGTAATTATAAGTCAAGTATTGGAAACATAAGTAGAATGTTACAACATTAGTGTAGATAAATACTTTTTTAAATGCCCATACGTGTTTACTTAGATAAAATACAAACATGGCTAATTAAACTGAATGTGTATTAGAATAATCGTGGTACACTCTAAAACCAACATTATAAATATATATTTCATTGTCGTGAATTCGTAACAAAACTATCCTACGGACAGAATAACAAACGATTTAAAAATTGGGGAAGCGATAAAAGTCAAATTCAGCTAAACGCATAATTAAATTTGTTTCTATCCGTCGAAGCACACATTACCATACGTTATACATAAGAGTTATTACACGTATTTTCACTCAGCGTACATTCTCCCAGACACATCGATCACCATCGATGTGCGTCCAATATATCAGCCTCATTCAGGTGACGGAGTGGACAGCCTCGATTATTCCACATCGATGACTCAGGCCCCATATTAACGTACCCTAAAGGCTTTACGCATAAATTTCATAATTGCAGACGCGTAGACAATGCAGGAACAGTAAGACAGGATAAAACTACCTCGTGAATAATGCATGAAGGTATCGACAAAAAGCAGCGATACCTCAAACAGATAGGGGGAAGATAGACCACGAATTATTTTTATCCAAGATGGTAGAGACTTTTTATTTTAGTTGTAACCTTTCAGCTCCGCCCGCTGTCAGAAAAGGACTATAAAAATAATAAAGAAATTTTGCATTGTTCATGTCGACTGTTACATAAAATGTCCTGTCTTGAAACCTACTGCTATTAACATATTTTTTATTTTCAAACTTACCAATTAACTAATGAATGTACAATTAAATTTAACAATAATCGCTGGCTAGCACCTACGTTAAAAATTATGTCGAAAAATTAGCTCGACATACAACGTATGTACTTACAACTATTTAAATTAAATTAACAAAGTTTCAAATTACAAACACAATTAATATATTTTATGCTCATCATATGTCGAGATGATTCATTTGGCATCAATTAATTAAAACACGCATGAATGGGCGTGCGTTTTATTTTATCGTTTCGTAGTAAAGTTATTCAAATACTATGCTAAATATAATTTAGCGTGATTCATGTTCCATTCAGTTTGGAGATGACGCAGCTTCGTAGCTCCTATCGTTGCGATAGAAGACATTACGCCAAATTTATTATTTACATTGTGTGAGTTGGATTCGAATTTTGTAATGTTATGTAACAGAGGAATAAAAGCATTTTCTGTTGGGATTTTTTCTTGTCTTTTTTTCTCGTCAGTTGCCATTTTTTAGTTATAATGATGAGGTTGTTAGTATATTTTTAGAAGTGACACATTTGTTTTCTATGAGAGCATTTTTGTTAGGATATTATTTCCATAGATAGTATTATGCTTATGCTGATCGTCGAAGCAAATAGTGATGATTTAGTAATAAAACTACTAGTTAAAATATTAAATAAAAAATATCTGGTTGTTTTAAAATTTTGCCAAATCAATTGACTGCAAATTCAAATCATTCAATCGTGTAATATTTCATATATTATGTTTTATGGTTATCCGATACAACAATGTTAAAGCTACTTTCCGTACTCATGGGAATATTATGAATATTGTCTAAGCAATTATATTTTAGTTTCATGATTTATTGCTCAAATACGTCGTTCAATGACAAAATACGTTTTAATAAAAATAATGTATTCGAGAAAATACGTTCAAATAGAAAAGCGTTTTACATTTAACGAGTGTTTACAATCATTAAAAAATCTAGTCTAGTAAAAAATAACAACTTTATTATTTCATGCCTTACTTTAATAATGTTTGATCTGAAACTAAATTAAGTTCCAATTTATAATACTTCCAATCGATCGTAAGACAGTAAGTTGCAGCACCTTGGCAGTAAGTCGCGAAAGTTCACCTTGAGCTTTAGTGCACCGACAGATTAACGGCGCCGGCGCAGCCAGAAGCTTTCCTTTCTGGCTTTATTGGATATTAATATTAGGTATGATGTATTCAACAATTTCACGAAAGAAAAAGGTATCGTTCTTTTCCTCTAAATTATGTAGTGGTAGTTACTTCAATATATATTTCTAAATGATTTCTGTCACCGTTTTCTTGCTAAGGTTGCCTGGAAGAGATCACTCAAGGTGATAAGGCCGCCCACTTGTGCATTCATTTATAGTTTAAGTTCATTTCATATTGTATGTGTAATTTATTTTTGGTGTGCAATAAAGTTATATTGTATTGTATTGTATATATTTATAGAGCAAAACATGAACGTTACATTTTTTTCAAGCACGTGGCAAATTATTTTTCACGTAAAGATAACAATCTTGCAAGTTTTTGGTATATCAATTAATATTCAAAGAGATATTAAACTGAAAGGGCACCTTGCTGAATCCTTCGTAAGGAATGAAGCAAACCGTATACAATGACTCATCTTAACTTTGTCATAAATATTTTTAGAACATGGCTGAGCATTATAATTACCTACCGCTTAATTGCCGCAAGAGGTAAATTGTTTATGAATTTAAATCAATGCTAATAACTTCATAAAGAAGAATGAGTTATTGTCGTTTTTATAGACAAAATATGCCAAAAGTAGCCAAGCGAGTCGAATAACAATGGCGTGGAATGCAAGCCGCTACACAAATCTTTCAATAAATTTGATACATCGCAGCGAGTATCGAATTACGAAACAGTTAGACTCGATCAAAGGGAAACGTTCGAGATATTCACACCGCTTTTAGGTAGCGCCGTATTGTGGTCGGGTAAAATTGGCGAAAAGATTTATGACGTGTCGCCAACATGAGATCTCGTCTCGTAAATCGATGTAATGGAGCGATTCGAGAGCCGATAGGGCGATATTGGTGTCGGGAGCCGCCGCCGCCGCCGCAGTCGGGTAATCGTTGTGAAAGCTGCCGCGGGACAACCTCTTTGTACCGAGCCTCTATGCACCGTGAACAGAACGACAACGATTGATCTTGACTGATGGATGCGTTTGACAGATACGCGTGATGCGCGCGCGCAGCTGTTCATTTGATCGTAGAAACAGATGCCGCGTGAGATATCCGTACTACGAGAAGAACAAGTATATCCGCGCGAGGCTGTCTGTATCCAATACACTATCAAGCTGGGATGAAACTCGGCGTGGGCGGTCAAGTTTATGTAATCCGTTGTTAGGGGTCATGGGTTCACAGGCTCCGGTAAGGAACTGAAGAACCGCGTACAATCACATGGAAACCGACAGATTTAGGAATATGTACGTACAGTGTGTTTAAAAACAGGTTGTTTGTTCCTGTTCCCAGTACAGAGGATCGGTTTAGAATGTGGTCAAGCTTCTGGTTAATAAATACCTATTTAATTCACTATAAAGTGGCGATATTAATGACCCGTGAGTAATTATAAACAGAAACAGCTGAGAACGCGGACGACTGTCATGCAAATATTTGTTACGCTAATAAATTATATTAAATCCGAAGCGGCGCTTTTCGAAGGACCGAATTCTTTCGAGTGATCGTTGGAGAAGAAAAAGGTTCTTGTGAAATTTTCGCCTGATTGGAGACAGAATTTGTGAAGCAGCTGCTGGATTGTAAACTCGATTAAACTTTCAATATACAATTCCTATCAAGATACATTTTATTTCCGCGCGTGTTTTGTTCTGTGTCATCTACATACACACAAGTGGTGTAACATTGTGGCTGCAGACGTGGAACATCATCTAGTGATTCGGAGAGCGACCCACATCCCAAGTACGTGAGTTGGCCACATACCAAACACTTATTTTCCTTCTACGTGCCGCTGCACTCTAACATTGCATAAACAGCAACTGCTTATATTCGACACATTCAATGTAACGTCTAACTATGTTAATGCTAACATAACAATTGTATAATAATTCTGAGACAAAGAGTCAAATGTACTTTGTGTATTGGAATGACTAAAAAGCGTTTACAAGTTTCTTGTCATACGCTACTGTTTACCACACAATGCTAAGATTTCTTGTTCCGTATTTGCGGTCTGAGATCGGATGGCGCTGCACCTTTCCTTTCTCACACTTTCATTTACATGCAGTGCGGCGGTACATGCGACTGCAGCCCGATTCAGAGCAGATATTTATCAATACTCGCCACCTTATATGTAAAACACATTCGAATATTTTTCATGAATTTCCAACACTGCAATATCTCCGAGATATTTTCGATAAGCAGGTGTAAAACAATTGTTTCGTGTATTTGCTGTAGAAACATATTTTATGATACAATATACGTTCTTCTTAGCCCTTCCCAGATTCTTTCGACACGATTACTATAACACGCAATGAATTTATTAAAATATAACAGCAATAACACGTCAGAAATAAGGAACATTTTATGTAAATCTAGGTCTGTTCTCAGACTTTCTGGTTTTTCAATTAATCCGTGACAATTATTAGCATTTATACATGACGACAAGCGTCTAACTCTAATTATATCAATTGCTTTATTTCCATAACATCCACTTTATGATTTTATCTGAAGGGCATCTTATAATTGAAGTTCATAGTGCAAGAACCACTTGGTCTTACATCTACAAAGTTGTTTAATGTACATACTAACTACATAAATATACATACATATGTATGCAAGCTGTAAATCGTAGCTACATGTATGTAAGCATCTACATTATTTTGTAGCTGTTTACCAATTTGTACGGGCTTGTTATAAGCCGAGTATTATTCCGATAGAAACACTTTATCAAATTACGTGAAGCTTGGTTGCGAGCACGTTTTGAAGTTCAAATAAAATTAGACAGAGTTAGTTGGAAAGTAGGTTGTATGTACATTAAGTATGTTGTTGTGCTCAAGGTACAAGTCGATGGTAAAAATATGTATTAAACTTGCGTACCTTTTAGATATAAAAATGAAAATAAATATTCATGATTCGGAATATGTGAAAAACCTTGTCATCAACAATAAAGTTTTCACTTAAACTCCAATAAAAGTTTAAAAAATTCTGCTAAATGGATATTGGTGTTCTACAATAAATAGATCTGAATGTCGTAGAAACTTAAGTTAACTTAAGTTATTCAATGCGTAATCAAATAGCTCTGTAAAGAAAGGTGTAAGCATTAGTCGAATTACATGCTTCAATAGAATTATCGTTCATTCGAGCATAAGCCGAGATCATACGAGATTCCAGTTTACGGCCGCGTGTGGGATGCTGAGATAGCTTTCAAAAGCTTTCAAACTTCTTACATTCTTCGAAACTTTATACCACTTTCAGAACATACCGTTGCCTTGTTTATGTCTTAATTGAGACATGATCCTTTCACGAATAACATTAAAAAGTTGAATAAAAAATTGCAATTGCAATCTTCACCCACACGCGATGTCGCGATCTCCGACTTACTTTTTAATATGGAGCATAATATATTTTTTAAAGCAACAACAGTATATTTAAGAAAATTGTTCAAATGTCCTATTAAACTGTAAAAATATAATTTAAATGGGTACAGCAAAAATATCATTTTGTAAACATTGGAAATGCAATAATGCACAAAACGAGCGCTTACATTACTGTCAACACTTATAATATCCTCAGATTTAACGCTTCATTCAACAAATATCATCCTTTCAACTGCGAAGCTTTTTTACATTTTATCTTGCAGAATCCAAAATAAATATCATGCATAATGCATCCATAAAGTAAAGCCGATGATATGCAGTGCCGCCTCTCAAAACTTATGTTGGTTCATGATCCTTTAAAAATGACGCACACAACAAGTGCAATAATATATATATTTTTAAAACACTGTTAAAAACTAAAATAAAAATTACACACTATTTAGAAGAAATTGCTTGGCAAAGAGGTCAGAAACTCAAAATTGTGAGATACATGAACAACAAGGTGAAAGAAAATAAGTTTTGTCCCTAATCTTTCTCTTTCATCAAATGGGACAAATATTAAGTTCACTAGTAACCAACTAGTATGAACGTACTTAACCTTTCAAATTCAATGGCCCTTATGAGTCGTCTAGTGATTTATATCATTTAATACCGCAGTACAAATTGCTTTTCCAATACTAGCTCTGATAAAATGAAATAAGGTGGAATTTCGATTAGCACAAATTGTTGTTGGGAGCTAACAATTTAATAAGCGACCTCAAGCATGGGGTCTTCGAAAGTTATGCGATAATAATTCAAGTTAGGGAAAATTTAAACAAAATTATTGCGTTAGCATGGGCATAAGGTAAAAATAGGATAAAAAAAGCGGTGACGTAGGGAATTTTGGGGAAGAATCGACCGGATGTTCGGACAGGTTGAGTGAAGGCCCCTCTAAATAATTAGTCTGCCAGGCGCGTTTCAGCGAACATCATTAAGCATGTTGATGTCAGCGTGCATGCTTTGTAATTACTTTGATTACAAATCACAAGCAATTATGTAACGAATTGGAAAATTGGTGGTTGACACGTACGAGCTTCGAACGTTCGATTGAGTGAGCTTTTGTGGTTTTCTGTTCTGTGACGTGTAGAATTGTTCCCAAACTAACGTTATCATTTTCAAAGCCGGCTTTGATACAATAAATTTTTATATTATATGTATTTCATAAGTATTTTGTTTATGTTTTTTTTTTCTAGAAAAGATTTTATATATCAAATAATACCTTTCAAATTTATCATATTATATTTCGTATTTTATGTCTCCAGTTTTCTTTGTATAATAAATAAAAATGTTTTTACCTACATAGAAAATAGAAGTAAATTTACCAAACATCAAATATTCATGTAAATACTATTAAGGTCCCTCTTACAAGCTTTCGAAATTGAGACAGTTTGTATTTAACAGCACACAAGTTTACATGAATACAACAAGAAGACCATACATAGCAATAAAATAAAAAAATAAAAAATAAAAAAAGCCTTTATTTCTATCACATTATTCCTTTCATTATCACATTATTATTTCTTTCATACATTGCAATATAAAAAGAAATAGATGTAAAAATGTCCAATTCTTCATACAAAAAATTACGGCTTTAATTAATATGATTACAAACAAGAAGAAAAAACTCATCTCCGTAACTGTCTTAGCGTCGTGGCCAATGGTATATCCTTCGGGATATCCCACTTTGTAATTTTAATTGTAATTTATTTGGGAACGCTTCTCAATAAAATGGTGGCCCGTTTTGAATCATTAATAAGCAAACATTGTTTTTGATATCTTGCTTACATTGCAGCCAGTCAAATTGTATATTACACATATTGGTTTTACAAGCACAAATATTTAAAAATGTTATTTAAATAGTCCAAAAGACCAGTTTCGGAGTGATTGCCGTGAGGCGGCTATCATAGAGGGAGTTGGGGGAGACACCTTGCCCAGGAGTGGGACACCATAGGTTGATAAAAAAATATCAATGACTAGCCGGGGCCAGCGACTTCGTCCGCGTGGAATAGTTATTACCATAAAAACGGTTCTAGTGAGTTAATCTTAAGAGATAGATGTATACTGTCGTGGACATTTTGTTAGATCATTTCAAGGGGAATAATTCTTTCATTCATATTTTTTTGATATCTGGAACCGTTTTCGCACCGCACGCAACGGAAACCCTCAAAGATGAATAATTTTCCCCGTTTTTTTCCCACATTTTCCATTGTTTCTTCGCTCCTATTAGTTGCAGCGTGATGTTATATAGCCTAAAGCCTTCCTCGATAAATGGTCTATTGAACACAAAAAGAATTTTTCAATTCGCACCAGTAGTTCCTGAGATTAGCGCGTTCAAACAAACAAACTCTTCAGCTTTATAATATTAGTATAGATAAAAAATATGTATCGCCGACAACGATAATGTATGAGACACAGTTATGTAGGTAGATACACATGATCACGACGTCAGGCAGGTAACAAAATATTGTCGGTCTCCGTAGATTGATTGACATGTTGACAGTCATAATTGATGTGTCACGAGCCGGGGTAAGATGGCGGATTTATGGTGTTTGTGTGTTGTGCTGACAACCTGCCGGTGGTCGATCAGGTAGATAGGTAATCATTTATTGATCAATGGAATTCCAACTTGAACGGAACGTTACAGAAATTAGTAATCACGTTACCTAAAATATTTAGATGGATATTGGGTATATTTCTCAGTCATCATTTCCAATTTATGGAGTTGGCTCGCGACGTCTTTATGTTATAGCAGAGAATAGATTTTTACCATTTTACATAGATTTGAGGCTATTTCAGGTACTACAAAAATAAGTCTTCATTTATTTTCAAGGTTCATTTGATGAATCAAGGTTCATATATAAAAATTGATGATTTATTTATGACAGACCGTCGGAAGAAAAATATGGTTTGGGTTCAATAGAGTTGTTGGCTACAAACGACATGATATGACATGATTAATCTGTACGGGGCAATTGTTAATTGTTTTTCCTTACTTAATTGATATTTAATCAATTATATGAATCAATCAATCTTTTTGATATAAATTACAATAGTAATTATTAAAATCATACACATAGTGGGTAATGGATTTTAAATGTTTACTCATCATATTCCTTTGAGGAAACCCAATTAAATGCTAATTGATTACATTCAATTTAACATATCCCATTAACAATATGTATAAATAAATAATTAAATTATTAATATTCCAGGACATTACACACTGCGCCATCTAGACTTATACTAACTAAGCAAACGCTTGGCTTGTGTTATTGGTTCTAATTAACGGACACAATACATAAATATGGTATAATAATTAATTCCATCAATGAATCCCTAGGCCATTGACCTCTGATTGCTAAAGTTAGCAGGTACTAATTTTGAGAATCACTGGTCGGCCAAATAAACAAAGTTAGAGTTTGCCTCATCACGAGGTTGTTCGAGGAAACATATTTGCCTCATACTCTACAACATGGCCAACCGCAACGATATCTTACCCAATATACGCCTATTTATGAATAAACTATTCCGACAGAAATGTTACTTTAAAAGTTAAAGGACATAAGCGGTTATTTTATTTATTGAACTTTTTTATTAACTGAAACCGAACTGAAACATAATTTTTATTGAACTGTGTGGCCCTCTTTCACGACATAACACAGCGAACTATCAAAGTGATATCAGATACATTAGAGTTATAATAGCGAAAGTGACATAAGGTAAATTTATTTTGACACGCAAAGGCCAAATAATTTCTCACAGTAATTTATAAGTTTCATATAATACATCTATATATACGCTGATTGGCCGTCCGCGTCGCCATGGACGTGTGATAAGTTGTATACGGTATAGCCTGCATATGACATGTGGGCAACGTAATCTTGTATCGGCAATGTTGAAGATAGCTAGTTAGTTGTGTCTGTACTAATATGTCTCTGACTCACCACAACGCTTGTCCGATACTCAAGACTAACCACAGAATGTGATGGTACCTACCTGCACTTCACGCTTAGCTACACAATTTGTTTTAACTATATAGCCATTGCTTAGATAAAGTGCTACACAGATATAGATTCTAAAAGCAGCGATAAAAACTATATTTACCTGATTGTTTCGTGTTAAAAATAAATTAATCACTATAAAAACACAAACCACAATATATATTCTGACATGATATGTTCATATTTACATACACTTAACTTTTTTCGAGGCTTTAATATTTCTAGTAAATTAAACTAAAGAAGGCATGCTTTCATGTTATTTCAATGAAAGTTTAGTACTTACATGTTCAACAAATTGCATGTAATTCTTCTTAGCTTCTTACAGGTGCAATATCGCCTTTTCAGGGATATATGACTTTCAAGAAGCGTAGAATAGATGTTTTATGACTGGCTTGATACTTATAGTCAACAAGTTAAAGTCGTTGGCTGATAAACTATCATAATATGTCTAGCTAAGATATAGCAAACCAATTGTCCTACATATTCTGTTAAGTTATTCGTTATGAAGTATAGTATGGGTTAAAATAGTAAAACAGAACAGACAAGAAATAAATCGATAGAATTTTAAACTACATAATGTTTGAAATCTCTATACACTGGATCTAATTATTTTAACTAAGAAATATTTATTAACAAGGTACGTTTAAAAATAGATACCTAAACACTCTATTTGTATGACCTGTGACAAACTACTCAAAATATGATAACACACTCTTTAAAGTCATTCAAAAAAGCCGACATATACAAGTTAGAATATTATACGAATTCGAAGAAAGCCTTACCTAACAGGACGTGACTATTGTAGTAAACAGTGGCTCACAATTGGGCAAAGGATCTTGTTAGATTTAAAAGGAATTTATATAGAATTGACGATTTTATCTATGAGTCTGTGTTCGAAAGCTGATTTTCTTAAAATTTGGTCTAAATATATCAGACAGGCAACTTTTACTAACAAACTATTTGTGTACTTAATTGTGATTGTTTTTCTGTGAAATCTGTCACAATAAATGTTTTCTTTCTTTATTTCAAAATATGAATACTGCCAATTATAATATGCAATTTATTTTAAAAAAGTTAAAACTTTGAAGCAATAGATTTTTTTTATTTAAACTCAAACTCAACTTCTCAACTGTCTCAACTCAAGTTATTGGCTGAATACAAAACGTGACTAAATCGTCAGCGACCATTTTTTGCACTTGTTAGCAAACAACATGGTGTCAACTAAATAGTTAAGTAGTATTATATCGTGTTATACTCTACGGTCAGATTTATGATATCATATTTCATAACAAGCAGTAAATACAACACACATATGTATAAATACATTTAGGTGGCTTTATTAAGTAGATGACATCAGCTACTTGCTTTTACTGCGCAAAACTTATACTGTATAATAATAATAATAATAATAACGTTAATTTGACCTCAATAAAAAGAAACAGGAATAGAGAACATTTGAAAATTGTACTAACTATGAAATAGGGCTTAGGGCTATACACTAGTTGGTGAACCCTGGACATCAAACTAGGTCAGCACCTGTGTGATGATGTCCAGTTATTTCTTCTTATAAAGAAACAATAAAGCTAGTAATAATATTGAGGAGAAAAGTTATGAAGTTAGTGTTTTACATTGAGCAAACTTTACACAACACAACAACAATCTTCCCAAACGAAATCTATATAAACATCGCGTACCTAGTATATTTTATACAAATATCAGTCCAACTAAAAATAAATTTCTCACAATTTCAAGCAAATTAAATACCTACAAACCAGTAAATAAACACAGGAAATTGGGTTTTGCTGATATAAAACTTAAACCGACCCAGAAACCTTTATTGCCTGTAATAGAATAACAATTGGATGGTAAAGAACGTGGCAGTCGTATACAAATCCACGTAAACAGAGTATTAAAGCATTATGTGGTGTTATAATCCCGACGACCCCTGACGAACGATGTATTGTGTCGGCGCCGAGACGGGGTCGCCAACTAACTTCTAAGCCAATACTACTCAAAGACACCTAACTCATCTTACACATACATATACATGACTGGCCTGATAGCTTAGTTGGTAGTGGCTCTGCCTTCTAATCTAGAGGTCGCGGGTTCGATTCCCGCATGACACAAGTATTTATGTACTTAAAAAAAATTTATAATTACTTGTGTTTTGTCTGGTCGTTTGTATGTATAATAAGTATGTATTTACAAAAGAAAAGTATATAAGTATTATATCCGTTATCTAGTACCCACGACACAAGCGTTTGCTTAGTGTGGGGCTAGATGGCGCTGTGTGCAATGTCCCGGAATATTTATTTATTTATTTATTTTTAACATATGTACGTACATATTACTCATTGCACACCAATTTTTAACCGTCTTGCATAAACCATTCAGCATCCCGTCCTATCAGGCTTTAATGGCCGCGGATCAGTAAGCAAGATGGATATTTGCATCTCGTAATGTTTGTGAATGATCAAAACACACCACAAAGCGATGCTACTGCAGCTGTAATGGTAGCCTTTAAAAATACGAGTATATGAACCTATAGCTGTCAAATTTGTGACAGAACTTTCAAGTCAAAATTTAGAATTGCATTATTATATTCGGGATCATATTCGGGCCGATATCCACCAGATATGCCGTTGACGAACATGTCAAGGATCATCAAGGATAGCTTAACGTGATGCCATCAAAGATGGTGTCGAGCTCAGCTTTAGAATGCTGCTAGATTTTATTTTGTATCTGGGATGTAATAGTGTCGAAGTTTTCATCACAATGAGGCGTCTGTAGCTTTATGCTGACGATGGTTGCCAACCAACAACTACGACCAATGGGAATGCACTCATAAAATTTCCGCATCGCGGTTTTTATCCAAAAACCTCTAGTTACGTAGTACCTACGGTCTGGCGCCGGTACTGCTTTATGTAGCCATGCATCGGATACAAAAGGCTCGCATTGCATACAGCCACCTACACGAGAGGACGCTGCCGAGAGCTCGCTCATGTGATGTGACTTGCAAACATACGGATTCTGTAAGTCAGATTTCTTTAAAATATATTCTTTTAATACTTTGCTTTAGATAAAAAAAAAAATGAATAGCTTTGCTTTTGTCAGAAGTGGAATATGTATGTATGTGAAATCCGTTTTAGAAGGCTTTTCGAAAAGCCTATAAAAAATTAAGTCTATGAGTACAAGTAATATACTCTAGTAAATATGGAATTATAAACATAATTGCGATCATTATCTAACTTGTTTCATTATGCAAAATGTTCTAATAAATCGCTTTAATGGAACAGAAGAAACGTTATAAATTCAGTGATGACAAATAGTTTAACATGCCTATCTTGTTATTCTTCGATTAAAATCAGATAATGTTTGTGATAACGTCATAAAATGATAAACATCAATTACTGCGAGCCTAAGAATTTACTTCCTCCCTTTTCAATTAAACATTGTGATGTGCAATAATAAAACTGTACATTCCGTTTGTACTTAGAAATGCATTTTTGTGTAAAACCGTTACGACTACCTTCAGTATTTTTTTCTTTACAATTAAGTGGTCGGATTCTTTACTTTGTATAAAATTCCCACGATTTTTTTGTTTGTAAAATTAGACAACGCATAAATGGGAAATCCTAAAACGTAGATTCTGGTTTAAAGCCAATGTTTGCTCATAACATTACACGATAATGAACCGTCTAATGAACACATATTCGTGCTCTCGACTCTTATTCTGCCCACTCTCAAAACCACACTTGGTTATTGTTTGCTAACTAAAGCTTATTATTATGGTAATTCCATTTTAAATGTTGCTTAGTGAGTTGAATATATTACAGTAAATAACAAATGCCCTGTTATCTTTCAAATCCCTTCTGATAAAATAACGCTCCGATGAAAAGAAACTATGTGTAGAAGGAAAAGGAAATTGAATTGTGAGCGAACGGATTTTTTCCAATTCAGCTCGCAATATTCAATTTGTGTATCATTTCCTTCCAAAAAAAAACTTTCTAATACAATAGGACAATGCTATTTTGTGGGCTCTATAGTATATACGTTATACATGGCTTTGAAAGAATGTTGCTGATATAAAAATAGTGGGTGGCCTTTTCCGTCTTAAAATTACGTCTATGTTTGTTATGAATATTTATAATCCTAAAAAAGGACCAAAGTGAATGTTCTATCCTCACAAATAACCTCTTTAAAAGGACGCGCTAGAGTCGTGAGATCGAACGAGTAAATCGGATTAACGCTAACGCCTCCAAAGCAATACCTAACTGTATCATTTAACGCTTTACTTGACAGGATGACACTTGAGATTCTTCACACAAAGTATGTGTATAAGTAAATACGAGCCTTTTTAGAGATCAGTGGGACGTTTTTTGTTTCTTTGGATACAGTAGAGACATATAGTCAAAGAAAAATACTTCGTAGAAACAATAAAGTGTAAAAATAAAAGAGGGTAGTCGAATATAGGTCAGAGGCGTCATCTCGTGGATTCCCCGAGGTAGTTATTGTATAAGTTAATAAATTACATGTAGCTTGTTCTTGGTTGGACGCGTCTCGGGCAGAAATTGATGGTTTTAGTGGCGACCTTAATTAATTTAAAGCGCGCACTTTCGTCTTTATCAACTTGAGTGTGCTGTAAATTAGTTTGATTAGTTTAATTTACCAGGAACTATATGCATACATTTTAGAATTGAATTTCTTCAACGGCAACTTAACTAACAAAGAATACGAAGGCATTTGTTAAATGATAATATTTTCAGTACCTATTTACGGCTAAAATGTTCAAATACATTTTAAGATAATCTTTGAATTACACCCTTCTTAAATTACTCTAATTAAGCTTTTAAAGTATTGCTTTCTCGACTGTGAGAAACTTGGTAAAATCCTTCTTAGATAAGGTTAAAGATCAGCGTCCGTGGAAAACTAAGTTAAATTAAGGAAATGTTTGTTAACATTGTATCTACTCGAAACCAATTAAAGGTACGCAATTTTATAAAGGACTCAATTTATTACAGGAAGTTGAAAGAAGTGTTCTTTAATAATCAGGCAAAGTAATTATTTCGCTTGGATAGCACATTGCTGGCTGTGGCCCTACAAATTACTTCAAGCATGTACTGTATAGTAAATGTGTGTCGCTAAAATAGATAGATAGATAGACATTTCTTTATTGTAACACACGATATAAATTACAAAGAAAGAAAATAAAAATTACTTAGATATACTAGTGCCACAAGTGGCGAACTTATCGCTAAAAGCGATCTATTCCAGACAACCGTTGGATCAAACAACGTGTTTCAGGAGCCTATAGATTGAGAGCCAGTTCCATTCTGTTTGGGTTACAGTGTCTCATTTATGGGTGTCACTTCAGATGTCCTGGTTATCAAATGCCTAACAGTTTATTTTTAAATAAAACCTATTTATAAACTCTTCTTTTGCATGTTTCTCATTGACCTTCACAGATGACTGTTTCCTACAATGACACTAGAATGTTTATAGTGGCTATCTTTGAAGTCATTCATACTGCCCCTGGATCCAGGCCAATGTTTACTGCAGTTATATTCAGTACCTGTCGATAATAAAACTTCTACCGTCTAAATAAAGCGTCATTAAAACACCTAGCGTCTTTGTTACGAAATAGGTTTTTCATGAATGCCCGTAAACTTGGGGAAAGTTTATTGCTATTAAATCAAATATCAAAGTTGCAAAATAACTCTATTATTCTCTATATCGATATGATCGTTTGCGTTTGAATCTCTAAATAAATAGCACACAGCCACAGCTAGCCCCAACGGAAGACCAGCGCTGGTTGCTTCCACACACCCAGCATTATGCTGAGTTGGGGCTGTGTTGTGGCAGATTTTATGTTTGTTTGTTTATTATGTTCTCACTCGTGTTTGTTTTTCTGTTAAATATGTCACAATAAATGTTTTCTTTCTTTCTTTCTTTCTTTCTAGTAAATAAACAATTCAGGAGACCAGGTAACCCTAGTAGCTCCATACTAAGCTAATGCTTTTGTTATGATTATTATGGTAAATAACGGTAATCTGATCCGATACTAGGCAAGCGTGCTACATCTTAGACTACAGTGGTGCTTAACATCAGGCAGGCTGTCAAACGCAAGCTTATTCCGTGTTAAAAAAAACTCAAAGCATATCTTAGACAGCGGTCATCCAATTTCGATGCAACTTCGAGTTATATTGTCCTAACAGTGTCTGCTTTGTTCCAGACACACATAGCATGCTGACCCGCTGGCTGGCCCTGGTGCTGGTGGCGGCGTGCTGGCGCCTGGCCGCCGCCTGCTCGTGCTCGCTAGAACACCCGCAGACACACTTCTGCAATAGCGACTTTGGTAAGTAGCGTTTTTATTTTAAGCTAGTGTGTCTAGGTGGGTGAAATGAGTGTGGCTGAGCTTACGTACCCTCGTTGCCCATTGAAGCGGCTGTTTTTCAATTAAAATAGAAAGAATTTTTTACTTTTGCTTTTCCTTAAACGTATGTTTTTTTTACCGGACAGCCCATAATTATTTATGCATGATTAACTGACCACGTTGCCGTCAAAAATCCAAGTTCTTCTGCAAATTAATTACAATAAAATTAATGTCCGTCTGTTTTAATTTATTCCATCAACGTTGAAGCGAAAAATGTTTGCCTGTCCTAAATGAAAAGTTTGCAAGCTTTTTAGTCGAACCGAGATTTTAATTACCGTTTTTATAAAATCATTCATTAAATACATAATTGTATCTTGCTACAAATACGCCGCGTATTTAAATAGTTAATAATATACATACCTACCTATGTATGTGTTTGAATATGTTTATTAAATTGATAAATTTAATTAATTTTATTTATTTTTTAACTATGTAATAGCAAATTAGAATTGTCATTCGATTTTCATATTTACCTATTTTGCTATTCTGAGATTTTCAGCGAATAACATTTTAATTGTACTTACTTACTTGTGATTTTTTTATTTCAGTAATCGTCGGCAGAGTACAAAAAACGTTTCGAGGCAAAGAATTCTACGATGCATACAAAGTGAAAATACGAAATATATTCAAAGTGAGTAACACTTTTTATTGGAAATTACGAAACCTATGATTGATTGTGATATTTATTGTGATATATCAATATAGTTGAGAATTCAGAGCAGGCGCGAGGATATGTCTCGTAAAACTGCAGTCGTAATATTTTAAGATACCTACGATATTAAAGAGAGCAAGGTTTCGTATCAAGGCCTGTTACTTTTTATCGCCCCCATTGTCGTAAGATACAATAAGTCGTGAATTAATGTTTATGTGGAAGCGATAATCGTTTGATTGTTATTTGTTTGGGGTAGAAGGCGCTGTGAATTGTTTCGGAATATGTATATGTTTATTTTATTTTCAGGCGACGCCTAAGGCGCGAGTGGCGCTGGCTTCAGGGCGCCTCCTGACTCCTTCACAAGAGTCTCTGTGCGGAATCACGCTGCAGCCGAGAGAAACTTACGTTATTACAGGTACTATATTATTATATTTTCCTTAGACTCTTTCCTGGACTAGTGGGTACGCTTTACTGTCAACATATACCATGTTTTTTTTTGCCTGCATGAGTATTTTGTAATCAGTTGTTGAAATGTTTAGAAAACTTTTGGATACTCGTAAAATTAAATTTATTACCATACCATGGCAAAACAAATAAAGAGAGAGAAACAACAGAGACCTATGACGTAAGTAGACATCGAATTTTAGTAGAGAAGATCATAACTTCAGCCCTACAAATGTTTGATTTATTATTATAACCTTGCTCAGTTATAATATTATGGACAAACAAAACATGATCTCGCTACTGAAGTCATTTGAACCCACGCTAATAAATAAAGTAGACTTGCAAATGAAAACAGATCATTTACAAGCCTACACAAACAAACAATATTTATGGTCATTGGTAAACGCAAATTGAGATTTTGGTAAGCTCTAGTTACCGAGTTATTTGCTAATAAACTGAATCATCATGTCAGTGGAGCGGGGTTTTTATGGCTCTGAGCGTAAAAATATAAGTAAAGCCTTGTGGTGAAAGTATATTTTTCGTGCAGAATTTATGTGATCCTGCAGTAAATAAATAAATAATAAATATTTCAGGACATATCACAGCGCCATCTAGCCCCATACTAAGCTTACGCTTGTATCATGGGTACTAGATAACGGATATAATACATATATACTTTTCTTTTGTAAATACATACATAATACACATAGAAACGACCAGACTCAACACAAGTAATTACAAATTTTAGTAAACATAATTTTGATTTTTTACCAGCTGTTGTGCCATATTAATTTACGATTGTCATAGTACGGCAGTCGTTAAACTATGTCAGAGGCCCTTACGGCGGCTCTCGACACCAGGGTTGGCCACTCTCATTCGATAAGAAGAAGAAGAACATACGATTCTTTGTCAAAAGCGGACGTCATTAGTTTTTCTTGAGGCTTACCTACGCAATGGTTGATTTTATGAGCTCGTGAGAAAATTCTCTAAAAATTCTTTATAGATCACAGGGTTATTTGTAAGGCCTAGGACGTGCCTATGTCGTTCACGCGACGCCCAAACCTGCTCCTGATCTGTACTAACATAAATATTTTACTAACATACTAACTGTTACATATTTTTTCCAACTTTCCAGGTAAAATAACGCACCTAGAAGCGCACGTGAACCTGTGCTCCTTCGTGACCAAGTGGCGGGAGGTGACGCCGCGCCAGAGGAAGGGATTCAGGCTGCTCTACAAACAGGGATGTACTTGTAAGGTGGGTAGTTTACGAAATTTAGTATTGTTGTTTGTGAAACTATGTAGAAATATGGTACTATTTAGCATTGAAACGCTACTCTTTAAACGCATTTAGCGTTAAAATAGTACCTATTTCTACTTAGTTTTGGTATATTTTACCAATTTTGAAGAAGCATAGCGCAAGTATCTAACTACTTAAATCATTCTGTAGATACTAGTTTGTACATTGATTTTTGTAAATGTAAGTAGATGTTAACAGAAATATATTGAAAAAATCAATCATTCCAAAATATATACTTACAAAAAATTATAACACACTTCAAAAATTAACGTGAGATAGAATATTTTATAAGGTAAAATAGCTGGTACCTAATAGCTGTGCTAATAGTAAGGTCCCAGTGGTCTAATTTAAATGACGTAGGTTGAACACGTTTCTAATCGTTAACGCGACATGGATTTATATTCCCAAATGGAATTTCCAAATATAAATAGCGTGAGATACGATTCCAATTCAGTGAACAAAAGTCACATTAAAGTCACGGTTCATAAAACAACGAAAATTAACTTACGAACTTGGCAAAGTTATCCACTTTAAGTTGCAAATTGTTTAGTGTGTATTTTCGAGAACTTTCATCTATTTTAGATAGAATGTATGTAGGTTTAGTTTTAATCTCGTAAATAGTTCACTATAAAATAGTAAATATAAATAAAAGGGTTAAGTTAAGTGTGCAAAATGTTTGCCAAATTTAAATATCTGTGATTTTCATAGATTACTGTTTTAAAAGTTAATCATATCTATCATTTTACGAGTAATATAACAAAAGCTATAAAACTATTTTATAGATCTACCTACTTCATAACTTTACGAGGAGCAGATTAGCTCAAACCTTGAACAGATGTTATTTTATGACATAGGTAGGTACTTATAATGAATATGTCATATTATGAATTCTATTTTTTTTTTGTAAAAATTACTATCTGATATTTATAGGTCATAAACATGGAAATAGGGCCAGAACTGACAGACTGATAAAACTAATTAAGCTGGGATATTTTTGATGCAATGTTTATCTAAATAAGGAACCCAAAATAATTTGCGAAATAGCGAAATTATATTGTTAGAACTCATCATATATTTTATTGAAATCTGGATCATAATTTCATTCTCACTCTAGGCCTAGTTTTGACGAAACCACATGTTTGTATTACATGTCAATAATTTTACGGATTTAAGAACTAGACACAGGATCTGGGATTGGATCTAGTTTTTTTTTAATTTGTGGAAGGACGCTATTAATAGTCACCCAACAAAGTATCTGTCCAAGAGAACTCCCCTAACGATGTATGTATTTATGTAATTCTACGGGAGAGTCACGACCCCCAATGATTAGGAATACAAAGAAAGGGAGTTTTTTGTGTCTGAATATGTCATATCTAATCACATGTGTCCTCTCATTCCAGGTGCACGTGACCCGTCGTCGCACGAAGTCCCCCAACACGTGCGTCACTAACAACGACGAATGCTTCGAGCGACACGGCATCTGCATGCACGACCGCGAGCGACGCTGTCGATGGACCAGGTACATACAACTAACTTCTGTTTATATTCTGCTTAATGCATTAAGATTGGAAAAAAACAGACGAATCAGGAAAATAATGCTAGAAGAACCGTAGGGGCGCGGGGTAGGTACATCGGGGTCGGAGTTGATGAGACTCCACTACCAATTAAAACCTACCACGATGTCTTTTCGTCCCGGCAAGGAAGAATTTCTCAATTCTAGGGCATAATAAAATCATCCGTGATGACTAAAGTATTGGTCGATGAATATACTAGAACGTTGGGCTTCGCGATCTTTGTTTTTGTTAAAGCTTTAGTTTCATTCACATAACTTCTCTACACTTGCTACTGGTCATTGTAATAACTAAGAACAGACGTTCTAATATACATTGTATTCGGAATTCATCACAAATCCAGGCAAAAACCAAAACACACTCACATCCTGTAATCCGAACGCGTAGTCCTATTTGAATGAAAAAGGAAAATAATTATTGTAAAGCTTGGGGCTGTGGTTTTGCGTATCTCTCAGAAAGTCAACACCTACAATGTGATTACACGCAAGCCTCAAAGCGGATTGCAATCCAAACATCCCTTTGATGCTCTTTCCTCATTACCAAACAACACAAATAAATTTCGCAGATTACTTCTATTCAGGGGACAAGGTTACTGGTAGCTTATGAGCAACCTTTTGTGGCTTTAGGATGCCCCTACTAACTTCTATTGTTTTTGTCTGTCTTATGACTTAATCTCGGTGTGTTTCGGTAGTCTCGTTTGAGAGACTCATTCTTGTACAGATGTTCCCCATCCAGGGCAACAGAGTCCTCTCAGGTTACCTAATAATGAACAAGTGCCTGACTATTTATAAAATCTTGAACCAAAAAAAATCCGTCAATTTCCGAAATTCTTTCACGATTCCACTGTTTTATACAAACAACCAAATAACAAAGATTGCTGTTATTGTTGATGTTTATGTACTAAAACTAAACCTAAAATAAAAGATCTTCTAAAATAGCTCTGTATTACTGTTAAATTCACACAAAAATATGACACATGAAACTTCGTTACAATAACAGATTAAAGTAAACAGTAGCGGAAGCTAAGTTTACGTTACGTTAAGTTTAATATTAGTTTAAGGATTAATGGATTCCAGGGAACGCTTGATCCAAGTTATTGTAACACATGCGTGGTTAGAGAGCCCTTTATAACTCCGCTGGCATATTTATTGACCTTTGTAAAGTCCCGTTTATTGATTACTCAGTTTTGGCACGAAACGAGTAAAGGTTTAAAGACTTTATTACAGTGTACCTATATCAGTTGTAAATGCACTGAGTCTCATTTTATCGCAATTGTGTAATTGTGCTTGTTATTTTTAATTTGGTACCAATATAATGGATTTGCTAATTGGAAATTATTTTGTCCACAGAGCCCCAGCACTAACGCGATGCCTGCAATCTCATAACTTCAACAGCACGATGACTTGATTCAAATCGAAGAGAATAAGTATTTTAATGTACCTTTACTATCACGTCCTCACAAGGAAACAACAGTAACTACTAATTAATGAGCTAAACTATGCAGCTGTGTCACACTTAGCCAAATATCTCACTAACAATAACGTTTTCTAAGGCGAATCACTTAACCATTCAATATTTATAGAAATTCAATTACAAACCAAATGTAATTGGCCAATTCTATCAGGAGCACCAATGTAATTCAAAAGTATTTTTAAGAGATTCTTATTTTCCTCGGACGTTCCAAAATTGTTGTTTGTCTCTCCAGACGAAATTAGTTGTAGCGTTATTTTTGTATTATTTATTTGTAAGTTAATTATTGTAAATTAACATGTTATAGTGATATTTAGGATTAAAATTAAAGTTTTTAAACACACCTAACATTTGATTTTTATTACTTATCTTTAACTTTCCTTCTTAGGTAGCACACAAAAAACTTCTGGTATTTTTATAACGCCTGCAAAATAATGAAGAGCAAACCGCAATCTTCACTTGATATCGTGGCACAACAAGTTCACGTTAAAACCAACATAATGCACTCCTGTCTTCAAATCTTATCTAGGTACTCACCATATCCGTGTGGTTATGGTAGTATGTCTGCTCAATGAGAGGGAAGTTCTCTCGGCCCAGACGACGCTGCAGTTGCAGAAGATGGCCGAAAACCCAGGGCCGATCCTAAACATACATTCAGCACATTTATGACTAGTTCCGGTTTAAATAAATAAATATTCCGGTACATTGCACATAGGGAGAGGAAGAGTATTGATTAAAAAACATATGTGTGAAGTTTACACTTTAATAGGCTGTTGAACGATATCAATCCCCCAAATGAATGCGGTTACTGCTTGTGGCTTTCGTGTAAGCTTCTTAAAATTGTTTAGTTACTTCGTAAACAGACTGTATTTATCAATGTCGATGATTAGATATACGTAGTGTTTACTGTAGAATTCAATAAAAGACTTGATATTTATTAGCATATACATATTAAGCTCTCAATTTGTCTGAAAATGCACTTTCTATTTGATTTTGTTTAGAAATTAAAGTTTACCTGATCGCCTTTAAAATTTGAGTCTAGGAAGCCATTACCTGGAAGTGGTAGATAGAGTTGAGGCTGTTGATGGAGGGCACTCCCCCAAACTTGAGGCCCAGCAGCAGCGCGCGGTGGTCGGCGCCCGCATCGCGCACGTTCTGCCGCACTAGCACGAAGTCAGGCCTGGGGAAATACAGTAAGTGGAACACAAATCGGGTATCTTTTAAAGATTAGAGTTGCCAACAAAACGATTGAGTAACTACGCTTAATTTTACGTTTTAAGTTTTTTTTTAATTCCACACTTACTGCTCACTCAGCCAGAGCATATGCTTATATTGCTTATATTAATTAAAAACTACATAATTGCTATTTACATTGCTCTGGGGTAGAAATGTGTGTTAGCAAGTTTTTGAAGCTCACAACAATAAATTCATTTCTGTTTTGTCTATCTGTCGAAAAAAACTGTAAATGCTTAGTGTTACAGTGGTGCTTCTTAGGCATTCTTATGTGGACGCTGACAGTTGTATTTCGGCTTGAAGGGCGAAGTCTTGGGGGAAATTAATGCTAAACGAGATTAGTGCCTATGTCTCAAATTGATCATAATCTAAAATAAAAAGAATGCTCATAGTATTGTTAATGAGCGTCAAAGAAACACTTACTTGAAGCACCTGGTGACTTTAGTCCCGCTGCGGTACACCGCCATCGAGACGTTAGATCCATCCCCAGTCGCAGTCACAGACAGCTCCTGTACATTAGAATACATCTAATATTCCGCCACAAACTATAAAGCGATCAGATCCATTCGAAAAGGCCGATATATTACGCTATTTTACTTTTATTGCTCGTCCCCGCCGACTATTAGCTAAGCGGTAACTGCTAAAGCCGTATCATTTACATTTCATGCGGGTTGGATTTCACGACTGTATGGGGCGCTAAGTTCGCCAAATAATTTAATATCTTGCGGGAGAAAGGACGAGCTCAGAGTTGTCAAGTGGCAGGTCGACAGGTTGCGAGGAATTTCAAAGTAGTTGCTACCTTAGCAAGTGGAGTTCGTAACATTATCTGAATTATGAATACCTGGCGGTGAACTTTGTGTCGTCAACCTTTAGCGCTGATTTGGCAAGGTTAATGGGATATATGGGAAACTTTACCTCAGATCAGTTGTGAAGAATTGTTATTCATAGGTAAGTATTAAACAACGGAACAAACGAGATGTCGCAAAAAAAACATAAAGCTGAAAAAGAGTCGTAAAAGCCCTGCTATAAAATATTAACACGGTTCAAAACATAATAACTGAGAGGTGCTACCTTTTACTTTAGGTGTGTTTAGGTATACAAAATAGCCATATATGTAGGTAAAAATAAGTGTATATTAACCTATAAGGATATTTTGTATACCTACTATAATTGACCGATTCATTACGTCTGCACATTTGCAATGATAAGTAAGTAATTTGTAAGGCTTCTAAAGCTGGCAATGTCTCTGGCACAGAACTCAGTAAATAAAATCACATCACACATAAAAGCGAACGTTTGTGAATGTGTACATATATGTACATATATCTGTTACTTTTTCATGAATATACGGCTGAACCAATTTGTCATGAATATAGATTAGAGTCCTTTTTTGTCGAATCAACGCTGGTAAAACCGCAAAACGGCGCCATTACATTGTTATAATATTCATTTACCAGATATCACTTATTTTATTCATACGGAATACTGGGATCATTTAATAAATCAAGCTGTATAAAAACAGGTCAAAACTCATCAAAAAGAAAAGTCGATCGATACGACACGTGACCAAAATACTGACGCTTTCATTGGCGGAATAGCTAAAAGAGGGATAAAGGAAAAAGTGAGTTATCCAACCGCTGAGCCCTTTATATGAAATAGGTGAAGGAGCTATAGCTGCAACAACTACAGCTATTAGAAAATAAAACTAAATCATAGTATTCATACGGTAAGTATATCAATTTGACCGCTAATTTCTTCTACGCGTCTGTATAGCTGGCATCGGATTTGTAAACAGGAATAAAAATCTCCCCTATACAAAATACAAATAATTTATAAATAAATGTCAATTTACAGGTCAAAATGTGATATAAATTTGTATAATTTAGTATTCAAGAAGAAAGTGATTCAAGAAACTCACCTACTGAGTAGATTGTTTTACTCAAAAGTAACAATTTCAATTTTGTTTTGAATATATTGGCGGAAGCTGCGTACTTGATATTATTGGACAAGTGGTTATATAAAGTCGGCCCTCCTACAACCTCCTATGAGTACAACAATAAGGTGTTCTAATGTGATCTTACATTGCGTTACAACGCGCCGAGTTTATATCAGTGCTGTTGTATTGCAACGTTAACCCACAACAATGTCAACAATGTTATATTATGTATTTCACCTTGTTTTGCATGCTACATAATTTTTTTTTGTACCTTAGTCGTGTTTTAATGATTTTGCTTAATATTTATAATTAACTGTAACTTCCATAAGTATCGTATTATAAGTATTATTTTAATTGTTTTACTTTAGTTTAACTTACTGAACTTGGATCTGTTTGTGATCATGTTGTGCTCGCATGTGTTTGATGCACAGAATGGATCATTACCTTTAAAGTGTTATGCTGTTACTCATGTATTTTCTGTGTATTGCGTTGAGTGCCTAATAAAATAAAATAGATAAATAAAATTGACTCTGTAAATCCAAACCTTGAACTCTGCTTGCTCGACGCGTATGTCCCACTCCCCGGGCAGGCGTCGTCCGCGGAAGTACTTGGACCAGTCCGTGTTCTGGTCGTCGATGACCAGCAGCGTGACGCAGCGGTCGCGGTTGTAACCACGCCCTACTGATGCTACCGATGTTACGCTGCCTGTTGGAGACAAATAGTCCGTCTTAGTATATCAATCATAAAGGAGAGGAATTCAAAATGAGCCCGAATTCACGCTAATATTGCTAGAAAACTCTTTAGAGCTTAGCACCATATTACTAGCCTGAGTGACTCCTTTTGTCGGATGTAATGTTAAATTTATGAGTAACTTCTAAATGCATATCTATCACTGTGCTGAAAACATAATATACCTAGCAAAATCAGAGGTATTTCTTAGTGTGTTAGGGATAAATGCTGTAATATTATCTTTTTCGTTGAGGATATTTACGAACGACTGACATAGATAATCAAATACGAAAATATGCCTCAGAAAATAGTGGTTTCTATTAGACTGTTACGTCTTACCGATCAAGCTGGCACCCTGATCGCGAGCAGCGCCCGTAAGCGATTGCACACGCTGCAGCAGGGACTCCCGAGACTTGGCCGGTGATGAAGGCGCCGAGGTCCCGCGGGAGCCTCCGCGGAGGTTCAGGGACAGGTCACTGCCGCCCGCGCCGGAGGCCGAGACCGCAGCGGTAGCTGAGGGCGCCGGCGGAGGCCCAGAGCCGCTGCCGATGCTGCCCCCGGTCGCTACACCAGAAAATTATGTTTACTTTTATGGATGGATATTATAGTTTTATTAGGACCAACGAATAATTTCAGGCCTGATCTTACAGGCGGGCACAGCCTAAAATATTGTATAACAAAAATAATACTTTATGATTATAAGTTAAGTTGCAAACCCCTTTTTATGACGGAACGAGTAGATCGTATGTTATCAGTTACACATTACCAATAGGTTATAATAAAAAGGTCTTGAAAATTTGTCTACAAATTGGAGCTCGTGTGGCCTTCGCCACCCGACCCAGATCAAATAGCGATCGACGCGTCTCGTAACTTGCTCGGTTATGTCGTCTTTCAGACGATTTACTCCAATATATACAAGTTTTGTGGCTCACCCAAACATATGTATAATAAGCCCTTGTCATTTTATACAGCATAATTTTGTGCTACGTAATAAAATGGTACTGTAAGTAGATTGCTAATGATTGAATAAGAAAATGTTGAATTGTTAGCAAACGTGTCACTGCATCCGTCTTACTTATTAAATAACAAACGTTCATCTTTGTCATCATTATCATCATCCGTCTACCCAATCATGGATCAAACAAGAGATTAGTTGTTGTTTTAGTTTTTGTTTTTTCTTCACAAAAGTAGCTTTAACAATGAGTTGTACTAGTATTATTCAAGTTAGCACATAAGAAAACGTGTGTGATTTAAAATAAAATATTACTAACAATAACGGGTATTCTCAAACACCTCTATAAGTTGCAAGTGTCCATAGGTGACGGTGACTGCTTATCATCAGGCAGACCGTTTGGCTTTTTGCCACTTTTTATAAAAAAAAAAGATAGTCGCACTCACCCTGGGAGGCCGGCCTCTGATTCTGCGGCTTGGGCTGGCTGGTGGTGGCCGGGCGGCCGGTGTAGGGGTCCACCTCGCCCTCATCGCACTCCGACTGCAGGTCCCCGGAGCTGAATCTGCGCAACGCCTCCGCTGAGCTATTCCGCGCGCACCACCGCACGGACCGGGCGTAAGGAAACACCATGTAGACACTCAACTCACTCCCTAACTATCTATTCCAGCTTTAGTATCAGTGGCGTAACTGATTTTATCACAGGAAACTCGGGTATTTGTCTCGGTTTCTGTAGCGATTTTCGCAAAAGCAACACGACGGTCGAAGATGGAACATTCCTAAATTGGAATGGATACTGGATACTATAGAAATGTTAGGATGGCCAAAATGACTTGATCCTCCATCACTATCAGTTACAAGCTTTTGTGTTAGCGAATGATTTTGCTTAAAGCTCCTGATAGAGAAGTTACCGCCACTGCCTGCTATCCTATCTCTACTTATACCACTCCAAGGTATTTCAATATCTTCCCGTCAAAGTAAGTTTAAAGCGCAAAACGCCCAACTCAAAGTTGTCTTGAACAGATTCAACACCAAAGTTTTCCGTCATTCAAGCCGGCGTAAAATCGTTTAAACTTAGGTGCTAAGTTAGCAAACATTTAAAATCGACGAGAGAATGGGTAAATAAAAATAACTGGATACATTCGAATGCAAGAACAAATCTGAAGCGACAACATCGATCACGGCGATGACATCGAGGCACGAGGCAAGCGCCATGCATTGTTTTGGGCGAATGTGACATTCGAGGGATATAAAAGTCCACCGAATGGCAGCAGTCGCGGTCGCGTCGGTTGGTTGAGCTGATTAGTGCTACACGTGGTGTGGGAGTACTGGAGGACCAGGGTGTGGGGGGTGAGGGGCGGGGGAGGCAGGGAAGCTCCGTGCGGAGGAATGCGCGGTGAAGCGGTTTTTGGCCTTTTTACGGTGCCATAAATTTGTTTTAATTTCTCGCAAGCTTAAAATTACGTCGTAATTAATTTAGGTGCTCGCAAATTATTACCCTACGGCTCGTGTTTTATACGCGTGATGAGCTCTGCTAAAATCAGATAGGATTAAACACTTTTCATCAAAATTCGAGACAAATTTCTAAGCTCTACAGTCTACATAGATTCTACTCAGTCTACTGTTAAATTGAAATGAAGAGAGGAAATCTATAATTACTCTAGACATGTGTTGGGTATTAAGGCATCGTAACAAGTATTTTCACTTAAACATTTACAATTAGATAGGCGGTAAGGACATTACCGGATACACAAATCAGGCATTAAATCAGTCGTTTGTATCTTTCGTACACAATAGATTCATGTGTGACTTTTTTAGATTTTTTCAAATACGAGAGTAAAGTAACAAATTGATTGATTGAAATAGCAGATTTGAATATTTAGGTAAGACAGAACATAAAAAGCAAACGGCGTTTTATTTATATTGAAAATTCAGAAAAGAAAAGAAATCAAAAATGTGACTTTTTGTGGAGATACGTTTTCACTCCTACATAATTGAAGTGTTTCTGAATAGAGGCTACCGTGAGTGGATACGCCTTTAGGGGCGCCAGTGAAACTTATGTTCTCAGAGAAGTCAAATGTTCCTAAATTCTATAAATTATACCTATTTATCGCAAAAGTTGCTAGTAGCGTACAGCTTATAGTGAAGGTTTGAATGAAATGTCATAATGTAAAACGGTAGCCACATGGATTGGCAGATGTGGTTGTAACTATTCGGTAAGATAGAAATTACAAGAAAGCTTAGTTAGGTATCTCATGCGAGCACGAATAGCTGGAAGACTGATGATACAATACTGTAAATTAATGAATGTAACGAACAATACACATAGGTAGATACCTATATAAGTTACACGAGCAATAATAGTTAATGAGCCATTAATACAAAAGACAGATATACGAGTAAGTAAATGAATAAAGAATACATTTATGAAAACACAGGAAAACAATCAATATAAAGCAAAAACATCTTACTGTGACATAAAGTTATGCTCTATCTATTAGAGCATCTTCATTTTGACAGCTGGCATCTTCACACGTTTTACATCAAATTCGCGGGAAATAAATCAAACTACGAAATCAAATATCATGCTATATTGAATGGACAAAGCATAGTAATATACTTATATCTTTATTTCCTTCTTTTTTGATCATAACTTTGAATTGTGTCAGTTCTCAAGTTAAATAGTATGTCTTTATATATAGGTTTTATTAACCAGAACACTTATTATTAATTTTAAAGTAAAGTATTGCACGTACCTTCGTTTCAAGTAATTGACATTGGAGGTGAAGGAGGTTCGGAAGCTTGAGAAAGACAGTGTGGCTGTGGTCGCGGCCTGCGGGCCACAGATCCCTGGGCACCCTGCACGCTCTATTTTGACGTCCACTGCAATATAGGAAAAATCAGACAAAAATAGTATAAACATCTAAATATATAAAACTCAAAGGTGACTGACTGACTGATATAGTGATCTATCAACGCACAGCCGAAGTTACTGGACGAGTCGGGCTGAAATTTGGCATGCAGATAGATGTTACGACGTAGGCATCCGCTAAGGATTTTGGTTAATGCCACTTTTAAAGGGGTGAAATAGGGCGAGCACCCTCTAATTCATTCAAAATAACTCTGGACTAATGCCACATAGTCAAAAAACAATGTGTCTTCCGTGGGAGGATCAGGACGCCTACCACGATGTATTCACCAAAGATAATTCACGATTGATTTGTATTAGGATAGCCATACATCGGAGAAGACAAATTATTAAGCATAAACAATAGACAAATAATGAATAGATGGCCTTAGCAAATACAGATACTTCATAAGATTCAAGTTTGTGCTCATGTGATCTAACATTTTACTCGAAAGCAATTCGTACAAAATTTCAATTTATTTATAAAATTCACCAAAACCCAGAGGCAAATAAAAGAAAACTCATTCAAAAATAAAAACCACGACATTGAGAAATATTCTTCGACAATAGATTTCCCTGGTGAATTCTGGAATCGTGTACTCATACTTTTTAATGAACAAGTCTGTAAATATTTACACTTTGTGTAACATTTACTGAAGTAACATTTAATTTGTACAAGTTTGCAAATTACGAGGTAACTTATACATACAGTCGTCAGTTTGACATTCAAACAAGGTAGGAAATTTCAACGAAAAATTAAGAAAGTTGGGTATAATCCGCACTTAACCTTTTAACCTTTTTAATGGAATTAATATGAACCATTCCTGTCGTAAACTCTGTTCCTAATATTTTTCATTTTAGTTAAAGGTCAGACAAGATGTACCTTCAAGGGTTCAAAGGTAACACGAAAAACGCAAATAACGTTCGATTTTCTTCAACCCATCATCGTAAAATATGCAAACAAACAAATTAATCCGCTTTTGGCTCGGTCGGCAAGCTAAGTGTGTGCCAAAAGATTTCCAACTTCAATATTGAAACATAAATTCTTAAGCTAACAAGAAAGGGAAAGAACATATGGATCACTTATTCAAATAGGATAAAGTAAACATAAGAAACTTACCTCGGGATATCTACTCGCAAATGCGAGAGAAATGTCAACAATGTAGCGGGGCTGCGTCGGATGCCTCACACCACCTGCCGACCAATACACTAGTCAGGATTGGAGCATCTTGCCAAGTCATAATAAGCATATTGTCAAGCCAATAGGACTAAACTATTGAAATGCATAGGATTGCATCAAGTTTTTTATATTTCCAAGTGAAAAGCGAAAATTATTTTGCTAAGTGATTTTCCCCGTTTCCTGGGACTGAAAAAAAAAACTCGATAACTGATAGCCCATAAAATTTTCTGTAAGCTCTATTTTTCACACTAACCACTGAAAGAAGTTGACTATCTAAAATGTACTGTGTGTATCAGATAGTGGTCGCAATTCCTATGTAGGGAAAAGGATTTTCCGACTATATTTTTCAGCTTCCAGTGAATAACATACTGAAATTCCTTAAGACTTCAGACCCTTCAGATTTCCACAAAAGATATCTAGGATCTTATTTTGGTTTCAGCACAAAAAAATACCTCAAGAAAATATTGCGAACAAAAAAGCTAGCGTGAAATATTTTGATGCTAGAATTCTACTTCCCTCCTTCTAAATTGTACAATACAGGTACACTTTGTACCTTCTAGCGAAAATCTTATTATCCTTGAACCAATTCGTAGCGCTATTAGTGTAAAAAGACGGCATCTGGCGTTGGTCGGAACAGCCATTTGTATTTCAGTAGAGGCTCCTAGAAACGTGACGGGAACATTTATTACGAGATCGTGGTAAAAACGTCGACAACCCCGAAATGTTGGGAAAACTTAGCTGACAAGTTATTACAGAACTTCGTGTTACTTTCTTTGCAAATTTGCATGAAACTAAGCTTCGTCTACTAAACTGGGATGTACGACGGTCTCGAGAAAACATTGCTTAAACTTAGAGAAAACTTTGCTTAAACTTATGTTATATTTATTTATGTGTTATTAACGGATGTTACTTGTCGATGTTATTATTCACATGATAAAGTTAACACGATATTTAACTCAATGACACCTGCAGAAATCGGGGTTTCTCTACATAAAGCAAAAAAAAAAACCTTAATATTGCTATTATTTTTATTAAATATTAAACTAGAAATACATTGTAGCAAATTTAGCTACGCTTTGTAACTTAGTGACCAAGTGAAAAAGTGTGTAATAAGAACTTCTGTACATATATTCGTACTAAAGTAAGGATAAAATTCAAGCTCATAATACCAAGAAATGTGTGACGTCAGAATACCCACTAATTCCTACAAGTGCCACACGAAATCATCTTTTACAAATTTCATTACCGACTGCTTCTTGCTTCTTTCATATGTATATTGACTATTTTGTATTCATGAACTGTAGCAAAAATAGCTGCGGTTCGAGCATTCATCATATTTTCTATACCGGTCCCTCTGGCCGATCTTATTTACATTTTTCTAGAGAAAATCCAACTTCGTTTGGCTATCTTTTCTTGTTTTCAGGTTTAGTTCAAAACTCCTTTCGAATCTTTTTCTGCGCTATATTTAGATGACTTTTAGAAAATGAATTGATTTGTCGTGTAACGGTTTTGATTGCGCAACACCGTTTCCAATAGCCGTTCCATAGTGACTGCTACACAAAACAAAACACAATTTACTCCATGCTACTGCAAACGACAACTATAGCGGTCCTAAGCGGAAAACAAAATCGAGTATTTCCTTCAGCTACATAACAACAAAGTTTATCACACGTTGTCGCTGTACGGAATAACTTGACGGGTATTGTCCTAAAGTTATTTGGCTAGAACATTCTGGGCACTTGCCAGATTGTTGAAGTAGGTAGAAGTAAGTAGAAACTAGCTCACGTAGATCCTAGCTTTCCTTGTTACCTAAAACATCTGCTTATGTAACGTAACCTTTTAAGGGCGTATTAAGAAACTTGTTCTCTATTACGGTCAGTATGGCAAGGGTGACTTTTAGAATGGAGAAAATATTTTATTGTAATGAACATAATTATAAATCATTTAATGCCATCGATGTGTTTTACGAAATTTCCAAGTTTGACTCGAAAACGAATCAACAAATCACAGAAGCATACGCTGAAATATTTTGATCAATAACAGTGATATCCTCATAGGGCTTCTACTCGTATGGTTGATGGCAAAATTTTCTAGGCAAACAGTAAACAGTATCAGTACGTTATATTTCTTAAGTAGGTATAGAAAAACTACTTTTATACCATACCTACTCTGAAAAGCTTATTTTATTCACGCAAAACAGTGAATAAAAAGGCCTTTTATTCACTGTTTTGTTTTTATTCACTACTTTGGTGTTTGAATTTGGAACACAAAAATATATCCGGTCTCTATTTCAATGCTTACACAAACTCCTTGCGCTAAGATTCGAAATTCAAAACCCTTTGGTGCAAATAAATTCTCGAGATTTGATTGGTCGATATTTGCGACAAGGAGTTTGGCATTAGATTAATAAATATTGTTTCACAAGTTGACCACCCTAATGATGATAATAAGAAAATTACGTTTAATTTCAGTCATTGCTCTAATTTTAATGTCCATTTCAATTAATATAACAATTCTTATTCTAACAGTTGAATCACTCGCTGCGCTCGTGATTCAATCATTAGAATCCTTCACTTGCTCGTGACTCATCTTCGGCCCTCGCTTTAAATCCGTCCTTTATTCACTAGTTGCATAATATACTATTTATATTTAGAAGCAGATCTAATTGTATCTACTTATCTTCTGATACAATTTCTCAGAACACTTGAACAAAGTAGTCCCGACTGGAGTGTGTCCTGTTGAAGCGGTTAACCCTAAGTAGGGTTGCCCACAATACTCCAACCAGACCCCAGGGCTGACCCAATTTGTATGTAAAGTGTTCTTCGTGATATAAAAATAGGTTGCGGACACTGCAGGAACTGGATACGTGCGAATGTAAATTCATTGTTCTTGGATTCGAGAATTTAAAGTGCCTAGTCATTCACTTTTAAAATAAATGTTCTTATGGCTTCCTGATTACATTACAATACTTGTATGTATAGTTGTCTTGTCACTATAGGCTCTCTTCTCCTAAAGTATGTCGAAGTGTAGGCTATAGCTGAGAAAATTTGATTAAAAAAAAACTATTCGATTGCATGATAGGCATCATTTTTTTCTTTTATTTTGTTAATCATGTTGTATATAGCAATTACATTTAACCTGAAAGCAATACCATAAGCTAAGTAATTAACAAATCGATTATCAAAGAGATAGCCAGTTTACATATAATACCTTTACATGTAGGTAGGTAAACATAATATAAACAGCAAAAATTGCTAATGTTTTTTGTAAAGGGCAAAATCCTGAACTCCTAAAATACATTTTGCGAGACGCGTGTACATTGAATAATTAACGGCTACTGTCTGCGCAGTTTTTCTCTCATAAATTATGTATTACTTTTCAACTTTGTATTAACAGCTCACACAACAAAATTTTGCGTTGTCATAGAATATAATAAAATATTGCGTTAAAATAATTTAACGCAATATTTTTAAGAAATTATAAAATTTCTTGAATAAGTAATATCATTATAATTGACTAGCCCGAATTCGAAATAAATGTAAGAGAATTTCTAAAGCAAAAATGGAGACATTGTAGAACAAAGTTGCAGACAAGCACAAATCACAACTTGAACAAATAGCGATCATTTACCACCTCCTGCGGCCGTACTATGGTATCTATTGTAAATAAATTCCTTCGTGTAATAAAACAAATAACTTACATAATGTATTTGCAGGTATAAGTAAAATATATATATCGTTGTACATATGTAATAGACGGAAGAGCGAATTTGAGTGTTTTTATAGTTGTAAAACGTGGAATATATAAAAAATATCAAAGTTTAGGGGGTATTTTTTTATAAGTCTGGATTCTTCTTTTTGAATGAGAGTAGCCAACTCGGGTGTTGAGAGTTTATCAAGCCGCCCTAAGGGCCTCTGACATGGCTTAATAGTCTGGATTAATAACCAAATGCCACTGTTTGTAAACTAAATAATAAAAACATATGCGCTGTCTGCCTCTGTTACTGTTGGTCTTTCTTTGCATTTGCATTCGTGGACTATACATTAAAATTACTTATTCGTGAGCCTCAGAAGCGTTCAGCGTGCGTGCGTTAGTTCGAACGGTATGAAGTTGGTAGTTCGTTAGATTAAACTAGCGGCCAACTAACAATTTGACAAAAATAATACCTATACAATGATACTCATATATGTTTAGAAAAAGAAGACGTCGGTACGTCCGCTGGCAGTTTGCCAAGCTGTGACGTCCAACATTACGCAAGGATCGATCCTTAGAGACCAGTAGCTGCCTCTCAGATTGTAAGGAGGTACAAATTGTGAAATTGTTCCTTATGAATATTTACAGGAGTATACAACCTGTTACTGCCTATTGTCTAAGGATTTGGTGGTAATATTTTGTGATGACAGGAAAAGTTTTGTTTAATTTAGTAACCTGTTTGTAAAATAAAAAACTCGTAACTGAAACGTACTTGATTATTTTAGATTTAAATTGAAAATGTGATCAAGTTAATATGTAGGTAATTCTATGTAACGATTAAGTCAATGTGTCTGTAAAGATATCTAATAAGAGCCTACTTTAGTACAGAGCTCATATTTACCCTTGCTTTTGCTGGCTATGCCTTAGGGCTTTAAATTAAATTGATAAATGGAAATAGTTGCTCCTCACTAAACATCCTGATGGCCCGGGGCCAACTCTGTCAGTAATGCCTACTATAAACACAAGTATTATATCAGGAACTTCCTTCGGTTGTGGTTGTAGAATTGATGACAAAACGTTTAGACAAACAAACCGTATCCATATAACGTCGTATTCACACACAATTTACTGAGTGTTAGTAAAATTACTCTCACAACATTGTGCATAAGGACTTCAAATCTTCCTCTTGATATTTTGTACCATTATTGTTAATAAATTATAACGAATACTTTGAAAATTCAATGTGAAAAGGATGCCAATGAAAATAGTAACAAAAAATGACGACAGGTAGGTACACTAAATAATGAAAAGCCTTCAAAACCTTATAAGTAAAATAACGTAATCGTTAAATTATTCTAAATATCATTAGAATAAGTTCTTCCATCCCGGAAAAACAAAGAAAGTATTTATGTGGCACTTTTTAACTAATTTATTAGTTCGACCCTTTTCAAACCCTTTTGCTTATTGGATTTGTTTAGCATGAATGGGAAATAGACTCGACATTATAACAACTACATACAAAGGAAACTTATTCTATTCCAAGTTTGTAATAGTCAAATTACTTCGGTCTACTAAGCAAGCAAGTTCGTATGAGATAGGTGAACTCTATTGTAGGCAGTTTTCAAAGTGCCCTAATTTTCTCTGATATCACTTAACGATTGATATATCGATGGAAAAAATGCATTAAATGTAGAACTTACTTAACAAAAAATTACGGTGTTTTTAAAAAAATGTATCTGAAATTAAAGAAAATTATGGAATCATCACCATAAAAGGCGATTACAAATAAAATTAAAAGTTTAGCCACTGCCCATTTTTCAGGGTTTTAACTAAAATAAATCGCGTGAAACCTCCTCTACAAAGTAATATAAAGTGCGGTGTCTCTTGGCTAGGAAAGTATAAATCACGAAAACAGTAAAGTGCCCCTGAAATCCGCAGGTATTTCATGCCGACACGAATTCAGTCTGTTCGTGCAAACAACCTAATGTAAGTAAAACATAGCATTGATGTAAAACATAGTGTAGTTAAATAGATTTTTTTAAAAGGTATCTTAATTAGTAATGAGTGTAATTATTCAGAAAATAAGTTAAAAACTTCTAATAAAAATCTTTTGGCAGCCAAAGTAAAATTCCTCAAATACAATAAGCATCATCATGAAACAGTGAAAATAAAAATCAATTCTATAAATCAGCAGAGTTTTGTAAACACATTAAAACAACAAAATCTCATTAATATTTGTATGATATTTGGTATGGAGATACATGTACTAAACTTTGGATTAACTAAGGCTATTTTTACCCTGGATCATAGCGGCTAGCAACACAGGGGCTGGTAGTAAATTATATAACTGGAGAATAAATCTCTTAACGTCACAAAAACTCTGATGTAAGCATAAAATAACGTAAAGCTCGCGTGTAATCCACCTCCATTTATCATTCTCTAGGACCCGTGTGAATCAATGCGGGGCTCGCAGACTATTACCTACGTTTTAGTACCTACCGTTAATCCAAAGAAAACTCACTTGGAAATGCATTTAGTTACCCGTAATACTCGCCGTAGTATCGTGTAAAATTGGTTTAAGAATGCGATAAAATACGAGTAAAAGTTGGTAATACTGTTTAATTTTCTTTTCTGAATTAGATGGATATGAAACTGATGTAATGCTCTGTGAATTAACTACCACGTCCTCTATAGTTTACTGCTAAAAAAGCCAAATTGTTACCCATAAGATGCGTAAATTGCTACTGGTTAAAATGTTTTTTTTTTAAATTTCATAATTTTCATATTGGTTTTCCTTACTTATTTAAATCTGAAGATTCAAAGAACCATCCATCGTATGTGCAGCTCTGCAGGACACTGATATGTTTCGGAAAAACTCGGACTAATCAGTGACTTTGCGGCAACGTTCCAAACACTAGTTATTTAGAAGTTACAATTCAAGCTCAGAAAAAAAAACAGACCATGAAAGGTTTGAAATCCTTTTCGCTTGTCTCTGAATTTAAAGTTAGGTACTTTTTTTGGAAGTGCCAATGAAAACACCTTTATCAATATATCTCACAAAACAAACACTTTAAGTGTAGACAGAGGCCCTAAAATACAGGTTCTTCCGCGTCGAAACTCCATCTCCATAATTTCGACAAGGCTTCAATAAAGCATATCGTGTTCACCATAATGTAAGCGTAGGAGTATGCTCATGTAATTTTCATAGGGTTAACGACATCGATTAGGTGGTGTCCCAGAGGGGTGCCACGGAAAGTCCGAGGTAATAAAAAGTTACTATACGATCGGAAATGTCACTACTGGATGATTACTCTTTAAACAGTGACTAAATGCTTCGTCATCGCTCTATATGAAGCTTTGGTTTCATTAAAAAGTAATTGTTTTGCCGAGCGAAGAAGTTCATTTGTTTTCAATTATCGAGCGCTGCGTCGATCGCGTATAGAAAATAAATTGAGTTGAGCCAGCGTGTGCTATTAATAGATTGTAAGTAGATACAAAAATGTATAGCGTATGTATACCTTATAAGTACGTTGATACCTATTTAATAAATGTCTGTAATTTTTTTTTCAGAATTATTGTTTGATATGTTCCTACTAATTTGCAGAATTTATGTATTATTTGCTTACTTTAGAGCTAAAGAAAACGTAAATTTTATTTCATTTATTCGTGTGACTGCATCAAAATATATTTTCATTTCACAATGTCCCATTGTGGTCACGTAATAGGAAATGGCGCGTGGCATCTATATAATAAATTCTATATCGACACATGGGCTTATCCCATGAGGTCTTAAAGAACTTTTACTCTTTCGTTGAGGAATTCTCTTGAGAAAACCCGTCGGTTGTGTGACCCTTTTCTTGTTATAACTTCTGGTCCAAATAGATAAGAATTTCGTGTAACTTTTGGTGTTATATTAGTTCTCCCTAAACTTGGGAAGAGATTAAGCGATTACTTGGCAGGTGATATTAGTTTACGGAGGTTACCCATTTTTGCACAGTATTACGGGATATCTGATGAAAATTAAGCTCCAAAATGGTGTTACGAGTACCCATTTACATTAAAAAAGTACTCTCTTGAGTCGTATTTTCTCATGACTGAGGGTCGTGACTCTCCAGCACAATTATTTCGTTAGGGGAGTCACATGTCCTCGGAGTGCAAATCCACACTTAACTTGAAAATATAAGTCATTGGTGTAGGGTAGAATTCGAACCAAGGTACGTCTGGATAAAAAGCAGACACTCAAACCGCTGAGCCACACTCGCTTAAAAAAGTTCTACGCCAGTTTAAATTTACAAATATTTTAGTTAATCCATCATATTTTCATCTTAACTGTACAAAAACTGACACCATTTATAAAGAAAAATGTGTTGTAAAATTGACATATTGTTATTATTTCACTTTATAAAATATTTCATCAGATAAATATCAGCAGACTCAATGAATAAAGATAGCGTCTTGACTCTCGCTGATGAAAAGAAAAAACACGAACCAAAAATTCTAAACGAAATGAAAAGAATGACGCAGCAAAGGTATCCGAAGCTTCCATTCCTTTGAAATGGCCTCATAATAACGTGATATTTTCTTTATGTCACTGATTTTCTGAAAATTGCTTACATTTTATGTTAGCCACCCCTCGCGTGTCGCGTGTTTACTCAGCTCTAGATAAGAATTTGTTTAAGCATTTATTAACCCTTTTTCTAACAAATGGAGTAAGAAAATAATGTCACTAAAATTACTTTTAAAAATATCTAAGGAAACCTTATCTTAATCTAATATTGTTACATACTCTTTCATTGTATAGTCGCTATGTTTTTATAGATTCTATGAATTACATGAACTTTGTTAATTAATTTATAACAAAATACGCTGCACCTGTGTTTCTTTCATAATAAATGTAATAACTACATTGCTTCGCCCTAATAATTGCAAATTATATTCGCAATTTTTATGCGATAGCATACACTTATATAATAATTTGCGATAAGTTATCATATACCACTCGTAGTAATTACTACAAGAACCGTGGAACATAACGAAGCGTGGTTATTTTTTACAGCAATGTGATTCAACCTCATCATTTTCGATACAGTTTAATTGTCACTGAAATCTGCTGAACGAGGTCATTCCCCGCCCTATATAGCCTCCAAACTTAACCTGCGATGTGAGAGTTCAAGCTTTATTCCAGAAAGACACTACTTTACTATCAACATTTACTAATAAATTGCTAATTTATTAAAGTAAAATTTATAATGATAGTACTCACAGATTTGCGTGGAAGTGTCGGTAGTAGATTTCGCTATAAAAGCACTAGTATCGCGTAAACGGGTGAGAAAATGGGCAGTAAGAGGAATGCCTTCTGAAACACTGATGTGAGTTCGCTGGGACGGCGCGCGCCCGCCCCAGTATTGATTTTGGGCGGTTACGGCGGGCGGCCGACGGTGGCGCCATCAAGCACTACTAACCTACTAGATTTACTTCGAGACTTGTGGTCAGATGGCGTGACTGTTGCGTGGTTCTAAGTTATCGGGCTGGACATAAAAAAAAACACTGCACTGCTCGTGCTCATATTATTTGTTTTTGTATGGATGAGTGATTTTGTTCACTATATTACGTATGTACAATTGTACATATATGTAGAAAATATGTGTGTGAATGGTATTCCAATTACATGCTTTGAAAAAATCAACTTAGTAAAGATAATAAAGAAAAGGTACATAAATAAAAACATCAAATTGATATCAAAATTGCGTGCATGGAAATAAATGGGCGCGCGTTGAAGTCTTTTATATTGAACACCATTATTCCTATGACTTTTTAAATGAATCATATCCATATTTATTTATTTAATAAGAATATGCATTATTAAACATATAAACATTACAAAAACTCTTAAAATATGTAAATGTTATCTTTTAAAATAAACTATTTAGTAATAACATAAATTAATTTTTCAATGACGTTTTAATTAAATCTTAAGTCTCTTCAAATTGAATTGGCTTGGAACCAATCTTAAATTCAAAGTCTGTAGCAGACAGCAGACTTAAAATAAGGATAAAAAGAGGCGGGATTATCGCCAGGATCGGTGGCATACCTGCTGCGACAGGTGTGTGCGTGTTTGTGTACATGGCAGGTGTCAATGTGTGTGTGACGTAGACCTACTCACTCATACGTAACCTGTGTCTATCAACCGTGGCTTTACTACACTTACTTCACAGCTGAATACAACCTTGTTGCTCAGAAATAAGGTTCATAATGCTACAGATGCAATGTCAGAGCCCGAGTCGAATCGTGTCAAGTCAGTGGTGGTACAGACCCTACTGTCCGACCAACTGCTATATAACTTGTCAGTAGTAACTGTTGTATTATCTGTGGTTTTTGAACAGCCTGTGGTAAACGCTAGATTGCGTAGTGCTAGTGCCGCGGCCACAATAACACCTAATATTGTTTTATTTTGAACATTATGCACGCTTTTTCCTACTATTTTGACAAGTCGCTTTTCATATGGTATTGTTTGTTCTGGCAAATTTTTGCGGTCGTGTACCAGTTTGCAAATTTGTATTGAATTTTAGGAAACTTTCCTTTTCTGCTTAAAATTAGTGATATGGGGGAAAATTGATTTTCAAGAGTCTTTTAAGTAAGTAAGCTACACAAATTATGTAAAATTGGCAAAATAGAGTTCTGAGTGGGTAATAAAAAACCAAAACTATTTAATTCGATATAATAAAGAAATGTTTTAGAAAATTATTTATGACTCAAAATCAATTCACTACGTTATTTTATCAGAAACTAAACACTCGTAACTATCATAAACATACAAATTTACTAACCGTGCCGAAATACACACAACACACAGACAGCACCCTGGCGTACATTTTACAACCAACGTAGGTGTGAACGCAGGTTCTCACAGAAAGTAAAGTTGGTTCGGTCGAGCAGTGCCGCTCCGACCCGCGCCGCGACCGGTTCGATATGACGCGCTGACTTACAAAACTGTCAAACTTATATATTAACTAAGTTTTACTGACTCAAGTGTTCACTGTGACTACCAAAGAACCAAGGAAAATGTATCTACTATACTTCTTCGTCACGCTCCTAGCGGCAGCACTCGCGCAGGTAAAAAGAACTTCTTTTAAATCGGAATAACCTCAAGTTTTGTTGTCTAGCCTGCTGCGTTTGTTGTCTTCTTGGTAATCAGTTTCGTCATCACCTTCACCAGGTGCATTGGCTAAGGGCTCTAGAATATAATAAAAAGTAAAAAACAACACTTAAGTTTATGAGTCAAACTTTTGACATTTATATTTTATTGCAAGTTGACAAGTTGTTGGGAGTAAGTAGTTGCAAGTAATAACAGTGGTATGGCATTGAGTTTTTATGATTCTGTAAGTCATGTCGTCTGATGTCATGTTGAACTTGAAATTACTTTAACAAGTGCTAAATAACGTTACCTACATTCTTGGTCTACGCATATTACAATAGGTACATTTAACCTAAACAATGTAGATTAAGCTAATGTCTCTTATATTATTATGTTAACATATAAGGCTTTTTTTTTAACCTTATAAACTTGTTGATCTTATAAGAAATCGGACAAATGATGCATTTTTGTTTTAATTATGAACTTTACCTACTTAACTTTTACTTTACCATGATTAGTGAACTTTACCTTAAAAAATACCGTATATTTTTTAACAGTATCTGATCCAAATCAACAATTATTAAATTCAGTATTTAATTTAACTGCACTTCTCATATAACTGAGAGCATTAAACCTACCTCATTATCCAAAACCAGTCATACTGCCTGCATCTGCCCTCATCATTTTACCAAAACACTCAATTCGTAAACAAGTGATCATATTTATTTTAGTTTTCAACCAAAGAATGCAAAAACATCACTACCGGTACTGAGTAGTATCTATACTAATATTATAAAGCTGAAGAGTTTGTTTGTTTGTTTGTTTGAACGCGCTAATCTCAGGAACTACTGGTGCGAATTGAAAAATTATTTTTGTGTTGGATAGACCATTTATCAAGGAAGGCTTTAGGCTATATAACATCACGCTGCAACTAATATGAGCGAAGAAACAATAGAAAATGTGAAAAAAACGGGGAAAATTATTCATCTTTGAGGGCTTCCGTTGCGTGTGCTGCGAAAACGGTTCAAGATATCAAAAACATATGTATGTAAGAATTATTCCTCTTAAAATGATCTAATAAAATGTCCGCGACAGTATATGTCTATCTTTTAAGATTAACACACTAGAACCGTTTTTATGGTAATAACTATTCCACGCGGGCGAAGTCGCGCGCACCAGCTAGTAGATAATATTTATAACTTATTCATTATGTTTTATCTAGATCTGCTATTATAAATTAATCACAGTTGAAACGAGCTTGATGAGCATACAATAACCATGTTTAGTTACGTATCGTAAACTGTTGTAATACCTCAGTTATGTATTAACGTAACCCGGCGTCAAAGCAACCTAGTTTACGATTCGTCGAAGAATTCACACACACTATGGCTCGTATGGGAACCCATCTGTACAATTAAAGCTAGTATTTGCTGTAATCAAACAGTCATGTTAGTCATTCTGTACAAGTAATCTACTCTGAATATTGTATGAGGATTTTATGTAAATGAGGCAGCAGAAGGTTGATCAGCTGCGCGGCTGAATAAATTGGAGTTTAATTCTACACGCCTTCAGACGTCCATTGTTTTGTCCTGTCGTCTTTTTGTCCTTCAGCCTTGGAACGAATCGCTTCGAGTAAAGTTAGTCGTTTTTATTACAGCAAATAAAATATTTTTTTTCTAAGGACTTCCAAACATGTCGTAACAAAGCATCCTAATAGTATACAAAAAACGTATTACAATTACATTGATTTAACCCACAACTGAACAGTGCTTAAACTTAATCTAAAACCACCGAAGTCGTAGCAACTTCAGCTCTGCTACAACTTTCAAAATTATTAATCAAATTGGAATACAGTCGACAGTCCATTAGAATACGATATAATCAAGTTAAACTGGCCTGTTCCTAATTTGAGCCTTAAAAGGCTCCGCATTCAGAGCACCAATGCCAAGCCAGTGTTGGGCGTCGGAGCGGGCGCAAGGTTATAAATGCACCCACGCACAGTAGGCAGCAAGTTTGCTTAAACTGATCACATAATATTGTGTCGGCAACCAGGGCCCATGCATTGCATCTCATTAAAAACTGCTTATAAGGCTTTTGGAATCAGCACAGTCAATAATGTGCACTATATTCAAGAACTAGACTAGAAATCAGGATCTCTCTATTAAAATAAAGTTCAAGCCAATTTATTTAGAAATCTGTTTGAAACATGACTACAAAAATAATAATACTAATAAATACCAAACTGGAAGTTTATGATGTTAACTAGATGATATACTTTAATCAATCTCTTATCTTTAGCGGTCCCTACCTTACTTTACGAGGGCAAACGCAAAGTACCTTATTGAAAATAGTGTCATGCGTAAATCTAATGCCTATTTAGGATTCTCGACTGCATGATGCACTGCTTAAGTATGTACTGAGACGCCTTTACGTAACAGACCTTAAGGAAAACCAAGAACTGTTTGATTAATTAATAAACATTACGACAAGCCAAGGATCATAGCAACTAGCTAAGGTGTATAACAAACAAATTGTATACGCACATAAATTATGGTAAGTATATGAACTGCTGATATGAACTCGGTTTTTATATATAATAGTTTGTAATTAATCACAAATACAAACAAACAATGTTTTAAGACATTAATTCCCTATTTTTCAAATCGCATTTTTCATTCTGACCTAATAAGGTTCCAATTTCAATCTAAGCAAATGAAACTTTTGAGTTTGAATTGCATTGAATCTAATCTATCGTTTGACTTTTCATCTCATGTTTTTAAATTAACTGAATTTTTATTCTTTATTTAGAAAATATATACTGTACATATCTTGCCAAATCACTCTATGATAAATCTCATCTTCTTATCGAATGTGAGTGGGCAACTCTGGTGTCGAGAGTTAATCAAGCCGCCCTAAGAGCTTTTCGCATGGCTTTACGACTGCCGACTTACTTGACAAACACCAGGGACCTATGTAAGTATGTATGTACAATAACATAAGTATACGTATGTACCATTGCATTCTTGAGTCGCCCACAACTCTGCATTGCAAATTCTACTCACAAATGCCTCCATTCACAGAAACAAGTGTGACTCAAACAAAACTTACAATAATTGTACTTTGACTCATTGTTGATACTTCAGAAGACTGCTGTCTCAATAATGAGTCATATGTATTAAAAACAACATTAAATAATATTTTATGTTTACGCTACACATGTTTACTTGAACCATTCTTTAAGACCTATGTAGTAATTAGTTACAGAAAAGATATACTTTGGTAACCAATTTAAAAGTAATAAATAATATTTCCTTTTGTTTAAAAAAAGTCCTTGTTCTATTTCAGCAGAATATTATCATACCGTTTATGTAACAGACAAGAAACAAATTTGTTCAGCTGATTCCACATATGTATGTACAATGTTCATACTATTTGTACATTACAGAGAACAAACCAAAGAATTTCTCTATTTAAATAGTTTACGAACAAAATAAGAGGGAGTGTTATACATAATAAAACATCTGTGTATTATGACAAATATCAATATATAGGTATATATATATATATATATATTGATATTTGTCATAATACACAGATGTTTTATTATGTATAACACTCCCTCTTATTTTATATATATATATATATATATATATATATTAATATATTAATATATCTTTATTGACACAATATATACTTACCAAACCAAACTAAACATTGAATAATTTTATGCAACAAAAAGAAACATTCCTCTTGAATCACTCTATCTATTAAAAAAACTGCATCAAAAGTCGTGGTGCAATTTAATGATCTAAGCATAGGTACATACACACAAACGAGCAAAGCGACTTTGCTTTATACTACATAATATGTAGAGATGTACAAAACTGATCGAGCATCATCAAACTTAATGCAAGATATAAAGGAACAAAAGTTGAATAAGAGTACGTAATAAATGATGCAAGTTGTGTGAATGTAACTTAGAATGCATTGTATTCATAATGCTTGTATTAGAATTGCTTTTTTATCGAATGAAGGTCAAGCAACAATATATCTAGAGCTACAAATTTGATGTGTGGATACAATTGTAACTAAAAAGTGTTAACCTGTGAACACATAATTCTAAAGACCAATAAGTATGCGTATTGTATAGTATATATGCTGCCTCGAGTTGAAGATAAATTATATTGTATGTTTCTACATATCATTTTTGATCGGGTTCAGTGATCGTCGAATCGAAAACTAGATTCTTTGTATCTTCTAATTAGTTCTGCGTATTTGATTGGGATCCGGGCGTAATAAAAACGCTTTTATGTAGATAATAGTTTTGATGATTCTGCACGAATGATATGACACCATGACAGCAAGTTTGAAATGTTAACATGCATGGTTGAATTTTTAATTGTTTTGCTATATGTAGATTGTAGAAGCGTAGCAATAAAAAAATCTCAGTTTGGATAGTGTAGTCAACAATAACAAATGAAGTCGGTTAGCAAATAAGTAACTCGACACAACGATATGAGTATATATGTATGTAGTAACTGTAAACACAAACATTATTTCAAGACAGTGAATTTATGAAACAAAAAACGTTAAGTACAGTTTTAAATATTGATCCATTCTTATTCTCAACAAAGGAGAGAAATGTAATAGATTGATTGAAGCAAATATTATTATGTATCAGACATTTTTTTAATCGATTTAGCTTTCCTCCTCGTAAAGTATGTACTTATTATTGACGACCGTGACTCCTCTGCAGATTTAATTAGTTAGGGGAGTTCTCTTGGACAGATACATCGTGGTGGGCGCCTGCCCACTTTTAATACTCTTTGACAAGTAAATATTCAAAGTTAATACTTTACAAAACCATAAACAAAAACTGCGTACATGCACATTTTGTACATTTAAAAAAACCAAATACTTTTAGAAGTTGAAGAGTTGTAAAGAATTCCACAAGCGCACTTGTGCCTTATTAATGTGATCGGTACATGCAAACCAATAACTCTGCGGTTGAACCGAACATGACACCCACGCCCTCATAAAGCACCGAGAGCACCCGAGAGTGTTCTTTTTATTCACAATAAGTAATGTAAGTTCTACAGACTTCTAAAACATAATTTCAATATCAGTTGTACAGAAACGGTGAGATAGAAATAAGATTTGCTATATGAAACAAAACAACTTAATCAAACCTGATTGATCCGTTTGTGTCATAATCTCACAGACATACAAATAGGTAAACAGATATCCTTTCAAGGTCTTTCCCAAATTATAAAAAACTTATTTTACTTCATTTTTGTAGTAACTTAATAAGTTTTTTGTGTATATTGACTGTAATTTATAATTTAAAGCTTTCGAAAACCAATCGCTTTATCTGAGCAGCGATATTTCGTTAGTATTAAAATGAACCGACAATGAAGTGCAATTACTGATGTGTACAAAAAAAAGAATAACTTGCAAGGAACATAAAATCAAACATGGCGCGTGCTCTGCATAATTATGCGACGTTCAAGGTGAATACACAATTACAACGAACAACGCATTTTTAAGTACAATACATACTTTTCCAATAGGTTTCAGAAGTTGAAAGAACTTGAGTGATTTTTGAAGGAGACTTATGACAAATCTTGGATCTGATTTGTTATTTATGGCCTTGTTTCAACCTTTGAGGAAGACACAAAGCATTCCACTGTCTTTGTGTAGCAGTTCTATACGTCTGCTACCTATTACCTAACTATAGCTATATTTGTACAGTTAGGTACTTATTAAGATATGTACTGATTGTTTTTTTTTAATCATTTAAGAAAAAGTAAGTATATAAGTATTATATCCGTTATCTAGTACCCACGACACAAGCGTTTGCTAAGTGTGGGGCTAGATGGCGATGTGTGCAATGTCCCGGAGTATTTATTTATTTACATATTTAATTAGTCTATCATAATACGATATTATGTACGTATTACGCCACGTATTTTTCATACTACATGGTACGATGATGAAAGGGCCGTAAATGGAAAGTCTTATTTCCTAAATTACATACCTCACATTATGTACCAATCGTATACAAATAAAACTTGTGTGCCAATTCTCACAAATCAAAGAAAAGTATCAAAATACTTTTCCTATTTATTCTACAACTTTTTGCTATGATTGAAAGATAAATTACGCGATACTATAGCGAGTAGCCGCGCCTTGTTTGTAATCATAATAATGACATATTTGTTAGTAATGAATATGTGTAATGACTGCTGTTTAGATCTTGATTGTATAATGTGTTGTATATCCAATGTTTACAACTAACAGTATGATATCACAATGAACATTGTCGTTTCAAACTGCTAAAAACATTTGCGACATTTAGAGTTATTGGTTTTTACCAATATTTTGAATACTGACATACGCAAGGCACACTACCAGACCATTTCAACTAATGTTTTACCCTTACTTGGACATTTTTGGCAGGAATCCAAATCTACCACAGTGGTTGTAAGTTTGCATGATCGTGGCGCCAGTGTTATAAGACCTGGGTCCTACCACAATCTTTTCAAAAGCATGCAATAGCGTTTTGCAAAGTAATACTGCTTTTGTTTTTGTTGATATATGCCGCTATTTTTCCCAATCTAATTTGCATTTCCCCTTGTATTTTGTTAGATTATTTTTGGTGTCCAATAAAGTACTGTTGAGTTGAGTTACTACTACCATCCACTTCTTGAGACCACGTGGGTGAGATATTTTTTTACAACGCCTTTACTTGATATAAACCTGGCACGACATGATATTACTCTATGCTTGCAAACTGTACGTAGTGGTACAACTTTCAGCGCAGCATTATTTCAATATTGCTTAGGCGCCTTGTAGTCCCCTCTGAGTGATTTGGCGTGCGCCGGCGCAAGGCCCCGAGCCACGACCGAGGTCGCATCTTCCTCCTCTATTACCTTGTTTAATTCATCGTCCGTTTAATTTATGATTATCTAATTATCGCTTAGTTACTTCAAGTGATGTTATGAATACGGTTTAACTTGCGCTTACTGAACATAATCCAGAGAAAATATATATGTTTCTTATAGATTTCTATATCTCACAGTGTATTTGTACTTAAAGTTAGGTAGGTAGATTGTATTCCAATATAAGTTTGAACCGAACTAAAAAAAATAGTTCTCGTAGAATATTTAGGTACATGATATTAAAAGAACATTCGTGATTTATGGAAAATGCAAAAAGGTTATATGGAAAAGTATTGCCGTTTTTCTCATTATCTGAACTTTCATGAAATGTTAGATATCGATTACAATTTACATACCTACCCTTTTTATTTTTCCCGGACATGTCGTTTATCAATCACATGCAACCCTTCGCTTGAGTCGCCTATTTTCTTAAAGCCACATTCCAACTCGTCATTTCCTTGTCAAAGTCTCAGCATCATAAAACGATTTGCGATCGAACTGGCACACGAATAGCCCAAAGCCGGACCTTAGAGTTAATGCCATTTCTGCAATAACATTGATATATTGGGTGGCTCGAGGTTATAGAACTAACATCAATCTATCATGGCATAGGTATTATTTAGATCTTTGGATTGATGACGTAATGGAGTGATATTATTTTCTGAGAGGGAGTTTGGTTATGAAAGATATAAATTCAGATTTCAATGGGAGGGATGTAAAAATTACGTGACTAGAGGGGGGGTGGTATTACATACATACGTCTATGTTTGTAACTTTAATTATATTTATCGTGTTTAGCAATTTTTTTGAGATGATACGAGAAACAAAAATCGTATAAAAACACTATTTCACACAAAACAGTACGTTCGGAAAAATAATTAGCAACAAATCCAAAGAGAAAAATAATTTGAACTACTCAACGAAATATTTGGACAGGAATGCAGTTTCTAAAATATGCCTCGGTATTTTCATGTTGTTTCCGAGGAATTCATTTAATTACTATGCAAAGCACAAAAACTGACTTGTGACTCACATTTTCCTCTAACTAGAATACAAAATATAATAAAGAATACGATTAATAAAGTTTTTAAGTGAAATACTATAATTTGTTATCTATTTTCATGTTTTCTTCCTTCATGTTTGGTTGTTTATCATTACAAAAAAATAAATATTTCAGGACATATCACACAGCGCCATCTAGCCCCATAAAGATAAAGATAAAGAATTTTTATTGATAATGTAAAATTGTAACATACATAGGTATAGGTATAAGTACTAATATCACAGAATATGCTACACAAATTACAATATCTCGTCAAATTGAATTTAAGTATAACATTTAGTTTTATAAAATTTTAGAAGTTACAATGTCAAGTTTTATTAATAAAATAATGAAATTTTTTGTTATTAAAATCATGTCAAACATAATAATAGGTATGTAATCATACAATATGTCAACTTAAATAAATCTTGGTACTGTCACTTTAGCTGTATAGGGGCTAAAATGACAATTTGGCATCACACTCCTTACCTAGTACCTAGTTAATTACTTAATTTCTAAGCAAGATTAGAATCAGACTAAGCTTATGCTTGTATCATGGGTACTAGATAACGGATATGTTACCTGCATATATACTTTTCTTTCGTAAAAACATACTAATTATACATTGCGTTAATCTTCGTTTCCTCTTACAAACTATTGTCCAAATTTTTACAGTTTATCTTTCGCGAAATTTATACCATGCTGGAAACAAGGATTTCATCAAAAAGAGGAGATTCTTAATTCGACTAAATGTTTTTGAATGAAACGCATACATTATAAACAAAAGTAAAAGATAGTATCAAGTGGTAATGAGTACGCATGCGCGCTGCATACACGCTCTGATTGCCCGCACCCGACCCAGCCTCGATAGCTGCAATCGCGGAAGACTGGCCCATAATATATTGTTATGTTTACCCTGGTTTCTGAACTTTGCTAAATAGGTCTGGTAACATTTTGCTTCCACAAAAATCGAACTTTCGAAATCACTTCACTCATAAATAGAAAACACGCAATACGTGCAACTTTACTTTATAAAAATAAACCTTGCGACTTGTCATTGAGTTCTGTTGTTATCAGTTACTCAGGAAACTTAACAATCTGAACAAACAAACGTGTAAATAATTCTATAGTTTACACATATTTAGTCACGATCGCTGCTTACGTCATGCGAAGTATGGAAATGGTATTTTGGAGTTGTTTGCGACGACTTAGCTTGTCTTGTTGAGAAGTGTGTCCGAAATATATTGTCCACATGTGACAGGCGATGCGATTTCAAAAGCCTTGTCGAATCTCACAGCGGTCAGACAGATCTATTGTACATCGTAAGATAAGCAATATTCGCGAACGACATAAGAATGTATTCTGGAAATACATTTTGGTAGTCGGTGAGGCGATTATGGCCGGTACCGCAACAAACGTGCAATTTGCCAATACCACAGTACGACTAATAGCGTACATGGGTGTTGTTGAAGGTACAAATGATACGTCATTATTTACGCTGATCTGCCGGTAGAAGCAATCATCATTGTACATTTCCCGGTCGCCAAATGCGTTGGGTCAACAATGCACTAACGTTTCCGTGGGAAGTCACTTAAATTGATAGAAACTTACCGCTAGCGAGTGCTAACTGCTTGAATGGCTTATGATGGTGATAATTTTCTATGCAACGCCATTTAGAGAGATTGTGGTCAATATAAGTTTAATGGCTTTGGAAAAGAAGACATTCTTTCACTTGGATCGAAAAAAATGTAAATAATTTTAACGTCAAATCTGATAAACAGCTAAATCCAAATATTTTTTGTAAGTACGTGTAATTTATGTAAGTACGTAATTTATATAACATTCATCTACTTTTTATTGCCTGTGTAACCATCTAAATGCTACATTTTCGGACTTAACCATATATTGCAAATGTTAGATAAATTGCTATTGTTTCTAAAACAAATAGGTATATTGCAAAAGCATAAAGCACACCCACAGAGGTAGTGGTGACGTAGTCTCGGCAAACATCGGGGCCGCCGAAACCGGTCTGCTCAGTCATTGCATCAAACCGATTTATATGGGAATGAGCCCACTTAACCATGCGTTATATAACCCCTTATAAATATTACGACTCGTTCGGGCCTTTAAACTTAGGTACTCTACTGGAACAAATGACTAGCGTGCGTTACAACAAGTTCACTATTTCGCAATACGCGTAAATCATACCTTCATTACAGCGAGCTATTAAAACATTTCCAAGATTAAATCAACCTCTAAACTTGAATCGGCGGAACAGAACATTCCATTTTCCGGTCGGCATAATTACGTAAACATAATCTATACAGGTGAAGGATGAGGGTAATAGCTTCAGTGCCTCCATTGCCTTCTTATGTAGATTAGAAAGGCAAAACTAGATAAAGCTTTTACGCATTGTGCTCTATTCGGTCATAATTGTTCTAACGGAAGAAGCAAACGCAAATATAGAGATTCGTTGATTGCGACCATGAAAAAATGATCCAGTCATGCGATACCATAATACCCATCATCGAAAGCCATCAATTTGTATCAAATGGTCCGCGTTACCGTTTCACACAGCGAGTTGCTCTAACATCATAATTTGTTATCAATTTTCGTATCATGCGCAAGTAATTAGCTCCTAGCCTATAAGTAGGTGAATGAACATCCGCTGTAAGACGTAAAAGTAATGATACAATTAAGCTTTAAGCGCAATGATCACAATTAGGTACGAGTATATAATACTTGTGTACCGTTACAATGTAACTGCTCGACCAAGATGGCACCGACCATTCTACATATTATTTGATTTAATCATTTGATAATCTGAATTTCATATTTACACAAATCACAAAAACGTCATGACCCAATACCAGCCAGGAAGGATATTAAAATCTTACAAAAGCATTCCAATTGGAACGACAAACATTTGATTTCGTAAGGCATATCGAGTATATTGTCTGCATTGCGTAGCCACCAGCCAGTCAGTAGCCGACCTTCGTGATTTCGACTGGCATTGTGCTCATAACGGGTTCTTTCATTGGCTGCTCCCTATAACTGAACCACTAAATTATAGAACCTACATTCCTACTTTTATTGTGAAAGGAAAGAAATTTCTCTTATGCATATTACTGATACAACAGATAGACCTTCTTCCAATTTTATGTCTTATTTTAGCTTAGTTTTGTTCGGAGATATTGGTCGCAAAAGAAGGAGAGTCGGTAAAACAAGGAAACTAAATACCAGAACCAAAGTGTCCGAACATACCGTACACAGTCATTAACGAAGTCATAAACGCGCCTCTCTGGCGGCGGTGAATAGAAAAGCGGTCCACAAACGGCGTATTGTTCCTCCAACTTGGAATAGACGTGAGGAGCCTGCGCCCGCGCCGCTGGGTCTATATTCTCCGGTCATTCGTACGATGACCTCACGAGGGCAGCATCCACATTGACAAGTACTAGCAACACTTTACAGGCACCGACTTCACAGCTTTACGATCGATTTAAGTACCACCCGTAAAGGCCAAGGGCCCGCTCAAAAACTCTTTTAACCTTTTTATGTCGTTAGAAATTATTTTCAATTTATTTCCACGATTTTGATTCGATTCAGACATCACACTTTTATGTCTTAAATCGATTTGGTAAAATTCTTCGGAGCTCTTGCTTGCACATTCCATCAATGATTTTAATAACGTATGTGAGTTGAGTAGGCACATAATAATTACGGTCTCTTTTAAAAATATTTTTAATAACTATTTTATATCAACGAATATAATTGCTATAAATTCTCCGCACGTCTAAAGAAATCCGTTCTATTCAATTCATTTCCTCGACTCTTCCTATTTTGTTGTTTACAAGCAAGAACATTACAAATGTCTGATATTATCCAATTAAGGAGTCACAAAGAGCTCAGATTATACTCGTTGTTGGGTCTGCAATCTCGACAAGCACAAAGCCGGGGAAAGATTGACAAATTGCTCTCAGGTTTCCTTGATCCCTCGGTGAATGCAAATCAAGACTCAAACGAAATGAGCGAGGTAAATCAGATATGGGCAATATGGTTGGGAATAATAGGAGTTGGCTTGATAATTTGCGGGGTTTTTTTGTAGAAAAAAAAATAAGCTAGATGACAACATAACCAAATCAGAATATGCCTGCGTACGTTAGTGCCAGACATTAAACGAGGTAACGCAGGACTAAAAGTCTAGAGTCAATTTATGTAGATACATATTTCTATTAGTCCTATAGTGGTCCATATTTCTATTAGTTATATAGCTGGACATAGACATAACTGCAACAAATATTGGAGCAGCAATTATGCCAGTTAAAAATAAGAGATACATTTTATAAAATATTGCATAAATTTTGTCAAAAGAACTATTAAAAGGAATAAATAGATACACAAGCCGCTACTGAGTACGTATAATGAGTAATACGTATATCAGTACAATATAAAGCACATAGATAGAAACAAATCGTATCAAATAAAACTTGACAAACAAAAGTCTCTTGTCCAGCAAGAGGAGGCAGAAATTCTATAAAAAAATAGTCCTATAGTTAACGTCTTGTTACCATTCAAGTATATCTATATTAGAAATATCATAAAGCATGTGCAGTCCATATTTTAACGTAATTGGACATTCTGAAGCAGTTAGTTCTCGGCCCTGTCTTGAGGTTCGTAGAACCTATTACCACTCTGGTCAGCCCTACAAACCTCAAAATTACGGCTGTGAAGCACGCAAAAGGATTAACCCAACGACATCGCACAGAATTGACTTCTCATTGTTGTGAAACATTTGGCATTTGGCATATACATAAGCTTCGGTAGATTTTGATCACAATTGTGAATTCTGATTTTATATTATTGATTAATTATTTTATAACGTACATGTATGTAAAGTACGAATCTATAAATGCACGCTTCTTGGCACAGAAACTGTTGGTTCCACGCATGACATACCTTATCTTATCAAACCGCTTTGATGAAGAATAAATAGATAGATACTAGATAGCAATCTCGGAACTATCCTACCATTGGATAAACCGAAGTAGCAGAATACTGTCGGCATGATTCAAGTGGAATCAGTACTCTAATCTGGGGAAAATTACGTAAAACAAATTGCTACACACAAGCCCGTATTATTCGTAACGAATTTTTATGTTCTCTTACGTTCTGTTGAAATTCAAATTTCGCGTAAATCTATCGAACCATGCCCAATTGCTAAATAGATGTTATCTTGCTAACGTGTTGACATAAAATCGTCCAAACACTTCACGGAATATGGTTGAAAATTATTTGTTATACATTTTTTATCTTCCAATTTTTCGAGTTTTCGTCCTGAATTGGAACTAAAATGTTGTCCCGAATGTGAAATATGAATGTACATATTTACAATTGTTATCTTACCATTATATACAACATTCTTGCTTGTTTCTTGTTGTCAAAGTGTTTTCGTGTGGTTTGAGACAGACATGAAACTAACTATCTTTTACAGTAACGATATTTAGTCATTTCTATTATCCTATTTTATTCTGTATAAACGCCTCCTATTTTCGCAAAAAAAAGTCCAATACCACTATTTTTTATGAGAGTTCTGGCTAAAATTAACCCTAATTTGAATAACTCATGCCATTTTAATAAAATTATTAGACTTTATAACACGTATTTTAAATTTCGATATTTAACCCTTAAAATTATGCTAAGTGTCTCGTCCCTAGTATGTCCTTGTACCTCGTAGATTCAGATAATGGAGGCCTATCTCGGGTCAGACAGATCGTGAGCCCTCCCTGGGGCATCGGATTATTTCACCAAGACAGTCGAATACTAAGGTCTCAGACACTTAGGAATTTGTACTTTACTGGAAATTAGTTTTTTTTTACTTTAAATAGGCTTACGTTTGACTATAGCCTGCCTGATGTTAAGCACCACTATAGTCTAAGATGTAGCACGCTTGCCTAGAAGAAACCTATTTACTCTAGATTTGAAGACCCCTGGGTTATAATTTAGTTATTTTACTTACATAAACATACGTTTATTTTTATTAGTTTTGACGGAAGAAGTTTATAAAAATTGTTTATCTCATATTCACTGTACTTTCCATCAATACATAGAAAAAAGAAAGAAAAAAGTTATATATCAAACGTAATGTTGTCTTTTAATGTGAGAGTACAAGTAAGAGTACTTAATCTAGAATAAATATTAACTAAACATGTATATTATTTTGTGTTATCCGAGTCAATTTGACAAATTTGTCGATTATCTATTCTTTTTTACACAAATTTAAATTTTCACGTCTTACCAGCCCTACATACCTATCCATTTCCTAAGACGGAGTAGCTTCGATACAAAGAGCTGTGATTTGCTCTCGAAGATTTGTGCATTGTGAGTCTGTGGTTCCCGTTTCGTAACGGTTCGTTTGTCTACCTCCAGTCAGCTTGGTGGGTAAATAAATCATGTACTAAACAAACATTGTGGTAAAAAATGAAGTAAAATATATAGTGAATTTACTTGAAAATTATTAATATATGCTTGACTGTCTGTTTCTGAAGACTTGTGAAATATACACAAATATCACAAACCTAACTGTCGACTCCAGGATTTGCCATTGTTTTACGAACTTCAACTTTTCTTAAATTTCTTACGTACTGACTATAAAGACCTTATGCATGAATCATGCAAAGAAATATACAAACAAGTAAATAAATCCTCTCCCAATCAACAATTTTTTATGTGCTGAAAAAAGGGTGATGAATGGGTGACCGAAAAGCAGCATTCCATTTTAGCATGGGTCGGATGACACGTACCGGCTGTTTGTTACAGGCCGAGAGTTAATCAAGCCGCCCTAAGGGCGGCTTGATCACCAGAATTGGCCACTATCATTCGATAAGAAGAAGATGTACTGTGAAAAATAGGACTCTCTCTCTCTTTGTACTTGTATAGTCATGCCCTAAAACCCATTAGCCAGTATATCAAGGCAAATGCAGTAAGGGATTGTGATGCGCTGCCCTTGCGTTAACAAAATAATGCAGAAAATTCTAATTCTATGTTCTACCTAATTGCGTTCCATCAACTATAATGTCATGGCATGGCTAATCAAAGCTATCACAAAAAAGGATCGGGAAAATGTGTAATTTTATACGATACAGTTATCGGTAATAATGTGTAATTTTATAAAATTGTATCCAAAATAAGAAAACCATCATAGCTGTATAAATATAAAATGAAATTGGGTAAAAAGATAAAAACTTATAATAAAACTAATTATTACATGACATTGAATTATTAGGTACAAGAAAGAAACCTAAAAAAGGTCCCCTACAACGTAGGGGGATTAATAAGAGTGGAAAAGTAAAAAAAAAGGTGTAATAAAGTTGTAATAAATTGAAGCATCTATTGTAACTGCACCACAATACGTCACCGTTTAAGGAAGCCCCACTGTTCACCGCAACTTCAAATGTATTGTGTATTCCACCTTATGAATACGCCAAGCTAATTGCTGGTGACGAATTACTCGTACTAGCTCAATAATTGCATACAATGCCTATCTGCCATAAAAAGTTAATAGATGCTCACTTTCCTTTTCTATTCGCGAAGTCACGAATACGATGTTGACGAATATTTTAACGTTAGGAAATACTAATGTAAACGGTTTTTTTGCAATGCAAAATATGTTGCACCTGCCATATTTCTTGTTCATATTCGTTGGCCATAATGTTCACTTATAAATTAAAGCCAAGTGCAATTCCCTTCCGTTTAAAAAACGTTAACAGTTTTTGATAGACGGTATCAAAAGTACCAAATTTGGTCATAAGATTGTTACCGATATATTAAACAGAGATAATAAAAGTGAAAAAGTGAAATTAAAGCCTATTTTCTGTAATCCTGTTATTATGGTATCTCTGATTTGATACCAAAAAAACTATGATGAAATAAATCTAAATGGTTTCTTTCTCTTTATTTCTAGAATGGGGAGAGCACGGGTGACTTCACGCCGGTGGTGACAGCGATATGTAAAACTGGAATCATGTCCATCAAGATCAACTTCAACCAGCCTTTCAATGGAGTGGTTCATGCCAGGGAATTCAGGTATGCTTTCAATGATTTAATTAGATAAATTCATCATTTTGAAGCCCAAAAAACTATTCAAATCTGATGAGAATTCTTCAATTGATCTGTGCCTTCTTTCTTAGGTATACAATGACATAAATAACCTAAAAAAAATAACTTTTTTAATAACATCTAAAGGAAATTTCCTGGTTTATCTTAACAATACATAAACAAATGTTTGTCTAGCTAAGCAACATATACTGTTACACCTTAGCACCTAGTTTCACAGAGCAATAAATCATTCATTAATTCACTCACGATTTGAATAAAATCAAAACATTACCTATATTATGAGTAAGATATCTACTAGTAGTGTCGCAGGTAGACACCGTTTTATGGTGGAAGTGCCGAAGTATCGAACACAGCGCTTTGCTTCAACGTTTATTGTACGGACAGCAAAGCTTTGGAACACTTTACCAGAAGCTGTGTTTCCTGCGAACTACAATCCAGGGGTTTTCAAATCTAGAGTTAATAGGTATCTTCTAGGTAAACGTGTTACACCCTAGGCTGCAGCAATGCTTAACATCAGGCAGGCTGTAGTCAAACGTAAACCTATCCCACGTAAAAAAAAAAAAAAAAAAATAGTAAGTAGAAATACAGCTGCACATAATTTATGAGCATACTAGGTAGTAGGTTAATAGGTACTATATATCAGTGTATTATAGAACATTGTCGTTGCTTCCAGGACCCCCGCATGCATGGCGCTGGGAAACGGCACCGAGTCCCTAACGTATGACATCAACCTGGTCGCGCCACCCGGCTCGCAGGACTACTGCGGTGTCTTCTGGAATAATGTAAGCACTTCCTAATTGTAATTCCAACAGTAGATCTCGTGCATGTTTTAGATTAAATAACTAAAAAATCTTTGTCACCTTGGTTACTCACCGTTACGACATTCTCAAGTCACCCAAGATTTCTTGGAAAAAAAAACCTATAAGTAAATCATCCGCTAAATAAAAGGTACTGACAACATTCCTATATCGCTGCGATGACGACGATATACGCGGGAAGTGCCTACTCATAGGTTAAAATAGGTGTAAATGTAAGTAAAAATTGAGGTCATGTTTAATTTGATATATTCCTTTCATGTTAATTTTAACATGGTCCACAGGCACTTTGTTAAACTAGTGCAGACCCTTGTCCAGGTCTCGCCATTTATTCTTACAATCTCCTAACCTCATCCAGCTTGGATCCTCGACTTTGACGATGTAATTTCACATTTCCTTTAACTTACTTAGATATTATTGTCCTTATTTCCAGCGAACCGACGAGCGATCCCTGCCCCTGGCGGTGCGAGTTCACAGGACGCTTGAGCTGGCTGATGACAAGATCTTTGTCATCACCTGTGGCAAGGCTGGCTTTAGAAATGCACGGTAGGTATCTTACTGGTGACTTTGTTCTTGATAATCTTATATTTTTTTCATTGTGAAAGATAAAACGCACGTTTTTTTTTTTTTTCTTATAAATATTCCGGGACATTGCACACAGCGCCATCTAGCCCCTCACTAAGCAAACGCTTGTGTCGTGGGTACTAGATAACGGATATAATACTTATATACTTTTCTTTTGTAAATACATACTTATTATACATACAAACGACCAGACACAACACAAGTAATTATACATTTTTAAAGTTACATAAATCTTGTGTCAGGCGGGAATCGAACCCGCGGCCTCTAGATTAGAAGGCAGAGCCACTACCAACTAAGCTAACAGGCCAGTCTATGATATCCATTATATGCAACACTTTAATTTATGTATGTTTATTTCTGTTTGTAATTTTTGTGTTTTAATGGTGTACATTAAAGTTTTATTCTATTCTATTATATTCTGCTGCTAAGGCTAAGACTGCTCCGTTAGCTTAGTTGGTAGTGGCTCTGCCTTCTAATCGAGGGGTGCGGGTTCGATTCCCGCATGGCACAAGTAATTCTGAATATTAAAATTTGTAATTACTTGTGTTAAGTCTGGTCGTTTCTATGTATAATAAGTATGTATTTACAAAAGAAAAAGTATATATGTATTATATCCGTTATCTAGTACCCATGATACAAGCGTAAGCTTAGTATGGGGCTAGATGGCGCTGTGTGATATGTCCTGAAATATTTATTTATTTATTATCCACTCCACTCCACTCCACTCCACTCCACTCCACTCCACTCCACTCCACTCCACTCCACTCCACTCCACTCCACTCCACTCCACTCCACTCCACTCCACTCCACTCCACTCCACTCCACTCCACTCCACTCCACTCCACTCCACTCCACTCCACTCCACTCCACTCCACTCCACTCCACTCCACTCCACTCCACTCCACTCCACTCCACTCCACTCCACTCCACTCCACTCCACTCCACTCCACTCCACTCCACTCCACTCCACTCCACTCCACTCCACTCCACTCCACTCCACTCCACTCCACTCCACTCCACTCCACTCCACTCCACTCCACTCCACTCCACTCCACTCCACTCCACTCCACTCCACTCCACTCCACTCCACTCCACTCCACTCCACTCCACTCCACTCCACTCCACTCCACTCCACTCCACTCCACTCCACTCCACTCCACTCCACTCCACTCCACTCCACTCCACTCCACTCCACTCCACTCCACTCCACTCCACTCCACTCCACTCCACTCCACTCCACTCCACTCCACTCCACTCCACTCCACTCCACTCCACTCCACTCCACTCCACTCCACTCCACTCCACTCCACTCCACTCCATTCCATTCTATATCAACATCAAGTTGTATTGAGGCTGGAGCACTTAGATTATCTTTAGGCTTTTCTAAAGATTTTCTAAATGGCCCTTTTTATGTTGTAGTTAGAAGTAGTATGTTTAGTTTTTCTTCCCTTGTTTTTGTGTTTTATTATTGCTAATGAAGGTTATTTTAGTTGTGTTATATGTGTTACGTTTTGAAGTCTAAGATTCATGTGAAAGACACATGTGATTTGTATTTATATCTACTTATTTACTGAAACTTTGGAGAAATATGTAGTGTTTTTCCGCTGCGACTGCTCCTTAACCGACATCAAACAACAAACTTGATGGTTTTTAGGTGTGTTCCTCCATATACCACCGCCACACCTCACCTCCTACCCACCTGACTCTTCGAACGTCGGTCCGAAAGTAAACTTTCGGACCGACGTTCGAAGGGTCAACACGAGTCCTGAGGATGCCTCGTGGAGAGGCGAAACACGTGTCGACCAGAATATCTTGCCGAAAGAGAACAACGAAGCTTCAAGACAGGTGCGGTGTTGGTAAATCTCGAGATCCACGGAGGCCACGTTGGTTAGGAGGTGAGGTGTGGCGGTGGTATATGGAGGAACACACCTAAAAACCATCAAGTTTGTTGTTTGATGTCGGTTAAGGAGCAGTCGCAGCGGAAAAACACTACATATTTCTCCAAAGTTTCAGTAACAATGGATTTCCGCAAAGTAACGCCTGATTCAATATCTTATCTACTTATTTATTTTTAATTATTTTTCAAAGCATTTTTTAAATATCTAAAGTTTATATCGATCTCACGAATGATTGATCGTTGACCGGTTTATGCTTTCTTGATACTGTTTGTCCAATCGGACACATATAATATAATAATAGGTTACCAAATTACATATATTATGTAAATATTTTTTTAAATAATAAAGAACATTACTTTTTTTTACATTATATAGGCTTACGCTTGACTACAACCTGCCTGATGTTAAGCAATGTTTTAATCAGCATTTAATCTATCATATGCCAAAATCTCGTCATAATACAACAGCATCATTACAATCTACAGATTTAATAGGCACTTGATCGTAATAATGGCCAAGAATAAACAAACCGGCTGCGACGTCCTACATCGGAGACATCAAGGCCGCCGTGTTGTGGCATCTTTTACTGCTCTCAGACACGAATACAGACCATCTTTCATGTCAGTTGTTATACAGGGTTGCTGGTAATTTATAGACTTTCATAAGTCAATTCCAATTATGCGAGGGTCAACCGAAGACGAGTATATTGTTTACTAAGCAGCAGTCTGTAGAATTGTGCTGCCACTGTCACACATTTAGATACCTAGTTAACTACTTTAAAAAAGCAAAATTCAACTTCACTCGTTTCCGTATCCGCTCCACTCGGCTCACCACGTGGGAAGGCGCCTGCAACTCGCCATTATTTTTAGAGACATAGTACACGCACACCCAGTTATATATGCCTTACAATAAACATTTTTGCTTTAAAGGGTTCAAAATTTAGGGTGGGTGGGAGTATACTCGTCTTCGGTTGACCCTCGCACAATTAGAATCAAACAGGTAAGTTTTCGTTTGATTCTTAATTATAATTCGGGTCAACCGAAGACGATTATATTGTTTACTAAGCAGATGTTTAGAGTTTTTTCAATCTAGGAAAGAAACTGCAAAAAATGTTTATTAACATATTAATAAGACAAAAGTACACAAAGTAGTAATAAGATATTTCTTGTGATTATATTTTTTTAATAATCATGTGCCTTACAGATTAATTGGACGAAAACAAAATAAAAGTAAGAAAAGAAAATATAGCAGATTAATTAAATAATTATTTTATTTCAATTGGTCAAAACTTAAAGACAAATAACCCACCAAACATACAAGAAGCAATGGGTTTACTGCAAATACATGGATCTTTTCCGTCGGATAATTTTAAATTTAAGTATGTAACTCCCCTTGAACTAATGAACATAGCTAAGAGAAAGATAGACAGATCAGAGACGATGGATATATTCGATATATCCGGATCTTTTCTATATGATATAATTTTGCGTCTGGGGGACCATCTAACTTTCCTTATTAACAATATTCTGCAGTCGGATGAATATCCTAGAACACTAAAAAAGAACAGAGTCACACCATTATATAAAGGCAAGGGAGAAACCACTTCTGTGAATAATTATAGACCAATAACAATAGTACCCACAGCCTCAAAAATTATAGAATCACTGATGGCAGACAATATTATGAGCCATATGAGTCAGAATAATTTGATCACCAATGCCCAGTACGCATATAGAAAAAATCACTCGACTACATCTGCGGCTCAAAAGCTAGTAGAAACGATTATTGATGGCCTTGAACATAAGAAAAAAGTGGCTGCAATATTTCTATCTCTATATATTCTATCTATATATAAGGTCATGACTTACAGAATCGAAAGCTTTTGATTCTGTAAGTCATGACCTAGTAATAATGAAGCTCTCAGCTTACGGAATAACTGGAAAACCTCTCCGACTTATAAAATCATTCCTTGAAGAAAGAGAGCAAATTGTCGAAGTGGAAATAGACAAACAACGTCATAAATCATCACCAGGGAAAGTAGATATAGGAATTCCGCAGGGATCGTCATTAGGAAATACCTTGTTTCTGGTATTTCTCAATTATTTATGCCTTAGTGGAATTAAAAGAGAAGTCATACAGTATGCAGATGATACGACAGTGATTATAACCGCTGACTCACATGAAGAACTTCAGAAATGTATAAATAAAACTTTAAGAGAGTTAGAAAACTGGTTTACGGTGTATGGTCTGAAACTGAATACTGATAAAACGAATATAATGTCCTTCAATGCTGTATCACCAAACTTTAAAGAAGCTCCATTAATATTAGAGAATGGAACTGAATGTATATACGCAAAGCATGTAAAGCTATTAGGATTCGATTTAGATCCCTCCTTAACATGGAAAGAACATATTGATAATACTTGTAAAAAAATGGCAAAAGGGGTTTATGCATTAAAACAGTTGAAACCAATAACAAGCCCAGAGCACCTAAAGGAAACTTATTATTCATACATACACTCTATACTTTCATACGACATAAGTATATGGGGCAATGCCTCTTTCAATGACTTTGAAAGAGTGTTAATAATGCAGAAACGAGCAATAAGAGTACTTGTGGGAGGTAGATATAGAGAGTCATGTAGAAACCATTTCAAAGAGTTGACGATATTGACGTCAGTGTCGTAATATATATTAGAGATTGTAAAGTTTGTAAAAAGAAATCCACATTTGTTTAAACTTAAGACTTATAACTCAAATAGAACAAAGATAAACAGAGTATTGTTAGAACCTACTGTGCCTAGGCTGTGTATGACTAAGAAACTACCCACTATAATGGGAGAGAAACTGTTCAATAAACTCCCCGCACACATTCAGTCTTTGAATAATGATCAGCAATTTTGCAATAGCGTCAAACAATTATTGTTAGATCAGACACTATACAGTTTTAAAGAATACTTTGAAAATGACTACAGTCAACTAGCAATTGATTCTAATCTTGCTTAGAAATTAAGTAATTAACTACTAGGTAAGGAGTGTGATGCCAAATTGACATTTTAGCCCCTATACAGCTATAGTGACAGTACCAAGATTTATTTAAGTTGACTTATTGTATGATTACATACCTATTATTAAGTTTGACATGATTTTAATAACAAAAATTTTCATTATTTTATTAATAAAACTAGACATACTTATGTAACTTCTAAAATTTTATAAAAACTAAATGTTATAAATTCAATTTGACGAGATATTGTAATTTGTGTAGCATATTCTGTGATATTAGTACTTATACCTATACCTATATATGTTACAACTTTACATTATCAATAAAGATTCTTTATCTTTATCTTTATCCTAGTTTTTTCCGTGCATTGTACTCCGTACTGAATACTGATTGTGTAAACGTACGGTTTCAGGAATAAGATTTTATAATACATCTGTGGTTGCCTTTGATTATGAGGCTTCGAATGTATTTCTTTGTTAGGCCTCTTTTTCTAGGGAGGCATTATTACCATGCTATTATATTGAGCTATTTCATTGTGATTGATATTTGTAATTAAAGATAAATCATAAATAAGTGTTGGTAATTGGTAGGTATCTCAACGCGCCACACGCGGAGAAAAAAGAAATAAGCAACCCACAATTATTGTTACCTTAATTTACCTTGCACGATAAACGTGAAGAATTTTAAATTTTCTCAACATGATTAGCATTGATATTTGCTGTACATTAATCCCAATTTATTACTTTACACGATATACATGGTCACTTAAATATTCTCAATATGATTCACACCAAAATTTGATGTACACTAATTAGTATTAATTACTTTACACGATATACGTGAAATATCATAAATATTAGATTAACATGGAGACACGTTGGACACTAATACACTTTAATTGCTTTACCCGATATATGTATGTAGGTGAAGCTATATAAATATTCTTAACATGATTTACATAGAGATATGGTGGACACTAATACACATTAATTGCTTTACACGATATACGTGAAGCTATATAAATATTCTCAACATGATTTACATGGAGATATGGTGGACACTAATACACATTAATTGCTTTTCACGATATACGTGAAAGATCATAAATATTCTCAACATGATTTACATGGAGATATGGTGGAAATTAATACACATTAATTGCTTTACACGATATACGTGAAGCTATATAAATATTCTCAACATGATTTACATGGAGATTTGCTGTAAACTCATTCATATTAATCACTTAACACGATATACGTAAAGGAGCATAAATATACACAACATGATAAACATGAAACTTTGGTGGATAATAATCCACATTCATTGCTAGACACGATACACGTGAAACCATTCAAATATTCTCAACATGATTGACATGGAGATTTGCTGTAAACTAATGCATATTAATTACTTAACACGATTATACGTGATGCATCATAAATATTCTCCACAGGAATTACATGGATTTTCACTAATTTACTACGATTACCGCGAGTAAAACGCATATCATCATCATACAAAAAGTTACGATCGAATAATAAACCGTTTCGGTTGATCTGAGCCGTTAAATTGAGAATCGTTGTGAATAATGATAGAAAACAATTAAATCTTATTTGCGCCAGGGCGCGATGTTGCATGCTCATTCTCTATTTGTACATTATTTTGTTACATGTAGTATTAAAGTCTTATAAAACTAATTTTTTAAGAAAAAGTACAAAAGGTGGGTACTTGAGTAGTTATTACAATCAAGTAAAAACAAACTACCATTATCATAAATTCGAGGGTAGTTCAAAAATAAGATCGTATGTTAATAAAATAAGTCACTCACCAAAGATAATTTATCCATAAAATTCCGTCATAGACAGAATTCCAGTAACCTGGTCTCACAAAAGCAATTAATATTCACTGGCTTTGTCGTAATGTTTGGTTAAATGATTTAACGGCGTTAAATAACCGTTATTTTTGTTTAATTTAGTTTTTTGTTATTAACACATTTCGAATTTATAAATTTGAAAGTTATAGGTATTTTGAACGGTTCACAATGTTCTTTAATAATCACTGGACACAACACGTAAAGAATATTTAAAATTAAATAGATTTTTAAAGAAATTGTTGAAGGCGTGCGACAGCGGCGACACAAAATCACGTACTGGCGAGTGGCAGGCGCCTTCCTGCGAGGTGAGCCACGTGGAGCGGACACGGAAACAAGTGCACCGGAAGTTGAATTTTGCTTTTTTAAAGTAGTTAACTATCTAAATGTGTGACAGTGACAGCACAATTTCACAGACTGCTGCTTAGTAAACAATATAATCGTCTTCGGTTGACCTGAAGTATAATCTCTCTCTCTTGAGTCGTGTTTCCTAATGACTGAGGGAGTTCTCTTGGCCAGATACATTGTGGTGGGCGCCCAGGTCCTTCCACGGAAGACGCTTGTCCTCGGATATTGTGGTCCTTGTCTGTTTCTCGCGATGTTTTCATTCACCGTTAAGCATAGAACAATAGCTATAGATATTTCTGTATTGAAGCTAGAGCTAGAGCTTGTGGCGACGCAAAGCGCCACCATGCGATTTGTTTCGCTACGTCGCGCCCGTCGTTACACGGGCCCGAGCACAATTATACTTCTCGAACCACCGAATAGAGGAACGGGGGGAGAGCGCGCGGTCGCGTGAATATAAGCACATCTCCGCGCCGCAGGAGTCAGTCAGTCTGCCGCCGCTTACGCACACAACACACGCCACGTGATCCGCGCCCTCCGCGCGGTCTCCCGCCCGCGCCTCGCAAAGTAGTGCCTGTAACTTCTGTACTATGTACAACTATGTATACGGGAGCCTATCTCCGATTGTGACGATACCAAATAAACATTCAACATAAATCACACTGTGTTATCATTTCCGTCACCCGGGGATCGTGCTCCCCATAATGGTGACCCGCGATACTTCGTACACGAAAATTCATAGTGCAGTTCAGTGTTCCGTCCAAATAAAAACCGCGAGTACAAACTGTTTATAAGCTCGCCAAACACCCTGTCTGGGGACGCCTCATCAGCCGGTGCCCGCCGACAACACAACCAAACCCACTCGGTTTGGCCATCACGGCGTGGCGGCACCACGGCGTCACACTCACGAGCTCGCTCCGCCGTCCAGTAGCACGCGCTGCACGTGCGCATCATCAAACACAAACCAACAAGCACGGCGCGACGTGGCGATGTGGACAACGGCAGTCTGCAGTCCCTAGGCGGGACCATTATTTTCGGCAACATTCCACGAGGAGGTACCTATTGCAAGCAACCCGGTGAGCAAACTTCAATTACCTACGACAACACGAGTTTAAATATCGCAAGACGCTGCAAACAACGCGCCGCGTCGACGAGTACCTAGTGGGCATAGCGCGGCAAACATCAAACAAAGCACGCCGCGCCGCGCTCGAAAAACACGCAAAGTACCTACCTACAAAGCGCGCCGCCGCGCTTAGCAACTAACTACGACTTACCTATTTCCAACCATGTTATAACTATAAATTTCACGTTAAACATTCTTTATTTTTAGGAACTTAAATTTATTCTTGTGTGCTAATATTTTTTTTTGTATATATGTGTGTTGTCTATTTTATGTTGTGACCTTTTATTGCTTAGGAACTTAAATTTATTCTTGTGTGCTAATATTTTTTTGTATATATGTGTGTTGTCTATTTTATGTTGTGACCTTTTATTGCATTGTGTTTTGACATTACGAATTGTGACCTAATAATGTGTACTTATACTTAATGTCCACTTACGGTAACCACCGATCGACTTGCGGTCATTGACCTTTGGGATTGTACGATTCCGGTTACAACTAATTTAATTTTCGGTTCGACTTCAGTGACCAGTGACAATCGAGTGACATACTTCCGGTCCTATCACTATTTGTTTACACTAGTTCAACTGCTCACTGACTTGTTTTCGGTATTCAACTAAACCTGTTTCGTCTTCAATAATGGCGACACCCGAGGAACAGATCAGGCTTCTGCACGAACAGCTCCAGGTGCTACAGGCCAGCCAGCACAACAGGACAATGGCAGTTTCGGTTAAACTGCCCGCTTTCTGGGCCGACAAGCCCACCGTATGGTTCGGTCAAGTAGAAGCACAGTTCGAGTTAGCCGGAATAACACAGGACCGTACAAAATACAGTCATGCTGTATCAATGCTGGACTCGAGGACTGCCGGCGAAATAGCCGACATCATCGAGCATCCACCGGACACAGACCGATACTTACACTTAAAAACCGAGTTGATAAAGCGATTATCCGCCTCAAGCGAGGACCGCGTACGGCGTCTTCTAGGAGAAGAAGACATCGGAGACCGCAAACCATCACAGTTCCTGCGCCATCTACGCTCATTAGCCGGCGCTGATTTCAAGGGTGGAAACATCATTCGACAGCTGTGGTTGCGTCGCTTGCCAGGCAACGTGCAAGCCATCTTAGCGGCACAAGAGGATCTCCCTCTTGAAAAAGCCGCCGATATCGCCGACAAAATAGTGGAGGTAGCAACACCTGCGGTTAACGCCATTGCTACCACCTCAACACTCTCACCTGAGCTTACGCAACTTACCCTGAGAATAGATCAACTAACCAAATGCGTAGAAATGCTCACAAACGATGCCAGATCTCGTTCACGGTCACTTACAGGTCAAAACGACCGCTCAAGGGCGAGTTCCAGATCACCATCATCATCACGATCAACATCCCTGTGCTGGTACCACCAAACCTACAAGAAAAAAGCGAGGAAATGCACAAGTCCTTGTACCTGGGTCGACAAAAAGCAGGGAAACGACCAAAGCAGTCAGTAGACGCGGCGACCGACTGCTGCAAATCCTGCCGCCGTTTATTTGTCTCAGATAAGACGACTTTGCTGCGTTTCCTAATTGACACTGGTAGCGACCTTTGCTGCTATCCCAAACGTTTAGTCAAAGGTCGCACCAACACATCTACGGGATACAAACTAGCCGCAGCTAACGGTAGCACCATCAACACATATGGCAGCATTTCACTTCGCCTCAACCTAGGTTTACGTCGCGACTTCCAATGGAACTTCACTATCGCCGACGTAGACACACCGATAATAGGCTCAGATTTCCTGAGTTTCTATAACCTGCTGCCCGATCTCCGTCGTAAACGTCTTATTGACGGAAATACAAGTCTGACCACACCGGCTTCAATCGCTCATGTCAACCAAGTTAGCGTTAGAGCCATATCCGTAAACGATTCCTCACCTTACTCCAAACTTCTTCTGGAATTCCCAGATCTGACACGCCCCCCAGGACTTCCAAGACAGGTGAAACACACAACAGTTCACCATATTGTTACTACCGAGGGTCCACCGGTTGCATGCCGTCCACGCCGCCTTGCACCGCAGAAGCTGGAAGCAGCCAAAAAGGAGTTCGACGACATGGTACATTGTGGTACAGCCACACCTTCCGATAGTCCTTGGGCCTCTCCCCTTCACATGGCGAAAAAGGGTGAGCTAGGATGGCGTCCATGCGGCGATTATCGCGCTCTAAACGCGAGAACCATACCAGACCGTTATCCCGTTAGGCACATAGCTGATTTCTCCAACAACATTGCTGGTTGCACCGTATTCAGCACTATCGATCTAGTAAAAGCTTACCAGCAGATTCCTGTCAACGCCACCGACATTTGCAAGACCGCCATCACCACGCCATTTGGCCTTTTTGAGTTTCCCTTTATGACCTTCGGTTTACGTAATGCAGGGCAAACGTTCCAACGTTTCATGGACGAGGTCGTAAGGGGGCTGAGTTTTTGCTACCCGTACGTTGACGACATTTTGGTTTTCTCACGTTCGGAATCTGAACACCTGGAGCACCTGCAAATTCTATTCCAGCGACTCAACACATTTGGAGTCGTTGTCAACCCTTCCAAATGCGTTTTTGGTGCCAAAGAAGTGATCTTCCTTGGTTACCGCATAAACAAAGACGGAACGCAACCACCTCCCGAAAGGATTGAGGCTCTTCAAAGCTATCCATTGCCAAAAACAACCCAAGGGCTTCGCAGATTTATAGGCATGATAAACTTTTATCGCCGGTTTCTCCCTAAGGCTGCTGAACTCCAAGCGCCACTCAACAATTTACTAGCTTCTTCAAAGCTCAAAGGGACACAGCCAGTACCTTGGACGCCCGAACTCGAACTAGCATTCCAAAGGTGCAGGGATAGCCTCGCTAGTGCTACTCTCCTTGCTCACCCAGTGAGTCACGCCGAGTTAGGACTTTTCACAGACGCCTCCTCGGTACACGTCGGGTCTTGCCTTCAACAAAAAGTAGGCAACGTTTGGCAACCACTAGCCTTTTTCAGCAAGAAGCTAACAAGCAAACAAGCGCAGTGGCCGGCATACTACAGAGAGCTTCTTGGTGTATACGAAAGTATACAACACTTTCGCCACCTGCTCGAGGTTCAACACGCCACTATTTACACAGACCATAAACCACTCATTTATGCCTTTACCCAACGCCGCGACAAGCTTCCACCTGTTCAACTCAACCAGCTATCCTTCATATCCCAGTTTACGACTGACGTAGTGCACGTTAAGGGAGAGGATAATGTAGTCGCTGACACGATGTCAAGGATCGAAGCCATCACCTTAGAAGAGAGTTATGTTGCGTTGGCAGATGAACAAGCCACAGACGACGAGCTCCAGGAGGCTCTTACAAATTCTTCCCTAAAATTGGAAAAGGTTTGTATTCCTGGATCTAACATAACCATCTACTGCGACACGTCAACGGGGAAGCAACGACCATTTGTAACACCTTCATTCCGGCGTAGTTATTTCAACAAAGTCCATAATCTCAGCCACCCTGGCGTGCGAGCCACTGCACGCATGGTGGCTGAGCGTTTTGTGTGGCCATCCATGAACAAAGATTGTCGTAAATGGGCACGTGAATGCACTTCATGTCAACGAAGCAAGGTGTCAAGGCATACTATAACGCCACTTGGACATTTTACTACTCCGACCAAACGCTTCCGCCACGTCCACTTGGACATCATAGGGCCTATGCCTTCCAGTAAAGGCTTTCAATATTGCCTGACAGCCGTAGACCGTTACACGCGATGGCCAGAGGTATGGCCCATGGTCGGCATCACAGCGGAAGAAGTGGCCGAAACATTCACAACTGGATGGATTTCACGTTTTGGCGTCCCATCCATTGTAACTACAGATCAAGGCCGACAGTTTGAATCCGCATTATTTAATGCTCTTTTAAAGCAGTGTTCAGCGAGTCGCACGCGCACCACCAGCTATCATCCGTGCGCCAACGGCATGGTAGAAAGATTACATCGCCAACTAAAAGCAGCGCTCATGTGCCATGGAGGCACTTGGTGTACTGCTTTACCACTCGTACTTCTTGGCATGCGAGCAGCTTTAAAAGAAGATCTACAAGCATCAGTCGCTGAACTTGTTTACGGTGAACCCTTGAGACTACCCGGGGAATTCTTGAGTCCTTCATCCAACAACGAATGCCTGGAAGACGTCCACAACTTTGCGTCACAGCTACGAATGCACATGGCAAACTTAAAACCTGTTGCAGGATCACGTCACACCCAACGCCAACCATTCGTGTTTAAGGACCTACAAACATGCACACACGTGTTCCTCCGGGATGACTCAGTAAAGCCGTCACTGAAACCACCTTACACGGGGCCCCATCCGGTAACAAAAAGGAATGACAAAACCATATGTATTACCGTGGGAAACAGAGACACCCAAGTAAGTCTCGACCGTGTGAAGCCGGCATTTATCGAAGAAGTAGACGACGACATAATGCTCTCATCACCCGCGCAAGCAACAGCAACACCATCACCAATTCACTCATCTACACCCGCCCAACCTGCACCCCCATCGCCTGCACCGGTCGTCACTCGCACTGGTCGCAGAGTCAGATTCCGGGACATCCTCGATCTGTAAATTTAAATCTAACATCACAATTTCTTTTCGCATTCCACTTAACGTCACTCGATCGTCATGGGGTTACCTTATGGCATCATTGAGCCGTAATGAGATCTTATTTTGTAAATAATTTGCGTCATCATCGATGCTACTCTAGCTATTAAGACAACTTTAACGTACCTAATAATTTGGGGCACTTTTCTCCGTGGGTGGGTGGTGTGGCGACGCAAAGCGCCACCATGCGATTTGTTTCGCTACGTCGCGCCCGTCGTTACACGGGCCCGAGCACAATTATACTTCTCGAACCACCGAATAGAGGAACGGGGGGAGAGCGCGCGGTCGCGTGAATATAAGCACATCTCCGCGCCGCAGGAGTCAGTCAGTCTGCCGCCGCTTACGCACACAACACACGCCACGTGATCCGCGCCCTCCGCGCGGTCTCCCGCCCGCGCCTCGCAAAGTAGTGCCTGTAACTTCTGTACTATGTACAACTATGTATAAGGGAGCCTATCTCCGATTGTGACGATACCAAATAAACATTCAACATAAATCACACTGTGTTATCATTTCCGTCACCCGGGGATCGTGCTCCCCATAAGCTCTAGAGATTCAAAGCGTAAAATTAATAAACATATTGTTTAACTACTTACCATTTGATAACATCTGCCAACTAAATTAAACTATTTTAATTTAATAATTATATCAGAAAGTGACGTAGATTAACAAATAAACTTTGGCTATATGAATAATTTAACAAGAAACGATTAAAATCACGCTTCTTGTTTACATTTTTGAGTTTGTGTTTAATTTATCACCTGATTTACATAATATTTCTTGATATTGTTGCTAAATCAATATCATTCTTATTTTTTCAGAAACGAAACTTCTCTGGTTTCGCTACGAATGCTGAACGACCAAGGGCGTAAAGTATTGAATGCTGCCTTTGGATTGCCTTACACGCTGAAAGCTGAAATGAGCAAGCCCGATGGTAAGAATCACATGTATATTTAATTTACTAGTTTAAATTACCGAGCTTTATTTAGCCAACTAACACAACTATTTCGATCCGGCGAGGGCAAAAAATATCCTTTTGTATGGGTAACATTATTACCTGCGCCCGAGTCCAATTGTAATAAATTTCAAAGCCAATGGCCTCGTTTTAATAATTTTATTAATTCAGGGCTTTTGTGTACATATTACCATCTTTCCTAAAAGCCGTAATTCAATTTTTCAGGAACTCACGGTATCAGAATGAAGAACTGCTTTGCTTTTAACATGAGGAACAATACGGTCAATCTCATCGACAACAGAGGGTAAGGACACGAATAAATAAATATTAAAAGTGCATGTGGCCTGGTAGAAAAACATGTGCCTTACAATCTAACGTGCCTCGGTTCGACAACCCTACACCTATGACTTGCACTTGCACTATTACTATATCGCACAGAAGACAGAGACGCTTGAAGCTTTGTGATACAACATTCAGCACATTTATACTTCACTCTAAACTTCAGTGTCCGACAAGAAGTCACTTGATGGTCATATTCCTGACTGACCACTGACTGGACTGACTGGTTAATATTTTTAGATTCAGGGGAAATAAATAAATCGTTTTTTTAATAAATAAAATCAATTTCAATGTTCCAGGTGTGCAGTAAAGCAGCAGTTCGTAGTGGCGAGCTCGTCGAGCGGCACCGCGGAGCTGGCTATAGCTTCCATGTTCCGCTTCCCGGACTCTTCGCAAGTCAACTTCCAGTGCGATATCGGCATTTGTAGAGGTGAGTTTCATCATCACCAGCCCGCTATCGCCCACTGCTGAGCATAGGCTTCTCTTCGTGTACGCCACTCGTCGTTATAACCTTTGTTAATCATACTTGAAGTACTTAACATGTTCAGGAGATTTTCTGTCAATTTAGTTACTTTTGTGTCAACAAGAATTAGAAAAAAACTGCTTTAATTTTGACAGTGTACAAGCACAAGTAATTCTAAAGCTAAATTTTACGTTTATCGGAGTTGAAAGTCACAGAAAATCTATAAATAATAAACATAGAGCTAAAAGCTTTATGTAATAATGATGTATAAAACGGAATCTAATGGTATTTCAGTGTATAAAGTCTAGCTAAGACAATTAGATCAACTTTTCCTACACACTTTGTAAAAATATTAATCATCACTACCTATATTTTGCAGCCAGCAGTTGTCTGGAAATAGACTGCGCCGAGGACGGGAAGGTGGAGACAGGAGATGAGGAAGCCCAGGTCACAGCCTCTACTGGGATCTTCGTGCTCGACCCTAATGATGCTACAGGTATCTTAATATATAAAACCCAAACGTGACTGACTGACTGATATAGTGATCTATCAACGCACAGCCCAAACCACTGGACGGATTGGGCTGAAATTTGGAATGAAGGTAGATGTTATGACGTAGGCATCCGCTAAGAAAGGATTTTTGGAAATGCCAATTTTAAAGGGGTGAAATGGGGTATGCAAGTTTTACTTCTTAATCTTAATCGCGAAGCCGCGAGCACCCACTAGTTATACATATATGTGTTAGCTTATGGCTGTTTATGTCATACTTAAAAATGTTTAAAAGTGGTATAAGGAACCTATGTGGCATCTCTTTTTATAAAGCTTTTATTTAATTAATCTTTAAGCACTTTAAGTTAGAAAATAAGTAACTATTTGGCATCTCTTATTTTATTTGATTGCTACGTAACAAAAGTAAGAGTACAAAAGGTGCTTAAATACAGTCTGAATGTGTAAGTACAGAAAACATACAGCACAGTTCTATGTAAATTCATTTAGTAATGAAACCAGGATACGTTGTAAATAGGAAATAAAAATAACTTCCCCTGAAGTAAAACGATTTAATTTCATGTTTATCTTATTGTTAAGTACGTTAATCGCAGGGGTGAAAATTAGCATACGTATCATTCCAGATTCCAATTTATCTTCGTATCAAATTTCATTTTAATACGACGAGCAATACACATTCATAAACTTTTGCTTTGATGAAATTTATTTACATTAAGTAAATACTTCAAACGTATTCCATTTTTGGTGCTTCCGTGGGTCGGATGACATGTTAAATTGTAGGTCACGGCTGTTTGTCTAGTACGGCAGTCGTTAAGCCATGTCCGAGGCCCTTAGGGCGGCTTGATAAACTCTCGTCACCAGAGTTGGCCATTCTCATTCGACAAGAAGAAAACTTCAAGCTTATTTTTTTATCATGTATGTATGAATAGTCAATGTAAAACACTGGAAGAACCCTGTCTACTGCAACTCAGGGAATTCTAAAGCAGTAGACAGGACCCCAAAAGCAAAATAGTTTTTAAATGTTCTTAAATTAATAGTTCCTATTTGTTGATATATCCATATTATAATCTAGATACTTTTGTAACTGTGAAAATGACATCATGTTTAGTACACATAATTTATTTTTATCTTTATCTTTTACTACTTATAAAACTTGCAGTGGTAGCCCTCTCGTGCATGGAAGGCACGGTCCGCCCGCTGTGGCTGCTCTACCTGGCCATCGCGCTCGGGGTCATGTTCCTGGTGATGCTGCTTGTCAATTGCTTCCTCTGCACCGCCATGACTTGCTCCTGCGCCCGGACTGATGTGAGTACCCGCTTTAAACCTGCTGATTGGCGCTTGGGTGATGGGATTTGGAGAGCGCATTTACACTTGTCATATGTACCTACATATTTGATCAAAGCATTTACTCGTACAGGTTTTTTTTATTCTTTATATCGGACGTTGTCCAAGGCATACCGACAATTATCGTAAAAGTTTACGAAACTATGATATGTTTTAGGTTTTTCTATACTTACAAAAAAGGTTTTTTCATGCAACCGTTGTTCGAGAACAGGTGTTCTTTTTGATTGAAATTCTAGTTGAAATGATAGTAATGCCGTGATAGGCATATTATCTTGTAGGTACTTTGTCCAACTTATGTTGGAAACATTGTGTTAACCAAACACTAACTAGTTGTGCTAATGTTTTTAATTTGAGCTTTTGTTGAATAACCAATGAGTTTTTATAACGACAATTCATTATCATTTACTAATAAATTCATTATTTTTATATACATATGTATTTCGTGCATAAAACGAACAAAAAAAACACATTTTCAAGTTACCACAAACTGGTAGAATACTAAGTACCTAACTCAACGACATACACAAAAGCAAACAGATCATTTCCATTAGGGATGTATGACCGGTATTACAAAAAAAACAGCATTCTAATATCAATAAGAAAACACTTTAACTAATCGCATGTGGAACAAAAGTAGTTATTTAAAAAAACTTATTAAATAATGCTTGCTCAAGACTATAGTTAGTGTAGACCCGTGCAATAAGCATGAGCAGAAAAATACAATTTGTGTAAAATTAAAAACCGAAGCTTGCTGCAAAATTTAAATATAACAAACATATCAGATACATAATGTATCTGTCTATGTAAAGATACTCAGAGAAAAGCTTGTTGCTGCATGATCTAAACGTACATCTCTTGCTCTTGTTACGAGGTGTTAAGATAACAAATAGTATGGATACCTTAAATGTGTCCGCTTAAAAAACGCCTAGAGAAATGCTTGCTGCATGACCAGAACCTAAAACAAAACTTCAATACAACACTAGCTCAACATAATGTATCATCTTCAGGTAATCGAAAAGGACCCCTCTGTGGTAGAAGACTACGACCCATACAGATCCTGGCACGGCAGCCAGTATGGAAGCAGGTACCCTTCATCCACTATTCATTCCACCAGGTAAGAACTAATCATCATCATCATCATCACACTAGACTACTACACCACAAGACAGGTACCGATTGGCTAAGAATACTTTATCACGAATAACAGATTTACTTATAAAAAGATCAATCAATGATTACACTAGGTGCTTAGTTAATCATTGTCCACTTTACTTATAATAAACAACGATCAAATTGTTGTTGGAGTTGAGAAGTATTTGGTCTTTTTTATGTATGATCAAAACTGTCAATAAGACAAAAAAAGCAACAACTCGATTGGACGTTGATATTGTTTATAAGCGCTAAGTTATTTTTTTTGATGGCTATTGTGTAATTAGCAGCTATTTAATCATTGATTTCTATAAGTAATGCTGTAAATGTATAGCACAAAATTTGACGCTTCCCAATTTTACCACAAATTCAAAACAGCTTACTACGCTTACTGAAACCCACTCTCAAAATTTACTTTACAACACACAATTAACAAGATCATAAATAATTTCGTTTAACCTTTATGTTTAACTAACTGAAATAATATCGTGTGAAAATTAACTGCGTGTTTCTTTTTTCATTTGCTTATTCAATTTTAATTGGTTTTGTTTAATGCAATTTTAAATTGTAATCGTAAAAATATAACTATTCTAGTATTTGCGCTAAGCTTTCAACTAAAGTATAAAATAAAGCTCAATATATCAAAATTACCCATTTAAAATCTGGCTAATAAATATGAAAAGAAGCTCAACTAGAAATGTACATTAATTCATGTAAAATACATCAATTACCTCATACTCCAGCCGCATACAGTGCGACTTATGTCAGCTATAATATATCGATTAGTCGCAGCGACAAGACGCCACGACTAGTCGCAGCGACAAGACGCCACGACTAGTCGCAGCGACAAGACGCCACGTTTGTGACTGACCTTATATTCATTCAGACACTTATATCATCATCATCTACAGATCAGTATCGGACAACAGTGACCACTACGCGATAGTGCAGTCACGACCGGGCAGTCGACACTCGGGCATGCATCGGAGTAGGCACTAAGGTACATTATATACTACTTACTACATATTACACAAGTACTTCTAAATATACATTCATAGTTCACAAAAATATAAGGCGGGCACGAATTTAACAGTGTTTTCTTTATGTTTTACTTCTCCTAGTTTAGTCTAATGTGTTTTTGTATAGTATCTCATAAAACAAAAAAAAAATTGTCTTACCAAGTCCACTAGTCTATATTTACTTATGTAAACATGCATTGAAATTAATATTATTTTGTTTACTCTAATATGGGCTAAAATTAATATTTGCTTTTATTTTTCAGGTAAACAAAAACTAACACTAGAATCCTGTGATGACGAGAATCTTGTATAATTTTAGAGTGACTTCTTACGCTTATCTACTCGTAAGTAAATCACTCCGTGGACAATAAACAAATAATACATAAATAAAATATCACAGATATATAAAGTTACGAAAAAACTGTACAGAATCTCAATTTTTCAATTCTTCCTAGCTTTAATAAACAGCATTGTAATTAATAACGTATAAATTGTGTAATGCAAACAAATATGCAGGATATATTATGTATACTAAGATGCTAGAACAATAAATACGGTGCTTAGTTCAAGCTTAGCAAACAAAATACTTAGTTAGTTATAAGTTTTTTTTTTTTGTAGTTTGCAACAAATTTTATAAGAGTTATTTTTCTATCTCCCATTTTTGTCAATCCCTTTAGTAGATATACGATCATATGTTTAAGTATCTGAATCATAGATAATTTAACCAATTATTTTTGAAATGATACAGTAACAAATCCTAAAAAAGCTTTTTTTGGTACATAATAATAAAGACGTTATTGGGGGATCTTTAATTGATCGTTTTAAGCAGATGATTATTAAATAAAAGATCTTGTTAGAGATAATAGCGTTACCTTTGTAATATTAAAAACCATTGTTTAAACTCTATCATCACTTTGTGCCATTATATTTCTCATGTACCTAATATTAACGAAGCAATTAATTGTAGTTAAAATATTTGTAACTTTCAAATATTTAGAGCTCTGCGCATGTCAAAACAAAATCGTCTGAATCATGAATTTTGTAACAAAATATTGCATGAATTGTATACATTTTGGAAGGCATCTTATACTACAAGCGGCTAGATTTTTAAAGTATTAGAGGTTTTTTTTTTACATTAAGGCTTTTTGCTTTCATGTGCGTAGAGCTAGTATAGAGCAACGAATCCGTCCTAGTTGTCTCATTAGGTAATACATACATACTTAACAAATAAATAAACACGGATAAATCCATATCTACGTATGTAAAGCTATTTCATATTATGGTGCTTTTACTATATAAGGGCTTAGAATTTCAAGCCTGAATTAGGATTAGAATAAATTAATATTTTAGATATTTGCCGATCCTTAAATTTGCTCAAAAAGCAATAAAATATTAGATAATGGAAGTAACAATATTTGAGCAAATATTAATTATGATTTGTTTACTAATTCCAATCTACGAATTAATTAAGATCGATAACTGTTGAATATTAAATGCACCACATCGTCACTGTGACCTAGCTAAATGAATACTTATATAGTTTTAGTTATCTACATTAAAATAAATTGGTTGTTAACTGCAGTGATTAAAGATACATAAGACATTTATACTTCTTCTTCTTCTTATCGAATGAGAGTGGTCAACTCTGGTGTTGAGAGTGTATCAAGCCGGCCTAAGGGCCTCTGACATGGCTTAGCGACTGCCGTACTAGGCAAACAGCCAGTACCTACGATTTAACGTGTCATCCGACCCACGGAAGCGCCCAAAATGTAATGCCACTTTTCGGTCACCCATCCAAGGACTGACCGCGTCGACATTGGTAATCGCATGCGTTGCTCCAATAACTGAGCTACGAGCCCTTATACTTAAGAGATGTGACAATAAATACTGCATATTTTACTATTGTATCACAAACCAAACAAAATTCTCTGAAGTAAATATGTCTTATGTCTCGACTTCCCTGTTGAAATCCTATAAATAGCAATAGTGGAATATATAAAACATCACCTTAAAATAAGTAGGTATGTACGTAATTTAACGCTCAAAAAATATTTTAGACTTCTTTTACTGTAAATACAACGTTGTAGGGAGAAGTCGAATGTGTAGAAAAATAGTGTTATATTAGAATAATTACCAAACTTAGCATTGTAATGTATGTGTGGATGAATAAACTTAACACATTCCTACTATATTGTCTTTTCTTTAATCGATTGTATTTAAACAGTTTCCTCTTACTGGCCTGTTAGCTCTGCTGTGGCTCTGCCTTCTAATTTAGGGGTTGCGGGTTCAGTTCCCGCATGACACAAGTATGTATGAATTTTAAAATGTATAATTGACTTGTGTTGAGTCTCGTCGTTTGTATGTATAATAAGTATGTATTTACAAAAGAAAAACATATAAGTATTATCCGTTATCATATAAGTAGTACCCACGACACAAGCGTTTGCTTAGTGTGGGGCTAGATGGCGCGGTGTGCAATGTCCCGAAATATTTATTTATCTTACTGTCAGTAACATTTTATGCGATAAATAATATAGGGCTAACTAGTGGTCGTTTGCCAACCACGAAATGTGAAATAATGTTATTTGCCAATGAGAGAAACTTTTATCCGGGATTGAAATTGGGGTAAAACCCGATATATAATATATATTTATGTATACAAAGGAAAAATACGTCAAAAAATGTAGCACTGGGATTTCCGTATAAGTAAAATATTTAAGTTTTTCGGAACCAGCTTTTTTAATTGTTATCTATAGCCACGGCTGTCGGTAGTCAAAGGGAAAAAAGTACGAAAGATAAATCAGTATGCACACAAACCATTACTTTATTTAAGTGTTTAACACTGTATTACAAATGTCATATCATATCTAGGTTACCTCTTATAAAGTCTAAATAAAGTGTACAATAAGAATAGATATTTATATTTATTGTACAAGACTCTAAGAATATTATTAATTAAAAATTTAGGCGTGAAATGGCAAAACGCCCGTCAATAAATTCATTTTAGAAAACTTAAAAAAATTACGTTTTTAATCAGCATCTGTTAGATAGGAATAATATAGAGAAAATACACGCGCTAAATATATTTACTTTAGAATTACATATTTTCAATATTCATTAATCAATCCACATTCGTAACACTATTTATATACCTAAAATATACATGTATATGTTGTAAATTAACTACATAAAGACGTTTATGAACATTAGACTAGAAAGATCATTTTAATATTTTACTTTTGTATAACAATAACAAACGTAATCTACGTAAAATATTTTACATAAAAGCTGAGGGTTTTGAAGTATTTGAGGATTATTTGAATTATTGGTAACCGTTAAGGACGTTTTGGATACAAAAATATAACTTTTTAAAACAGTCTAGTCGTATAATTTGGTCTGACTTAATAAGTAAAAAAATAGCAGCACTTTTGTTGTATACTCTTAGATAAGTAGAAAAAGGCAAAATAGTAAAAATTGCAGAGATAATTTGAGCTACGATTTAGCTGTCGTTTATTGTGATGGAGGTACATAGATAATGATGGTTCACTCAATTGCCATGGTAATAACACAAATTGAGAAAATGACGAACTAAAACAGGAAGTTTTTAAAGAGGTGTTACATACTCCGATTCTTGCTGAGTAACTTTTTACTAGTTACCTTTTCGATATGAATTCTTATGATTTAAAATACAATTGACAACTAATTTGACATAATAAATTAAAGAATTTCTAATAACTGGGTTCTTAGATCATAAACAGTTTTAATTGGTAAATAGATCTTGAAGGTTAATGAGTCTTTAAATAGTTTTAAACAAAACTAGGTTGATTTGCAACAAAGATTTGTAGTTTCTCAGATTAATATTTCTAAACATTATTTGGATTTGTGGTTGATTAATAAATCACTGACTGCATATTTCAGTAATTATTGTTTTACACTTACTCTTTTAGTAATTGTGTAGCTGCCTCGATATCACAAAATCAATTTCAATCTATCCTCAGAACTTAATTAGACATTTTAACTAGATTCTAGACAGATAATTAGGTCATACATGAAACAAGCTTCTTGCCTTATCTGAACTATGTCTCCTCATTTATTTATTTTTTGTCATAATTTTGGCCTGTATTTTAGTCGAGATAAAAAGTACCTACATAGAAAATCTTTCTAGAAACAGAAAATACAGTTACTGTTCTATAAAATCGCTTCAATAGATATTCCCAATTCTCAGTAAGTTTCATTTATTTGCAGCTTTTTTTATTTGCTGTCTTCTGCAGCAGTCGCAATTCGGTTCTCAATTTAGGTCACAATAATCGTTTCTCACCACGTTATTTATGTCCAGTCTTTGATGTTTATGTTCCAGTGCAAACTCCTTCAAAAAAACCAAAACAAGAACTTTGTTCCATGTCAACCCTTTACACTTAAAGCATGTTGGAATGGTAACTAAATTGCGGGTACTCGTACTTACAATAGAACTGACTGTGTTTTAATCGGTGGTGTGTTTGGCTTCATTATGAGATAGCATAGTTTCCTTGACTTTATCATAGATGGAGCGCTTGTAAATGCGTGGTTGGTGGCGGAAACTGAGGGAGTCCAGGCCGAAGTGGTTGTCATCGTCGAACCAGTTGGTAGAACGCTGGAATGGAAGAAGTAACATTATTAGCTTCTAGTATGTAAATTACTACCAATCTGGTCCAATCAGGATGATCTAGACTAAAAAGGTTTTCTTTTCGCCTTTAGGCAAGCGTGCCTAGGCTTCAGAGGTTCCTAACATCAGGCAGCTTGTGGTGAAATATAAGGTAAACAAGTAAATAATTGTCTGTAGCACAACCAAAAATAATAATAATCGTTGGTTACTACCAATAAATAAATCAGGAACCAAAGTTCCTGATTTATCTAGTTTTTTAGGAAAGCGCAAAAACATCGTAGTGAAGTATTATGGTGTTCGTTATTTCCTATGACCACAGAATACAGAAGAAACTATTACTAACATTATTATTTGTCAGTTCTTATGGATTACATGTAGATAACAATTTTTTTGGCCAGCAGGTTTAGTCAGATACTGAAAATGGAATCAAAGTAGCAAACAGTGATAAAATTAAATCTTAAATGTCAACGCCTGATTTACGTAAAAATAACCCATAATGAAAAGTTATTTAAGGATTTCCCAGATTAAGGAAAAAATAGAACCGCTTTTTATCTTCTAAAGCTTGTTCATAAATAATTTGGCTTGAATACCGGTTGTCATAACTTCTATCGCAGATTTTTTGCTATGGATTCAATTTACAAATATATGGATTGATTGAAAATGTGTAGGTATCGTTCGCTACAGAAAAGGGTAATACGTCTAGCCAATGCAGTGGTCTGAAAGGTCAGTTCGGTATTATTATGATTACATTTACTTCGAGCAGCCGAAGTCATACGTAATTTATTACGACTTGAAAGTACATTACTCCGAGTGGTATTTAAAAGTAACAAAACTATCGAGACCTTGATAAATCCTTTCAAACGAGAACAATTGCGAGCGTTTATTTTAGCGCGGTATTTACTTCCCGATCATCTAGTTTTCTAGTTCTTTCTAAATACATGTGTATGTAATATACATAACATTTTTTTCTAGACAATGTTTCATCATTGTGTCCTTATTATTTTATCAATAATTTCTATACGTGTTATGTATAATGTCCATGTAACTAAATAAATAAATAAAAAAATATTCATATTCATACGTATTCTTCAAGGTTGACTTCTTGATAATAAATTGATTGAGGTTTTAATAACATACTAAGTAATTGACTATAAAATTTAATAGATTGAATAAAAAAATTGACTTTTAATTAAACTTGGAAAACACATTTGTAGATAAGATTCAAAACAAAATAATAATTACATTGTGAAAAAAAAAAACAAATATATTAAAGTAAAGGTAAATTATATGAAAAAACAAAGCTGACTTGTAGTCAGAAGAAATTATGATTTCATTAGGTATTAAATAAATATTTAATGATCACCAAGTTACTAATCACTTCACTAAGCAAACGTAAATTAATCTACATTCACCTAAACATAAATAAAGTGTCTGAACACCACCCTTATCACCACTGATAAGATCTCAATGTCCTCCCACGTAATGTTTCCTATGCATTCACGTCACGAATACAGCTTACGTCACGGCTTACGCAAATTGTGACGTCAGAGAAAGTAAATTAATCCAGAATACTTAGTGTAGGCAGCAGTAGTTTGCATTTTACATTGTAGGCAAAATCAATGCTTTACTTTAGATACGATCGAACATATGATATCTTTTCGATGGTATTAATAATAAATATTATCCCATATGTTATGCCACTAATATTAGGTATAAAGGCGAAATTTTGTAAATGTGAAAGCTTATTCCTGCTTCATGCTCTAAGATATGAAGCAATTTTGATATCATTTGAAAAACAAAATTGTGAGATAGGTTACTTTTCGTACCCAATAAGGGAGATATATTAAGTCCCCCCCACTGAAGTCAAATATCCTCAAATTTGATGGTCCTCAAACATGATCGATTTACCCGAGGGCATATGTCTTCCGTGGAACGACCTGGGCACCCACCACGATGTATCTGCACAAGAGAACTCCCCTGACGAATTAATTCTGCTGGGGAGTAACGACCCTCAGTCATGAGGAAATACGACTCAAGAAAGAGAGGAACATGATCGATTTCCTTGCTATGTTATTCGTCACCGCTTAGTGAGTGCAGTTATACCACTTGTCCCTGCTTTATTTTTAAAGATTTTTTTTTACAAATATGAGAACATTTCGAAGACCTCAACTATACTAGTGCCTCTAGCGATGATGTCACATGCGCCTTCATTGCTCTGATAACAAGCTTACCTCAAGTTTGAAGTTGACAATGACAGCCACAGTCTGCAGCGGAGGCACGGTGACCACGCGTGAGGCTGAGAAGTATCCGGGGAACTTGGCAGTCACTTCGTAGTGGCCGGGGGTCAGCAGCCGGTAGTAATCGCCGTATGGACCTGGTGGTGATGAAATGTAAATAATTAAATGATTTTTATTCGATTTGTTTGTGATTATGTTAAAAAAAAGAAAACCTGTATTCGATAACTTTAATACCTAATTATTTTTTTCTACATAAAATTAAGTATTATATGCCATGTTATATGAGTATATAACTAAGTACATGTTTGCCAATTCAGCAAACATTTGAGAATATTAAACAAGAAACAGTTTCTTATGTTATATTTTCAGTTCGATGTGTAAATTGAGTCATCAAAGTCAATATCGAAGTGATTACTGACATCAATTATATTTGGTATAATTGACTTCAATCAGCTGCCATGATAAGGAAAATAAAGATAAAATGCATTTAAATAAAAACTTGAAAAACTTGCATTTAAATCATCTAGTTGAGTTCTAGTGTGGACTGTTTAGAACTACCTACAAATAGTCTACACAAATCTTTAATAAAATAAACAAAATTATAAATTGACCTATCCTCGTTTGAGTCATCAAAGTAATTATTACAAATAGATACCTAATTTAATTTAATTACATTGACCGTTGACATGAACTATGACTTGACTAGCTCTACTATCTATTTATTTGTTTAGACTAAGTCCCGACCTTCTGGAAGTCATGTTTTATATTATGTACGTGTAGCTTCAGCTGACATTTTCAAGCTATTCTGTTAGGTTTTTATTAGCTCAACACTACCAATTTTAGAAAATAAATCTATCAAGAAGATATATATGGCAAACGGATCGCATATAATCAGCTATCATTTTTTAATCATTTTTAAGCATATAAGAGTGAAGTAAGTTTGTTTTCTATAGTTATAAAGCAAAATTTATAACAACAATGCAAGGTTTATCACCAGAAGCCACTGTACTTTAAACACTGGGTATAGTTAATGCATAATAATCAAATGCCACCAAATATGAAGAAGGAGTTTAATATCTTTAGTTTATTATTGAGGCCCTTAGGGCGGCTTAATAAACTCTCAACACCAGAGTTGGCCACTGTCATTCGATAAGAAGAATATCTTTGTACATGTGCAGTTTAGCAATAAATGTCAGCTACGACATTCCGAAAGATATACAAATAAATATTGTTAGCTTCGAGATACTGCTTGTTAATACATATTTAAGTCCATTTTGATCTCGTTTAAGTGGTTGGTATGCTAAAGATTAAATGTCCATTGCGTCTGCAGACGGCCGAGGCATAATAATTGAGTCACATGATGCTATAACAGTTAGGAAACACTCGGTCCCTGCCAGAATCGGACACAATCAAAGCTGAATGCAAACAACTGTTAATTCCTAGCACAGAACAATAGCATATTTATAAACAATGCCGCAGCAGAGGAAAAGGAAAACTATCACGCAAGAGTAAAGGTGTAATCTTTTTGTATAAGGCTAACGTCTATCCTGATACAAAATTAATGAAGGTCTAATCGTTTTCTGACTATGGGCTGTGCTATGGATCGATTCGCGTCGCTATTTCAAGTTTTTTTTAATTAGCGTAGGTAATAGCTTAGTGATTAGAGAAACTGGCAGTATTTCAGCGAAATGCCTTTGATTTTAATTTACAATACCAATCAAATAGCTAGGCGTCGTGTCGCATGACAATAATTTCATATTATGATAACATATTATGTAGATAAAAGTGTGTCCGAGTAATTTGGTGTAACGATTATCACGGTTTATTATTCCTGTAAAGATCATTCGTGCTGCTGATTTCCATGGCTGTCAAATTTACCGTCACCCAATATATAGAACACAATATTTATCTGCTATTTTGCGAGCTAAATAACATTTAGAATCTATAAGAAACATGCGTCTATAAGTAAATAAGCTTGTCAGAGAAAAATAATACTAAGCGTGGGCTTAGAGTGTCTTGATATAAATAAAACAATAATAAAACTTACCTGAAGTAGTGACGTCATGTCGGACAGGCTTTGCTACATTCCCAGTAATATTGACCACAGATATGACAGCGTTTTCCAAGTAATTAGCGTCATCGCACACAGTTCCCTTGATTCCCATATGCGCTTGCCACATGTAGGCTAATAGAGCATCTTTATTTCGAATCCATTCGTTCTCCAGTTCCTCTTCTCGTGTGTATTTATCACAACCAAGTTCGAGAGTGATTTCAAACGCATTTGTTGCGAGGTAGTTGAAGTCTTGCATCCCTGGAATAGATAAAATATATATGAAGTAACACAGATATTATGTCACTGAATACGGAGTAGCCTAAACCCCACAACACAGGCAAAATTTTTTTTTACGTGGGATTAGTTTACGTTTGACTACAGCCTGCCTGATGTTAAGCATTGCTGCAGCCTAAGGTGTAACACGCTTACCTAGAAGATACCTATTAACTCTAGATTTGAAGACCCCTGGATTGGAGTTCTAGTATGGTTAACAGGGTACACCGATTGTTGTCTAAAATCTGTCAATTGTTCGTAGCTAAAACTAATTGGGTAACATTTAGGGATTGTTTTAAGTAATTCAATTTTATTTATTTATTTGTTATATAACAACTGAAATAGAGCAGATGCGCTAACATTTCTTAGAAGCTAACTTAAGACCAATACCAGTTCGTAACTTAATTAGCATTTGTCAAATGCATACTAATTCAGCAGCATCATGAATTAGATAACATGCAACACATCTCATCTTTTAAAGCTTCGACCCAAATTCTCCGTAACCAACTCGTTTCCTAGAACAGGATGAGAGTAATCTATGCTAATTAAGACCATGCCCATTTAACACTCTTAAAATAACTTGTGGACCTTATCGGAGTAACTAGTTTTGGGACTTGACTTGTTGCTAAGTCTGTCTTGTTTTGAGACACATATTTGTCATTCTATAAATATTTTTTGCCACATTTACGTGTATATTAAGAGCACTGACCGGAGACCGGATACGTTCAAGTAATATTAAAACAATCTCCAAGCAAAAGTAGTTCGAAATATGTCTGTGGACCAGTTTGTCGCTCACGGTCGCAAATGACGATTAAATGTCAGCAGTATGTAAGGAGATCGATCTATGTGCTTCCTGGTTTACACTTCCTACTGACTAGTAAAAGGTGTAGAGCTGTAGAAACAATGGGGAGAGGCACGACAATCCAATGCTATTATATAAGTTATACAAAGTCTGTGACGATGTATCCGATTTGGTTTTGTTTGTTATCATTCAATTGAAATGATTTGTTTGTAATTTAATTATGTGAAAAATTGTTAAATTTGTTTAATAGTATGGCTCACGTTGAGATTGTGAATTTTACTCAAACATTTGAGCAGAAAATATATAAAGTTAAATTAAATTAAAATTAGATACCAAGCAACAATACAATTTATCAACAATATTAACTTGTAATGGTAACTATAATGTTGATTAAATAAATAAATGTGAGAAACAAATGAAACATTATAAGTAATAACTATTACTAATACGAGTACACACACGTAACAAATCAAACCGCACCATATTACTTCGTAATAGTAAAATTAAATAACTTTTGCATATTAAGTACAAAACATTCTTCATTTTATATATTTCCATAGCAAATGTTAGTTAATGAAATGCTAGCAGGTCGGTTTGTAACTAAACAGCAAGGCTGTCAACTTGAGATAAATATTTCACAATGCAGTAAATATAATAAATTTGAACAGCTATAAGATTAATTAGGCCATCTGCCATATATTAGGTTTCAACAGCTACGATACCTATATCTACCTACCTAGCTCATGTTAAAAAAATACAAAACTCTGTGGATACATATGTACCTACTTAAATAAATATAATTATGGAGTTATGTGTTATTTCCTAAGTTTTGTTAAAGAGACCAAACTGGTATTAGCAGTTAAGGCATTCCATTCAAATACTTGTAGAAATTATCGTTGGCGATTTCATGTAAGTCCGTATCCTTTTCTTATTATATAAACATTAGGTACACAAATAAATTGTCAATGGTACGAATCATCTAGCTTAATAAAAATGTATGTAGGCCGATCCACATTTCGCATTCGAATGTACCTATTATGAAGATCCTGTTAGCTGCTTCGACAAAAGTTAAATCATGTCATCCGAACGGCCTTGCGATGTCAACAAGCTTCCTTTTAGCTTTTTGAATATATAACGAGCACATAATGTCAGCAGAGGACGCCCATGGATCGAATATAAATGAGTGCAATTTCATAACTTCAGTGGATTGTATTTGAGATATGTACTTCAAAACAAAATACGCTTCAGTTCAGCTTACAGTTATGAATACCTAGGGTTATTGTTATTTTTAAACATGATGGAATTTTTGGACTCATGGACAGTCTTTGTCCAGCAATTCTCGCTGTAAATTCATTAGCCTGCTCTTTTATTTTCAGGCATGCGTGTCAAACACTAAGGTCTTTGACAGTACGTGTCGTTGCATCAGAGGTCATACGCTATTGTATATTTCTAGGACTGTGTCTTTCCCTGTAACTAATGCATATTCTAAGGTTGTAAATAATCTCTTCAAAACACAATAGTGCTCAAAGATTCTCAGTCGACATGCTATGGGTCGTCAAATTTGAAACTTGAAAAATCAATTAAAAACAAAACTTTTCGATTAAATAACAATCAAGGAAAATCCGATACCGGGATTGGCTAATGGCTTAGTTCTGTACTTAACTAGGAATACTTGTAAATTTTATTTGAAATAAAGATATTTTGAATTTGAAATTGAATGGTTTAGTTCAAATCGCGTATCCTATATGAACGCTTTCTGAACTGACACATGTAAAGAGAGGCCTATACCTAGCAATTTGATAAAGAAAGATGTGGATAATGATGATGACCAGCTCATTAAATCGTATATATAAATGACAAACTACGATGTCATGAAATCCATAGCCAGTGTTACAAAAAAGGTCTTAAATAAAATTTTACCTCCTTTCAAACTGTACCAAGCGGCTCCATTGGTGACTCCTCCTTGCTTGCCAAAGTTGTAAGTAGTTGATTGGTCGGAGCTGGTGGTGTGGCACCCTCGGCGCGTCACTGAAGCCATGTCTGCGTGGTTTGATGCGTATGTCATCGCCAACTCTCTAGAATGAGGAACGTTGGTTAGTAAATCAGTGGTTAGATCTGATTTGGGACATGCAAAAAGCAATACACGTAAAAAACTGGTTAGATCTGATTTGAGAATTTAAAACAAGCATGACTTATAAAATATTGCCATTGCAAAGTGGGGACAACCCAAAACACCTTGATTAATGGACCTTATAGGTAAAATGAGTTATTTTTAAGCTAACTATTTGTCAAAGATCAATAAGAAGAATAAAATTTAAAACAAGTATAAGCTCTAAATGATCCATTAAAATTAAAACATGAATTAAATATTTTATAGGCCACCAATAACAAAATGTACGACATTATGCCAGTTTTTTTCCGTGTTATCGTTTTTCAGCGTCGGAATGTGGTCTTTTTCATCTAGTTTATGACTGGAACTTGTCACGGATGTATTTGTATCGGCGTAAAAGCAATTACTTTATCTCAAACATTAAATAAAGCCGTTCTTTACGGAAAATGGTTTAATGAATCTGTAGGGCTTTTAGCAACACAGAAAATATTGTTAAGGAAAAGATTTGTAAGTATTCTTTCGTCTATAATTATGATTCTTTATGGCAACTAATTCAATATGTTTGCTTTAAAAAAACCGTGTTACACGGCTTTTTTTATTATAGTTTAGAATTTTTTTATTATACTTCTAATATAACAATAAATAGTACACTACAAAGTTTATTTAAAGTATACCACCAAAATGTTAAAGTAATTTTACCCATTAGATTTGTATTATGGTAATCCCTTTATACCTGAAAGTGTCATCATCAGGACTCGCAGAGTACTCCGAGACCGGGGCTCCACTCCTGCTCTCATCATAAGGGTAGTTGGCCACAAGGTCACCTCCGTGCATCGCTGCACTGAGCACGAATGGAATGGACATAATCCATCGCATCACCGCTCGAGTTTCTGGCTCCAACTAGAACAGAACATCATTTATGAATAGACTGGAATGTCTGAATAGGCCTTTAGTTAGCAAATTTACCAGAAATTTTTCCTTAGTCGAGAAGACAGTGAAGATGTTGCAAGAATAAAGAAAATATTGCGAAAAAAGAAACCCTATTAAAGGACCACCTTCTCCCAATCATCGCAGAATCGATTCGTAGTCGCAGAAGCAAGTAATTGGCAATTGGTTTAATAAATGCATAAATGAAGAGGAGGATACGGGTTGATGATAGCCTTCCTATTATCTAATATCAGATAAGTACGTAAAAGAAATCATAAAATATGTTATGTTTTCTATACTTATACGTACCTATTTTATAAATGTAAATGTTTAGTACAGTGACAATACACGTAGTTCGAATTTCTGTTGAGTATTTAGTTTGTTTATAAAACCTATAAAAAACAAACGGCAGTAATAAGACACTCACCGGTGCAGCGAGTCTGGTCAAATCTTTGAGCAAATGGTTGTTGTGATTGATCCCTTGGCGCTCATATTCAAATGTGATAGCATCCAAATCTGGGAAGTTTCTGTTTAGATCCACTGAGTGATTGTTAGACCGACCAATCAAGTAATCCAAACCTCCCTAAAACATAACAAAGACACGAAACAATGTAATATTACGAGAATTAAATGACGATGAGGAAAGAAAATACCGAAAATTAATTTTCAAGTAAACTTGAAATCCAATATTCGATATTATCTTTGCAAGGCTTCTTCGATTTTCGCATGATTTTTAGCCATGTTAGCTGAAAATGACCTTGGTGAAAAGGTGGTGAATTGGAATGGCGAATTTTGATCGTGTCAATGGATAAATTGTAGCAACACCTTGAGCAGGTGTGGACCAAGTGTTTAGTTGTTGGTTTAAGCTACAATTTTATTATGTATCTGATATGATTAAGAGTATATAATGATCTCTGGTCACCATTGCATTGAGCAAGCCTTTCTGTAATTTTCAGCCAGTATAGCTAAAAGTGGTGGACTTTGGAAGCTTCAGTCATTAGAACTAAATTATCTATAGCTGATATTTTAGGCCTGATAACTGAAGGTCTAAAGTCTACCTAAACTGCTTGTGTCCTGACCTGACTTACATGGTCGGTAGAAGCTTGCCACCCATCCGGGTTCATAGACGGGAGCAAGTGTATCCTCGTACCATGGATAAGACGACGTATGTCTTTATTTTGGGCCAAGTATTGATCACATAAATAGTGAGCCAAGCCCAGAAGCAGTTCGCGGCCCAACACTTCGTTCCCGTGGATATTTCCCACGTATTTCATCTCTGGTTTATCTGTTGGAACAGAAAATAAATGGTTAAACTGTCACAAAAGTTTACACGTTTTTTGTTTAATGCATTAATAAAAAAAATGCCTATAATTTACATTTGCTTTCAAAATTTAATGGAAAAAATAAATGATTCTTATTTACATTAAGATAATGAAAAGCAAAAGATAGGTAAATAATTATTGTGGGTAGATAGGTAATATTTTTTGCAGATGAATATGTTGACTTATTTTTGTAGGTACCTAATTATAATTAATTATACACAATAGACTCATTCATCTTATCTTATTAAATTTACCCAACGTTTACCGAGAATGTTTATGTTAATAAATAAATAATAAACTGATTATGAAGATGTTATACGTATTACTTACAGGCCTGATGGTATCCAGGATTGTCCGAGAACTCAATAACATACAAAGGGACATTACGAACAGATGGCTCGCTTAAAGTATACACCCGCGTAATTTTGGGGCATTTTTGATGCACTTCATCCAACACTAGGGGTAACTCTTCATTATTATGATGTCTCCACTGAAACTCTGCGGCAACAGTAGACGCTAACGCGACGCACAAAAATAAATATATCGCCATATTCACTGGTTATTTTTAATACTGATTTATCTCAGCATGTTTGATAAGGACAAACAAACTACACTGCACGTCGCTCTTGATAATTTTATCGATCGATTTTCCCGCCCGTGCGCGCAACTCGCGGCCAGTCGCTGCGTACGTCAACAGAGCACTCACACACGCGACACCCTTCCCCTTTCATTCGGACACGCACACATACGTCAACATTATAGGGAGGGGCAATGCGAGTATTATTCGAATTTGTAAATACTTACTCGATTTTAATCGTTTTAGTGTTGAGTGTGAGGGTTTATTTATAATGCTATTTAACTATATCTAACATTAAGGCTATTTTCTTACTCAGTAATGCAAGTGCCTAATTTTATTTAACTTTAACGACTCATATATTATTTTCCTTGATTTGTAACTACTAGCACTGTATTCTGTGCTAATACTTACTTAGCTTCCTAATACCTTTAACATCTTTTTTTCTTTTCTTAGTAGAAACATTATAAGTTTGTTTCATACTTTTTTTAAACCGAGTTTATTCAATATTCTTGATATATAAAATTTCAACTTTCATATTCGAAGTAATTTGTACTCGATTATAATTTTCAAGATTACCTATATTCCTAGTAAAGGTCACCGAATGCGTCACATCTTTCTAGTAAAAGACTGAATGTAAGTGTGATAGAATTGATTTGGCTCAAGAAGAAGGCTTATTATAATATTATCGCTGAATTAACAAACAGTAAATTACACACCTTTGTGATTTTAATCAAGTGTTAATCGATTTAATTACTCTTAGTTACGTGGCTACACTTTTTTAGTTTTTCCGTTTTTTTAATCTGGTTAATGTCCTGACTTAGCATGGGTAAAATAAAATAAAACAAAACTTAACAATGCAACAACGTTTGTAGCGTTTCCCAACCCTAACAATAAAAATAAATACTTACTTAGTAATAAAATTAGTAGATACATTTATAAAAAAGCAGCGCGTTCGTCGTTTATCTCTTTATTTATTAAATTCTATTAATTGCGTTATGTGCGTTAATCTGTCTATTATGTAAATAAATATTCACTACAAAAAGATGTAGGTATTTGGAACCTAATTAACTGTAGTTAAACTTCTATTTTTCATTGTACTTTGCTCGATCATGAAAAATAATGTTGATATTGCAATTCCAATCCCATATAATATGAAGATACCCTGGAAATAAAAGCATAAGATATGTAAAAATAATATAATGATATCAATCAACATAATAAATATCTGTAGTAGTGTTTACAGTAGGTAGATTGCAGGCTGTAGGAAAACGCAAGTCTATTTTGTGGTGTAAAAATTTTTATTGTCTGAAGAAAGCGTCCTTGGGACGACCAACTGGTCGACAACAGCCAGTCGGACGTTACAAGTACCGCGGGAAGGAACAGATGGAGGAGGATCTGCAACAGCTCCATGCTGCCGAGTGGCAGGAGATGGCGCAGAACCGAGAGGAGTGGCGTCTCTTTGTGTCTGAGGCCAGGATTCACTTTGGGTCGAAGCGCCATATTAGTAAGTAAGTATCGAGAAATATAAAGCCTGAAGTGCCTAAAGCAAAAAGTTACTTATTTGTTTATTCAAGAACACATTAATTTAGTGGGCATTTTATTCTAATATTTTATAAATATTTACCTAATACTTTTTATTAGTATTGTAATGTTAAAACTACCTACTCTCAAACAGTACACTAAAATGAATATCGAATAAAACGTACCACAACGTTTCTCAAGTCTAAAGGTTTAAATCCGACATCACTGCGAAGCCTAGATAGCTTCACTTCTTGCTGCACTTTGAAATTCAAATATTTTAAAGCGACCTGCGAAAGTATTGCATATTAATATGAATAAGTATAAGGTTATAATTAAAAAAGAATTGCTTTGAAAGCCCCTAAATTATAATTGTTATATTTGTATAACAATTATAATTTAGGGGCTAATACAAATTGTTTTATTTTACCCGAATTAATCCAAGATAACAGTAGCCATATGATAATGCAGGATCAAAATCTACCTCCATACTAAATTTGATTCAAATCACCTTGATAATATAAGTGGAATTCTATGGCTAATTCTCAATTTTGATGGAACAGTCGTCCTAATTAAATAAATAATGACTCCATTCAATGACTAGGCCTGACGATACCTCATCAAACATACAATTTCATATTCTAATACCTACCTGAGTTTCCCAAATAAGCAACAGTCCTGACTGGTGCAGCCTTCCAACCATGGCACTCATTTTCTCAGTATACGGTGAACTCTTGCGCATCATCACAACACACTGCTCGTAGTAGAAATCTTCCAACATAAGAGTAAAGTCTTCTAAAGCTTCTTCAGTCAGATAATCGCCGATGGCAAAGTAACCTGAGAAACATAAGTCAGCAGAAAATAGGTGTATACTCAATTAAAAAATAAATAATAATTGCATATAGAAAACTATAGTGCCACAACTTTTGATGTGTATGTTACTGTCATTTTGAGCAAACTAAAAAAGATATCGATATGATTATTTAATAACGTAGTATTTTAATTACCTGCCGGTAACTTCTCGATGCTGAACGCCATACTTCTCGTGAAACTTTTCTTTTTCAGTTCGTCAGCTGAATGTATTTTAAATTGGCTTACCAATTGTTTTATCAAAGGCTAAAAACAAATAATAACTGGTAATTAAACCCTAAGTTTTAACTGAATGTAGGGTATATTCAATTCATTATTTATTAGATTATAAGAAATTATTTTTATCTACACTAATGTTGTAACATTCTACTTATGTTTCCAATACTTGACTTATAATTACTACTGTTATAGCGCAGACAACAAAACACTCAATTTAAGCAATTTCACATGATGGTATAATATCCACATCGATATCGTAATATCTCATTATAACATCAATAAAACGCGACCAACCTGATTGCAGGGCCAATCAGGTTGGTCGCGGTTTTATTGATGCGCGCAGCTGCGCTCTCATTGGCTAGATTTTAATGGCGGCAAAATCACTGTGACAATACACGTACGATAAACTATTGTCAGATTTTACTTTTGTTGTTTGATTAATTGCATTAGTGAAGATAAAGTAGTGTATGCAATTCCATATAACACGGGTATTAAAACACTCGTTACTATTATGAAACTCGCTCCGCTCGTTTCATAAACTCACACTCGAGTTTTAATACCCTTCATTATATGACAATTGCATAAACTACTATTATTTCGTGTGTGAAAAATTTCTTATCAACGTTGTGTTAGCAGGCAGTCTTGCATATCCAATTTGTATTTCTTTTAGCAAACAGAACTGGATATTTTGCTTGAAGCTAAACAAAGTGGATAGACGATAAACATAACATTCCAACAACAAGCGTCACGATTATATTATTGCATATTATCATAATTTTATCAGGAAACAGAAGTGTTTCAATATTTTTTGTCGTGTAGATTGCACCTGATGGCTTTATAGCAGGCGGATATTTTTTTTTTTTCGAGCTAGATTGATTTTTTTGAGGTACCTATAGATATCTAAGATATACGTCTGAGACTTGTATGTAGTCTAGACTTCGCAATATAAAGAAAATTTTGTGTAATAAACCTGCTTTTTATGCAACATCCCATATATCAATCTTCAGGCGAATTAGGATCATAAGCTTATAAATAATAAACTAGAAAACAAGATCAAAAGATGTAGGAAATCCAAAACACTCCGTATGAGTAATGCCATACCTCATTGGACATAGTAATAGAAAATATCCACGCATCATGAGTAGCGCCCCACTCCATATCCCTATCGACCAGGTCCTGTATGGTGTCTACTGATGGTTCATACTTGGTGACCGTGAAGGTAGAAGCCAGGCCTCCTCCGTAGGCGCTGACGAGAATCAATCCAGCTACCAGGAGCCAGCCGGTTACGCGACGGACTCGCCAGTTGCGCTCTGCGTTTTTTTGGGACTGTAACGTGGAGATTTAGTGAAATAAGATAACAAAAAAATAAATGTAAGTAATAAACAATAACGTAAAGAAATAACATTAATTGAAAGTTAACTCTGACGTCTCTGTTTTCAAATCATTTCAGGAGCGTCTGTCATAGTTTTAAGACTACAGTAATATGTTTGGTTAAGTTGCGCAATTTTATAGTATTATAGTAATCACTGTATGTTACCACACTAAACAAATCCAATAAAAAATCAATACATATCAAAATAACCAAGTCTCACTACTGAGTACCTACCGTAAAAAGTAATGAGTCGGTTATTAATTGCAAATAGACTAACTTTTGTTATGATTTTTTGGCCTTAATCAAACCATAGTAAATATGTACTTATCATAAATCCAACCATATAAGTATGGAAATCGAAATATCGTCTTATTATCAACATGTCTGTGCGTGATAATATCTATCAGATGGTAAACAATATGAGTACGAGTTGTAGTCAAGCCTGAACCCATCACGTGTAAAAAATATAACCAAGGTAATAGCGCCGCCCTAACATATTTTCAAATCAGATATCTGTGTTGTCGCTAATTTGCATGGTGGGGTGAAATAGGGCCCAGCTCGGCGGGCACAACCATGAAGAAGCTACTCAATACATTACACATGGTTATTGCTTATTAATCATTGCTTCGGTGTTTGAGTTTCTTGGCAAACAATACCTACTGGTACACTACACATCAGTTGAATGTTGTACTTAGCTTGCTATGCTCCAATGTTCAAAAAAAGCCCACACAACATTTTTGTAGATTAGATAGTGGTACAATGAGGATACTGAAATTTCTCTTAAATTTTCATAATCTCATTTAGATTTTTCTTTTGTAAGTACTTTATTATGAAATAGATGTGCCTACTTTCTAAATATAGGCTTGACACAAGTTTAATCCTAGTAGCGGCTTACCTGAGAAATCATTACTCCGAAAACCGTAATCAGAGTTCCGTCAAAAGTTCCTTTCGCCAAAGAAAGTCCAAGAGATGCGAATAAGAATGTCATAGCTACAGCATACCACATGTTCCACGTAAACGGTAGCAATGGCATTGCCCAACTAGCTAACTCTCTAAAACAATAGCACAAACAAGAATAAGAGGAATGTATTGTATTACAAAACCTTTTAGAACGAAAAAACTTGTCAAGAAATATTTTCGAACTAAAAACTGCATCGGAATAGGATTGTCTGCCTTACACACAAATACATACAAGTAGGTACGGTACATGTTGTTACGTCTTTTATCTTATATTCGGAACTTCAAAATATCCAAGAAAAACACTTAAAAAAAAACGTAAACACTAACACATTTACTAAAACATTGGAACAAACCTTGGTGAAGGAGCCACACAAGTGACGGCAGCTCTGATACTTGCTGCAGAGAAGTCCATGTACAGATATTCTTCATACCACGAATATAAGGCAGCTAAAATTAGAAAAGTATTTTCACTGAATACCTAACAAAGATAAAAGATAAAGAATCTTTATTGATAATGTAAAGTTGTAACATAGGTATAAGTACTAATATCATAGAATATGCTACACAAATTACAATATCTCGTCAAATTGAATTTATAACATTTAGTTTTAATAAAATTTTAGAAGTTACAATGTCAAGTTTTATTAATAACATCATGAAAATTTTTGTTATTAGAAACATGTCAAACATAGGTAATAATAGGTATGTAATCATACAATATGTCAACTTAAATAAATCTTGGTACTGTCACTTTAGCTGTATAGAGGCTAACCGAAGGGTTAGCTTAGCTAATCAGTAAAATTACTTTTAAAGTTTACCTTTGCAAGAATGTCATAAGGGCTATGGACTTAAGTTTGACGGATACGGTGATATAGTTAGTTACATCATATAGTTTTACTTTTCATTGGATAGTAATGGATATCACAGTAGAGATTATTTCCTCAATGGGTGGCTAGACTCTATTAAACATGTTAATACAAACCTATGCCCATGTCAGCTTTATCTTCGACCACACTTCCTATGATTCCGACTCCAGTTCCGTTATCATATACTTCTCCCCATTGGCCTTGCCATTCGTTCAGTATTTTCACCGTGCAATTTACCCATCTAAAAGCATTGATGAATTTGTTAGGAATCAATTTATCATCATCATCATAACGTTACATTACAGCGAATGTGTTTACTGTTGTTTATGGTTTTGTTAAAAATCAAAACTTTTATCACACCACATTTGAAAACTCAAAATAACTACATCAAACTAAATCAGAATAACTACGGTCTGCCACTAACACTAGTACACAATTCTTTAAAAAACATAAACTTACCTACAAAATTCATCAACAATCCTCATTTCCAAACCGTCTCTTCCCAAAGGTGCTATCGCAGTATCCAGATCCAGTAATGCATACGGTTTGTAAGTGAATGCGGCAACTCTTACAGTTTTCCCATACAAGTTCTTGATATCGTGAGGAAACAAATTAGCATTTACTTTAAATTCACCTATACATGAGTCCCATTGATCTAAAAGTAAAGGCTGATGAACTGTTTCGTCTGGCCCTTCAAATGTATGAGTAATCAAGTCGTATACATCACATTCTTCGCTACTACCTTCATTTGGCACAATCATTAACAAATTAGCTATATAATTAGTTTCTTCCATCACGAGTACATCGTCAATTGTCTGATTACCTAAAGTCGGTAAAAATATCACTTTTCTATCACTCCGTCTGGTATTTCCTGTTTTGCTAACCTTATCGAATGCACTCATAAATAAAACTTGATCGACCATATTGACAATGTAATCTGAGCATCCTTTTTCTGATACGTCGAGCAATTGTTCCATTAACTCATCAGCGGTGGTATTGGGAGTTAGGTAAGTGAATGTGGAGTTTAATTTTAAATCTATGGGTACGTCTGAAACTATAGTAACACAGTACGTGTCGAATAAAAAGCTATTAAGAATGGAATGTAGTAGTACGGTCAAAGCTGGCATACGGAGTGAGGGTGCAATTAACTGGAGCATGGTGGTCAATGTGTGCTCACGAGCGTACACAATCACAATCAACGATAATTACAAGCCGGACTATTTATACGCGTATTTTACTTACAATAGCCCTATTAAAAGGAATACGCAATTATTTCTTGAGATCCTTAGATAGGCAAACCGTTTAATATCTAACGTAATGATAGAGGTATTGAAAACGTGAATAATTATTTTGTAATTAATTAAGAAAATCATTAAATTAAAAATATCAAGTAAATGTTTTTAAATTAGACATAATTTTTGTATTTTAGAGTCAATTTTGTTAACTGGACAACATAATTGCTTTTATAGATTAAAAATACGATGGTCCTGCCTGAAGGACTCTTAACTTCTTAGGATATTCCTATATTTTTTGTATAATGTCTTTATTCTTTATAATAATATAATAAACAGAACCATGACACAATTTCATCGTTCTACTTACTTAGTTTATTAAACTTCTATAATATTCAAAGAGGCATTCATTTAACCACCCCTGTCGTATCTGTTTGCAGCTATTACGATACAGTTTCAAAGAAAATTTATTGACCATAGTAATAATACTTTGTCTACTATTGATGTTATCTGTTTGCTTTTCATTACTAGTATTGAATTTGAAGTAGTATTAAACAACATTTCGTTAAAATATTAAATATTTCTGTGTTACGTAGTCGGAGATATTTTATTGCATATTTGTTGACGAACCAAATAAAGACATTTGGATCAAAAAAACAATTTAGAGAACTAAATAAATGTATTTCATATACCATTCAATAAAAATTATCAAGTATAAACTAAAATCAATGTTGGTGCATAAAGCATTTCTTTTGGTTCTTGTGAACCTGTGACTACTCTCGTATTTTAGTCTGTTCATACTGTAAGCATAGTATGTTTCATCAGGCGCTCTACAATGAAAATTAACGTTGATAGAACCACTCCGATTGCGTATAAAATAAAAATGCCCTGAAATTACAACAACACATAAGTACTTATCAATAATAAAAAAAAACCTCAATAAACATATGTACTTACCACTACACTATCAGTATCCAAAGCTTTAACAAATCCCACAGTCTTTCTAAGCCGCGACATTTTTACTTCTTGTTGTACTTTCAAGTTTAGATGTTTCAGTGCCACCTGTAAAATTATAATTAAACATATTTGTTTTATTTCAACTAACGGCAATCAAGCGTTTTAAATATAGTAGGTATACTGTTTTAAAGTTAAAGAAAAGTAAAAATATAGGATGGCCATGCCTAGACGGGCAATTAAAATTATTAATCACTCAAAGAGGTCATTAGCATTTTTTCTAGATTACCTGTGTTTCCCAAGCGAGCATTAGACCAGACTGTTGGAGTCTACCAATAAGAACGCTCAATTTCTCCGTATAGACTGAACTCTTGCGCAGAACAGCACTAACTTCCCCGAAGTATAAGTCTTCCACCATCACTGTCATGTCTGCCAATGCTTCCAGGGTCAAATAATCTCCAATGGCATAATGTCCTTTAAATTAATGCACAAAATAATCAAAAAACAATACGATTTTTATCTTAAAAGCAGCCTGGTTTCATATACAGGGTTATCAGGAATGGGTATGGTAAGCCGAAAACACGCTATAGTACACATTATTCTGAACAACTTTTGTTCAAGCAGTTTCCCAAAAGCCTCTTAGTTTTTGAAATAAAGCCTTCTAAAGTTTTCATGAAAAAACGTATAAAAAATTTGCTGGTTTCCCGCTGAAACTTTCAGAACACAATCTTTATAACGGATACTTTTAGGGATTTTCAGCTTACCATACCCATTCCTGATAACCCTGTATATTATACATTAATTTAATGTAACGTTTAAAATTGTCAACATCGCGACTCTCATGCTAAATATGTAACTACTATCTAGCTATTTTCAAATAACTGAATTTTAGTAATATAAAGCTAGAGAAAAGCAGTTCTGCATAATCGTGAAAATATCTCAGAATCTACTCCGTGTAATAAATTTAAATATAGTAAATAATTCAATCAATAATTGTTTTACTCTTTACCTCCAGGCAATTTTTCTATCGCTAACGCCGTTTTCCTGTCAAAACTTCTCCTTTTGAGTATTTCTTCAGGATACGTATGGTACAGGTTAACTACCTGTTTTATCATTGGCTGAAATACAATAATGAATTATTAATGAACAATTATTTGTGACTTATTGTATCAGAACAAAAGTAACTTGTAATTGTAAAATCACGATGATCCGTCAGTCTATTCCAACGTGAAATTTCTTTCCTATGCTTTTTATGGGTCCGCTTAAACGCAATATGAATACACTTTATGCAAATATATATATAAATTATGCAAATATTTAAAGTAACTATGTCACATTACCTTTTTCTAAAAAGCTTGTTTTGTTTCTCTTTAGATATTGCTATCGAGCCTATAGAAGATTAGTTTATCAAATACTAGCTGACCCGGCGAACTCTGTTCTGCCTTAGAGGCAATAAATATGCAGGTTTCGGATTTTATTCAATTCAATTTTAAAAAAAGGATTAAAAAGTATCCTATGTCTGTCTCCATGGTTCTAGGTTTTACCTCCCCACCAATTTTCAGCTAAATCCGTTCAGCCGTTCTTGCGTAATAAATGGTTTAACTAACACCACTTTCTTTTATATATGTAGATTATTTTACCTCATCAGACAGGGTAAGAGAGAAGACCCAAGCATCATGAGTGGCAGCCCACTCCATGTTCCTATCGACTAGGTCCTGCATGGTGTCTATAGAAGGTTCGTACTTCGGCACCGCGAATGTGGAAGCCAGGCCTCCTCCGTAAGCACTGACCAGGACCAAACTGGCGACCAGTAACCAACCAGTCACAGATCTTAGCCGCCAAGTCTTATCGGCTTGCTTTTGAGACTGGACATAAAACAAAATAAAAGTATAACGGTGGTTTCTTCTTTCCAAAGAAACAAGCATCATCGTATTACGATAATATAAGAAAGACTAAAGCTTGATTTATGATCATTTGCGTATTTTAGCTACATCTACATATTTAGATTGCTGAACCAATTTGAATGAAACTTCACATGACGGAATTAAATTATTTGCACTGATTAGTCGTCCGAAATATAGTATAAAAATTATCATAAATCCTACGTTATACACTTCTATCTAGCATTTTTAATTGTATTTTTCGATTAATACACTTACTTGTGAAATCATTAAACCCATGACTGTTAAGAAAACTTGATCAGAAGAGCATCCGTTTGCCAGAACAAGTGCAAGTGATGTAAACAGAAACGTTATTATAACAGCGCACCACATGGTCCAATTAAAGGGTCTCAATGGCATCGCCCAACTTGCTAACATCCTTAAAAAAATAACTTTATTCAGTTATATGTTATATTGTCATAAAAAAAATCTGAGGCAAAAAATATCGTCTCCAAGTTGGGGAAGCGTTTAAGAGGTTTCTTATGCAAAGAATATCCCTTGCCATCCAGCGCGGGAATACTGCCAGTGTTTTGGGAACATTTATACGGGAAAAACGAACCTAAATTAATTTTTTATAAGTATCCTAGGTTTTAGTTTCTAGTTTGTATTTAGTTGAAATAGCTTTTAATTTAAGTTAAGTATTTAGTTTTTATTTTATGTGTGTGTTGTTATTCATTTATTAGTGACTGTCACATATACACAAACATAAATAGCTAACACATACCTTGGCGAAGGCGCAACACAAATCACGGAAGATCTCATACTTGGAGTTGAAAAATCTGCATAAATGAATTCTTCATACCATGAGTATAATCCTGCTGTAAAAGTAACGAATTTTATATTGTAGTTTCCAATATCAATATTATGATTGTAGGTATAATAAAAATCTAAAATAATCATTCTGCTTGTTATTGAATGAGAGTGGCCAACTCTGGTGTCGAGAGTTTATCAAGCCGCCCTAAAGGCCTCTGACATGGCTTAACGAAAGCCGTACTAGACAAACAGCCGGGACCTACAATTTAACGTATCACCCGACCCACGGAAGCGCCCAAAATAAATAAATAAATAAATATTTCAGGACATATCACACAGCGCCATCTAGCCCCATACTAAGCTTACGCTTATATCATGGGTACTATGAAAAATGGAAATGGAATGCCACTTTACATAATTATTTGTTCTTTTAATAATTATTCAAACTTACATATTGAACTTAATGAAATTATTTCAGCTAATGAATTAATGGAATATTTTCACTCACATATTCCAATATCAGCTCGATCGTCGACTACACTGCCTATAACGCCGTTTCCTGTGCCGTTGTCAAACACTTCTCCAAATTGGTTCACACTTTCATCCACTATTTCAATTGTACAATTGATCCATCTAAAAAAATAGTCATTTAGGAAAGTGATTTCAAATTAATTCAGTAAAATACTACTTGTGAAGATAGTGTCAATTTGATTATTAAAACTTGTATGAATCATTCTTATCAATATGCACAGAACAACGATTGGGCCACATCGCCCCCGCGCGCGCCCGACAAGCAGGGACTTCAAAGCTCTGTGTCAATATGTAATTATTACGTTACTATTACGTGTCATTACAATCGAAACGCGTAAACAACATACGCGAAATTACATTGACTGAAAACCGTAATAGTTACATATTGAGTGTTTATTTACTTGCAAAATTCTTCAACAATTCTGATTTCCATGCCATCTCTCCCAGTAGACATTACTGCAGGATCCAAATCCAGTATACTGTATGGCACATAAGTAAATGTGCCAACCTTCACGGTTTTGCCGAACAAATTATTCAAATCGTGGGGAAATAAAGAACCATTTGATTTGAATTTATTGGTACAAGAGTCCCACTGATTAAGAAACATGAGTTGATGTATTTCTTCGCTTGACCCTGTAAATCTATGAGTTACGAAATTGAATGTCTCACACCCTTGGTCTACGTCGTTGGGTAATATCACCACAATACTTGCAACATAATCTGTTTCTCTCATAGAAAATAAATCAAGAGCCTCTTCTGTGTGATTGACATCTCTAGAAAGCGGCATGAATATTATCTTTCTGTCGCTCCTTCGTACAGTTGCAGCTTTGCTCACCATATCGAATGCTGACATAAACATCTTCCGATCTTTCATATTCACTATGTAATCTGAACACCCATCTTCTGACACTCGGAATAATTGATCCTTCAATTCTTCAACTGTGCGATTTGGAATCAGAAATGTAAAAGTTAAATCGAAATTAAAATTAACTGGTTCGTCTGAAATGTAAGTAATACAATAAGAATCGGAAAAGAACTTTTTGACTAATAGCTGCAGCAGCATTTGAATGGCAGGTTCTTTCAGAGATGCTGCAATAAAACTGAATAGCCCCATGGTTGAAAAACAGACATGGATTTGACTTATAAGCTTGAATCATAAGGATATCTTGCTTTTATACTTCTTCTGAAATTGCACATAGTACAATCCTGAATATTGTTTGATAGTTTTATGGATCCTTGTTACATGTCATGGATGTGAGTTGAACCACTTTCCGTGGAGATAGTACTTTTTGTATAATACCTACTAAGTTTATTTTTCTAAAATACATTTTTAAATATGAAAATGCGCGCGCGTTATTGTTACCAAAACGGTATGAATTCACTGCTGCCTATATACTGATAATGGTTTAACTAAAATAATGCATTAGACTGCAGAATAGTAATTACAGTCATTATATATTATAAATAGTTCGTAGTAGTGGCAAATGTCCTTGGCAGGAATAATTATAATCTGCATGAAATGTTCACATATACCTACCCATGGATCAAGATAAGATATAACTTATAATATACTGAACCATATCATTTCAAGTTCAGTTTTGGATGAAAACAAAACGTATTGTGACTAACGAAATTGGTGGTCAAATTGCCAATTTGGTATTGCTTTAAAATTCAATATGCCGATAGATCTTCAAAAGCAGTCAATATAAATTGTTTACACTGCAGTCAAACTAAACGCGTGCTTTGGCTTTCAAAATTGTTAAATTGCCTACTTATCATTACAGCTAATGATTACGAAAGGTTATAAAATTGGCCATAATATTATACATTAGAAGTGCCTACTTTGCATAATATTTTTGATAGATATGACATCATTAAAAATATGGCAGATTAATACAAAAAAGCTGGTTAGATATGGTGTACCTACATACGTTTAGTTACTTATGAAACTTTTGTCCAATGATTGCATCTAAATATATCTCACCATCGTCGTAACTCCTAGACGCCAGTGTGAGAAATAACGCTTATTAAATAAACAGAAAGTAAAAAATCATTTGATGTTTTGAATATTAGTTGAGGAACGGAATCCACTACAGCTAATGGATATTTTGTTATTGTTACGCGACAAGACACACGCGGGTAGCGCCATCTAGCTGTGGACAGATGAAGTGGTCTTGATACTTGGAAACAATAGAAATAATCTGAAAGGTAGTCGGTATTTCTTCGGAAATATTCAAAATTCAAATTTATTTATTTAAGTACAAATCTAATGGACACAATGTTCACTGCGCTCCGCACTAGGATAACCTGTGTTGTGGAGTGCATCCATGCATGAATAATTATCCTTTTGATTTAAATAACGAAGTGTTCTATCAGGCATATAAAGGCGGATCTAATATTTCTCCATAAAATTATACATAACAAAGTAAACTGTCCCATTCTTTTATCAAAATTTAGACTCAGAGTGCCATACCGTTACCCGCGTAAACCTGCTAATTTGACACCATTTGCACCAGTCCTTCGTAGAACTGTATTAGGTGCGAATTCACCAGTGCCTAGATTAGTTAATTTAGCCAATAGATACCACAGTAATGTAAGTGACCTAGATATATTTTGTGACTCTGTATCCAAATTCAAAATGCATGTGACTTCTGCGTTGAGGGCCGGTGAGGCCCAGCCCTGCAGTGGAATCCCACTTCGAGGCTCAAATGTATAACCAGTCTCAGAACCTGGGTGTGGGCATCCTCGTCACCCCAGCTAGCTGCTTGGCGGTACTCGATGGTGCCCCACAGTTAAAACTAAACTATTTTGTTCATAAAAACAGATTATTCATTGTATATTTGCTAGATGCTGTGTAACGTGGTAATTTATACTACTAACCCCATCTAGTATGTTAGAGCAGAACTAACCATTTAAATTGAATAGAATTTGTTCATCGAGCCGCTCGGCGAAGAGAAGCGGAGGCGCAAAGATGGCAGGCTGATGAAATAATTCTGCTCACGGCCGCAAGAGGGCGGTCTAAAAAGCAGAAGGGTAAAATGATATATTCGGTCTAATATCGTAAAGATCAATGGGTTTAGACATCGTCTCAATTCAAAGATAAATTCCAGATTTTCTGATGTTCCAGGCGTCACCTTCCATTCGACTAGAAGAAAGTTCATTCCTCTCGATTCCGATTTAAAGCGCCATCTACCGGAATGTAGAGAAATAGCCGAATAGCTTCCAAAGCGTATATGGAGGGAGTGTTGTGACGTTTGAAATAGAAAGTTCGAGATCAAAATCGATTTGTAATATAACAAGCCGCGAAGCGGGTTTCCAGCCATTCTCTGCCCGAGCTGCTTCAAAGGACAAACAATAGTCCAACAGTGTGTTTTCATCCGCGGTGTGTGGGTAAGTACCAAGCGCAAGCGGTGGTAGTCATGTAAAATTGGTTGGAAGTGCATTTCTTCATATTGACGGCGTTTTTCAGACGGAGATCTTGCTGTACGCGGGTTTTTATTATCAGCGAAGCGGAGAATCCGGCAAGAGGCGGCAAGCATTAAGTGGGTCAAATATCAGGTATGTGCGTGTGGAATTTTATAAATTCACCTCCCAGAGATAGGATGGTTTCTAATCGTTCCAATGTGATAATTTCCAGGGGTCATCGAAAGCCGCCGCTCCGTCCACACACACCGGGAACGAGATCAGCCACCGTCGGGTGACGCATGAGCTGATCTATGCTGAGTCCAGCTCGTGAACTGCTCCAGCTGGGCGGGTTGCTGCTTCGTGTGGTCTAGCGAGGCTGCGCAGACGTAACCCTGGCTTTTCAAGTAAGATCCAACCGATTTCTGTGCGTCGAAACTGACGCCACCCTCTTTTCGGATTTAAATGTATGCTGACCGTGTATTTGAGTGGAATTCTTCTTATCTGATAATACGAAATCCTGCCTCAGTTTTACTCGCCTATTGCGGGTAACCTTCGTCGTGAAGATCATAAAGATAAACCTAAAATTGTGATATCATCGTATGTGATTACCATTTAATTTTATGTGCGTTAAGTGCTGGTCGTTGGTCGTTTTCTTTTAGATATTTCGTGTATAGAATCAAGTTATTTCTATTGATTGATCTCTACCTTCAAGTAGGAAATTTAAACAAGATCGTACCTAGACTTTATTGTTCCGTCTAATGTTTAAACCAAATTAGTTTGGGGTAGTTAGTAATAATATTTTTATTTCGATCTTTGTCGTGTGATTGGAAATTAATGTGCAAGTAAAAGAAGGAAACAATAGCAGATAGCTCAGACAGAAGCTATTCATTGTGTAGTTAATGTAATTTAACCGTTCGAGTGTCTTGTGAATATCGCTGAGTAATTTGCACCTCTACCTACAAATCCAACTTGTGAAATTGTTAAAGAATGCAACCTATTCATGCCCCAAATAAGTATTAATAACCCACACTAACATCTTAGAACTGTAAATTTTCTTTTGTAACGATATTTCCTTGGTTTTAGTGATCATATAATGAACTTGTAACCGATCACCTAGAATTTAGAAATACCTCAGTCTAACTTGTTGAGATCTTACAGTTTGGTTGATAATCAAGTTTAAGAACATAATAGCTTCTTGGTTCATGAGATAATGGTCCAACATAACAAAACATAAAATCATATTCCTCTGTAAAAACTAAACAGTTAAACTTTGGTGTGATCTTAGACTACCATCATCTTAATACCATGGTTGAGTTTACAGCCAAGTTTAGGAATGTTTAACATTCAAGTTAGTTAGACATTGTTCCACTTCATTCTATATTTAAAATAAATAAACAATTAATATTTGTGTTCTAATCAACTAAATTTGTGTAACTTGAACAGTTCTTTATGAATAGAAAGATATTTATAACTTAATATAAAAGTTTTATTTTTACCTTCCTTAGTTTACAATTAATAATAGGTAGGTTTTTGTAGCCCTATATAGCCGGGGGGGTTACAAAATGGCGCCCAACTTAAAATATTTCTTCTAGACAAACGGCCAGCACTATTTTTTTTAACGCTTTACTTAATGTTACATGTTTTTTTTAAATGTTATGGTGATACTTTGTGACTTTAGGTGTATTTGTGTAACGGCTTAGAGATATGAGATTGTACATAGGCAATATATGTACCTACATTTTACATTAATGAATATGACATTGCTAATTATTGTGTAATTGTATTAGTCAGGTATACCTTCACTTTTATACATTAATATACCTAACATCAGCAATTAGTTTGCAAAAGTTTTAGTCGGGTACACCCACACTTTTCAAACATTAATACCTAACATTAATAATTGTTTTGAAAACGTATTAGTCAGGTATACCTGTGCTTTTCATGTATTAGTATAACAATAGTAATTACTTTGTAAAGGTATTAGTGAGGTACATTGATGTTCAACGGCTGTATATAGGTCCAAGTTTGGGTTTTAGTTGTACTAGCTAGGACGATATCAAAGTCTGAATTTCACTCCGCTCAATGTTCATGTGCAACAATACTTCTGTGATAGTATTCCTTCTGTAATAGAACTTATTTTGTAAGACGACCAGCATTTCAACAAAGTTAGTTTAATACTTTATTACATTCACAATATTTTTAGCCACCATGTAGACAATTAGGTTTAGATTGTTGTTTTTTTGCTGTTGCTTTGTGGTGCGCTGGTGTTTGTAAGTTGGTAGTGGTTGTCAAGATGGAGTCGCGTTCGATTCCCATCTACTCCCTTACAAAGGAAGAGCTTCAGCATGAGGTTCACATTCATTCGGAGGAGCCGGAGCCAACAATGGAGAAATTAAGGAAGCAGCTAAAGCGGCTCATTCAAGGTGTTCCTCCTGATGAGACTTTGGTGGTGGTCATTGAGTCCAGTCAGGAGCTGAAGCGTTAGGGGCATGACACATTAAAGACTTGAAGAAATAGGTATTCAAAATACAGGATCATACCTGTTCGTACTTATGTTTCTTTAATGTGTTCCGTTCTGTGTTGTTGTCATGGCATATGACGTTCCTAGCTCAGGTTTTTGTAAATAGTTTATTGTCTTTATGACATATTCTTTAACACATGTTTCTGTAGTATATCGTAGTCATGTTTTGATTGTTTTACACAGGTTTCTGTAGTGTGTTGTTTAGGTGGAAATGTTTCTTTCTTTTCCTATTGTGTACACATGTATCTTTAGTGTGTTGCTATTATGGCACATTTTATTTAACACATGTTTTGTCTAGTGTGTTGTGTAAGTGGGAATGTTCCTTTCATTTCTTGTTACTTACACATGTTTCGCTAGCGTGTTGCTATTATGGCGTAAATTTTTGTCACATGTGTTTTCTTTGGTGTGTGGTCTAATTAGGAAAGTTTTTTTTCTTGTCCTATTGTTTACCTGTTCATGTATTGGTAGTGTGTTGCTGTTATGGCGTAATTTTTTTCACATGTTTTTGTAGTGTGTTGCAGTTATCGCGTAATTTTTTCACATGTTCTTTTAGTGTGTCGCTGTTATAGCGTAAATTTTTAACACATATATTTTAGATGGTATATTGTTTGAGTAGGAAAGTTTTTCTTCCTATTGTTGTGCCAAGCTGAATACAGGGGTCATTCGAGGCGGCGCATGTACCTCGTTAATCAATAAGCCGGAGCATGGAAATTTTATGAACCTGTATTAATAGCATTGTTAGAGCCAACATTTTGTTTCAGTCTGGAGACGAGTATATTCGAGGCGGCGTGTGTACCTCGTTAATCATAAGCCAAAGCATGAAAACTATAAGGTTTTGGGGAAACAATAGTCGCAATCCTCATAGTTCTTATCACAAATTATTGTTGTGTAAGGCTGTTGTTGCTGTTGTAGCCTGTATAGCCCGGACAAGAAGGTTTTTTTGGTATAGTAGAACAACAGTCCTGGCAGATGGTATAATCAAGGTTTCGAAGTACTGGTACGTTAATTATCATGGTTCAGTGGTCGTTACATCTGGGAAAGAGGCTCACTAAGGGAACTATTTTGTTTGAATATAATTACTAGCAGTACACACATTAGGAGGTGAGGTACTGCTGGAATAATTGGAGAGCGGATATGAGTTCCCACGGTTACACGTAGAGACCTCTAAAAAGCATGAATGTGGAATTAAATAGGAAAGTGAGGTGATGCATGCAAGAGGAAGAATGAGTCAACGTAATGTAAGTTTTGTGTAAAGAGCGATAGGGCGTGTGGTGGTGGGATGAATGGTAGCGTGGTTCGGTGAAAGGTATTTGTATGAAGTGTGTCTGGGGTTCCGTTGGTAGCTTTATATCCAGTCAGATGTCAGGCAAACGACCACAAATGAACATAAAAAGTTGCATGTTAGATAAGTAAGTTATATATTGTTCATATTTAGCCTCGATCTTTTAAGTGGGTTAATTTCAGTGCGGCATTTATCTGGCAGCACTATAGGTTTAGTATATTTGTTAGTCAGCTTGCAGATCATTACTACTTATTTTATTTCAGGCTGCTACAGTTATGGGGGTTCTTAAGGGATGTTTGTGTAGGTGTTTCTTTGGTCTTCACGCTGAGGGCAGCGCACGTTTCTCCTTACACCCGAAACTTTCCATGGGAAGGGGGGTATTGTAACGTGGTAATTTATACTACTAACCCCATCTAGTATGTTAGAGCAGAACTAACCATTTAAATTGAATAGAATTTGTTCATCGAGCCGCTCGGCGAAGAGAAGCGGAGGCGCAAAGATGGCAGGCTGATGAAATAATTCTGCTCACGGCCGCAAGAGGGCGGTCTAAAAAGCAGAAGGGTAAAATGATATATTCGGTCTAATATCGTAAAGATCAATGGGTTTAGACATCGTCTCAATTCAAAGATAAATTCCAGATTTTCTGATGTTCCAGGCGTCACCTTCCATTCGACTAGAAGAAAGTTCATTCCTCTCGATTCCGATTTAAAGCGCCATCTACCGGAATGTAGAGAAATAGCCGAATAGCTTCCAAAGCGTATATGGAGGGAGTGTTGTGACGTTTGAAATAGAAAGTTCGAGATCAAAATCGATTTGTAATATAACAAGCCGCGAAGCGGGTTTCCAGCCATTCTCTGCCCGAGCTGCTTCAAAGGACAAACAATAGTCCAACAGTGTGTTTTCATCCGCGGTGTGTGGGTAAGTACCAAGCGCAAGCGGTGGTAGTCATGTAAAATTGGTTGGAAGTGCATTTCTTCATATTGACGGCGTTTTTCAGACGGAGATCTTGCTGTACGCGGGTTTTTATTATCAGCGAAGCGGAGAATCCGGCAAGAGGCGGCAAGCATTAAGTGGGTCAAATATCAGGTATGTGCGTGTGGAATTTTATAAATTCACCTCCCAGAGATAGGATGGTTTCTAATCGTTCCAATGTGATAATTTCCAGGGGTCATCGAAAGCCGCCGCTCCGTCCACACACACCGGGAACGAGATCAGCCACCGTCGGGTGACGCATGAGCTGATCTATGCTGAGTCCAGCTCGTGAACTGCTCCAGCTGGGCGGGTTGCTGCTTCGTGTGGTCTAGCGAGGCTGCGCAGACGTAACCCTGGCTTTTCAAGTAAGATCCAACCGATTTCTGTGCGTCGAAACTGACGCCACCCTCTTTTCGGATTTAAATGTATGCTGACCGTGTATTTGAGTGGAATTCTTCTTATCTGATAATACGAAATCCTGCCTCAGTTTTACTCGCCTATTGCGGGTAACCTTCGTCGTGAAGATCATAAAGATAAACCTAAAATTGTGATATCATCGTATGTGATTACCATTTAATTTTATGTGCGTTAAGTGCTGGTCGTTGGTCGTTTTCTTTTAGATATTTCGTGTATAGAATCAAGTTATTTCTATTGATTGATCTCTACCTTCAAGTAGGAAATTTAAACAAGATCGTACCTAGACTTTATTGTTCCGTCTAATGTTTAAACCAAATTAGTTTGGGGTAGTTAGTAATAATATTTTTATTTCGATCTTTGTCGTGTGATTGGAAATTAATGTGCAAGTAAAAGAAGGAAACAATAGCAGATAGCTCAGACAGAAGCTATTCATTGTGTAGTTAATGTAATTTAACCGTTCGAGTGTCTTGTGAATATCGCTGAGTAATTTGCACCTCTACCTACAAATCCAACTTGTGAAATTGTTAAAGAATGCAACCTATTCATGCCCCAAATAAGTATTAATAACCCACACTAACATCTTAGAACTGTAAATTTTCTTTTGTAACGATATTTCCTTGGTTTTAGTGATCATATAATGAACTTGTAACCGATCACCTAGAATTTAGAAATACCTCAGTCTAACTTGTTGAGATCTTACAGTTTGGTTGATAATCAAGTTTAAGAACATAATAGCTTCTTGGTTCATGAGATAATGGTCCAACATAACAAAACATAAAATCATATTCCTCTGTAAAAACTAAACAGTTAAACTTTGGTGTGATCTTAGACTACCATCATCTTAATACCATGGTTGAGTTTACAGCCAAGTTTAGGAATGTTTAACATTCAAGTTAGTTAGACATTGTTCCACTTCATTCTATATTTAAAATAAATAAACAATTAATATTTGTGTTCTAATCAACTAAATTTGTGTAACTTGAACAGTTCTTTATGAATAGAAAGATATTTATAACTTAATATAAAAGTTTTATTTTTACCTTCCTTAGTTTACAATTAATAATAGGTAGGTTTTTGTAGCCCTATATAGCCGGGGGGGTTACAGCTGTACTGTAGCCAAATTTCCATATTAAGCTTCTTCATGTACCTAGTAAGTACCCTTGGTATCACCCTAAATATATTTTAATGTTGCATAAATTTCAAATCCATAACTTGTTAAGTTCCTAAACACCATTGCTATTGTTTACAACTAGGATTAGTTTGTAAATATATTTTCACTATCTTTACTTATTGTAGTAATAATAAAATTGTGCATGATGTGCTTAACTTCAATAGGTAATACATTTTGTATATACATAAAAACACTAGTGTAAGATAAATGTATCAATGTTATTACCAATGTTAAGCCAAAAATAAATAAATAAATAAATCAGTCTCCGTCGAAAGACAGTTCCGTTCTGCTACTCTACTAGGTTACTCAACTTTAGACCACACTGCCGCTTTAAGTGACTTGGAGGCTAAATTGTGCAGTCAAAATGGTTGCCATGTATTTCACAGAATCCAAATTACATTTGCAACAAAATATCATACACCACAAAAATATAAATAAATAGATCTGTCCAAGCGTTGGTGGACAGAACTAACGATCCGAGAGCTTACCTCGGTCAACGCTTAAGTTTGGCGATTCAGTGAGGTAACGCCGCCAGCATTTTAGGCACCTTGCCCGCAGATTCTGATTTAAGTTTAGTATATTATTGTAAGGTTGTATATATTTTAGATTATATAGTTGTTTTAAGTTTATTATAAGGTTTAGTTTATAATTATGAGTTACTAAGTTACTCTTAATTCTTACCCTATTTGTTTTTTAAGTTGTTTTGAAAAAAAAAACATTCGGTTGGCAATAAATAGATATTTCAGGACATTGAACACAGCTCCAAACTCTATCTATACACTTACTAAACAACTACCAACTAACTGAACTAGACTCAAACATTCTGTATTCTGTGCTCATACTAAAAAAAGCTTAAATCCATGGCTAATCTCAATCTATATCTAGTTGTTTTTTAAACTATTTTTCCGTCCTTCAAAGTATCAAGAACGTTCAATTAGCGCACATACATTATCTGTGTGTGGTCGAGAATTCGGGAGCCGGCGGCTTCATAAACGGCTAATTAAAGAGAACCAACAAAAACAACACATTCACTTTCACACTCAATATGACACAGCGTGTGTTTTATGTTACTAATGTACAAGTATTTAGTTATTGCTGTGGCTTGTATGTGACTCTATTTACTATGATTTGTGAAATTCATTTGCTGCTTTGTTTCACGGCATCTAACATTTGATCATAGGTGTTGTACCTAAGACGTGTATGTAGTTTTTTCCTGTATGTACCTTTTATACATAGAATATTAGTAAGTATTCAATAATGATGGTGCGCTAAATTTTACATATGTAGGTGTAAATTTATGTATATGTAAGTATATGTAAATTTTAAATTTTACATGTGTATATATACATATGTAAAATGCAGGGGTACCTAGTGCAGTAGCCACTGGTAACTCTACTATAAGGTCAATTTAAATCAAATTTAAAACTCTGATTCAGATTCAGATTCAGATTTTTTATTGACCAATAATTATAACAATCGTCATTTATGGTAAGTCACATTTTACATTATTAACTTATTATCTAATTAATATTAATTTATTTTAAACTAAATTAGGTACATAAAATTGTCATAAGTTTTTTTACATCAAATTTGATCTGATTATGAGGAGCGAAATACAGCGAAAAGCCAAGTCTGAAAGGGAGTGGATTTTTCAAATAAATATTGTATCAAGTGTGTGTGTGGTTTAGAATGATTTTTCAGTGAGTTTCATATCCAAAAATTCTTTTATTTTGTAGAAAGGGTTCTGTGTTAGGAAAGTTTTAATTTTAGTCTTAAAATCTTGATATTTCAATTTGGCGATTTAAGTTTAAGTTATCTTTAAGGTAAGAAATAAATATTCTATTCTATATGTAGGTACAGCATGGACAGAATTTCTACAACATTGGCAAAAGTTTAACAATTTTCACATGAAAAATCAAACCTGTGTTCAAGGACTGAAATCCTCGCTTCCCTTGTTTAGAAATTAGTTCCAGTAATAACAGATATACTCCATCATGTTGGTCACCGGCGCGGGTCAAATGCTAAACTATAGGTAAGAATGAACTTAGGTGAATTTCACAATACCCAAAAATTCAAGACAATCAAGTGTAACATAAACATATATTATTCAATAATATTTTGTATATAATAATGAAGTATCTCTATAAACCACTAGACAGACTGGTTCATATTGAGCTAAATAGGGGTGTAAGTCCCTAAGCCGTGTTCACATTGCAGGTTGTGTAAACAGAAACTAAACCCGGCGGGTGACAGCGGGAGAGTGCTCGTGAAACTTGATACTTATTCAATTTTGTGTTTTGCTTTTACTTTTTATCCCGCTTCGCTTTTGACGAAGATGTTCCAACATTGCGCTTTTTAAAAGCAAAAGTTGCCCTATAAATATTTTTTAAATTGAAATAAATGAGAAGTTGTCACCGTGGCTTCCATTGCCAACACTAGAGGCGTTGAAGTGATTTATCAGCTGAGTCAGCTCAGAGGTAAGAGAGATATACATTTCCTTTTCTCAGAGAGGTGTTATGAAAATCTTTTCAAGTATAATTTATTCGTAGTTATTTAGTAACTTTTTGAACAAAAAAATACATAAATACAATATATTTCCGCGATGCGGATTTATAGAATCAGCACAAGTTTTCTGAATCAAACAACATTAATGAGCAATATTATTCGTCTTTTATTTCACATAATTTTTTCAAGATTTTTTTACATGAATTAAATACTCCTCCACCTTCAACGTCTTCAGGACAAACGAACAAAAAGAAAATATTATGGATTCTCACATAAAAAATGCAGAGCAAATCTCGCTTTTCACATAAAACAAATCTTATAATTTACTTTGAACTTTGAAACTAAAAAAAAAGTAAGTTCGTTATGAGAGATGCTAACTCTTGTGTCACAGTTTTTAAACTAAGAAACTAATCCTTCTTCCTTAGCTTAGCGCTTGAGACCTCAATAGCCTGTAGCCAATGTTTGATTTCCTCTGGACACTCTGGTCTCTGATCTGCTCCAGGAATGCCCCTAAAGAGACGGTCGGCATCCACGTCGATAAGGTTCTGTCTTGATAACACCACGGCTCGGACAAAACCGTCGCTGAGGGTTATAAACTTCTGCTCGATGAATAGGGTCTTATCTTCCCAATAGGTTAGCTGGGAATAGAAGAAGGAAGAAATTAATATCATCGTCATCATCATCATAAGTCTGTTATCGTCTACTGCTGAACATAGGCCTCTCTTCTTGTATGCCACTCGTCTCGATTCTGCCGATTGAATCTGGTACTTCCTGCGAGAGATAATTAAAGTCCGAAAAAAAAACAAATTTAAAACTATTTTACATCACAAATGGACACTGACTCATGTTCATTAATATCATCAAGTTACGTCTGATCATTGTCTAATTCGGTTCATAATAATAATTATGAATTAGGTGTATGAACGCTAATTACTTTTTTAGTACTTTTACGCTTTGAACGTACATATATCGTACGGTCTGCTGACCATAAAAACACAGTAAAACCAAAAGGAAAGCATTAGTCATAATCTCTCTTATCTTCCAAGATGCTATAAATTAACTCGCCTACTAATTCGAATATTTTTCGCGCGTATATATGCGAGTGTAGCTTAGCGGTTTTAGTGTCTGCTTTTCGTCCAGACACGCACCGGTTCGAATCCGGCCCTATACCAATGACTTGTATTTTTAAGTTAATTTTGAACACGCTTAGCGGTGAAGGAAAACATCGTGAGGAAACCGACATGTTTGAGAACCACAATATCCGAAGACATGTGTCTTCCGTTTAAGGACCTGGGCAAATTATATTCAGTAAGTAAGCGGGTAAGTTCGTATAAGAGTGACCAGTTCTAGTGTCAGAGTTCTCAAACCGCCGTAAGGGACTTACAATTTAATTTATAGTCTGTGCATACCCATTTAGTTAAAAAAAACACCTTACTTGCTCTAATATTAGGTCCTTACATATGAAATTGGCGTTTTTCGTACTGGCCACTTTAATCGCGAATTTCTCCTATTTGGTAAGTTATTCCAAATTCAAATTTGTACAGCTATTTACTCATGTATTTGTGCTTCGATGAACGTCATTCATTTGTTATTTTTTCTTTTGTTTTTTCTGTTTGCGTCACTCTTTTTACAAAATGGAAAACTTAAAATATCGCATTATTTACGAGTACGAGTTCTGCCGTGGCACTAGTGCTGCGGAAACGACTCGAAGGGTGAATGATGTGTATGGCGGTCGTGTTGCAAAAGAAAACACAGTTCGTTTTTGGTTCCAACGTTTTCGTTCTGGAAATTTCGACCTGCAGAACAAGCCCCATGGACGGCCTGAGACCAAAGTTGATAATAAAGAATTGAAGGCTATTGTGGAAGCGGATTCATCGCAAACCACGTCCGAGTTAGCTGCAGGCTACGATGTTAGTGATAAAACTGTTTTAATTCACTTGAAGCAAATTGGGAAAATTAAAAAGCTTGAAAGGTGGGTACCTCACGAATTGACGGAAGCAAACCGGCAAACGCGCGTTGACTGCTGCGTTACATTACTGAACCGGCACAATAATGAAGGTATTTTAAGCCGAATCATTACCTGTGATGAAAAATGGATTCTTTACGATAATCGAAAGCGCTCACCGCAATGGTTGGATCCTGGCCAGCCAGCCAAATCCTGCCCCAAGCGAAAATTAACCCCAAAAAAGTTACTTGTAAGCGTTTGGTGGACTAGTGCCGGTATTGTTCATTACAATTTTCTCAAATCTGGCCAGACTATTACGGCTGATGTCTATTGTCAGGAATTGCAAACCATGATGGAAAAGCTAGCGGCTAAACAACCTAGGCTGGTCAATGGCTCCACGCCACTGTTGCTTCACGACAACGCTAGACCACACACTGCACAACAGACGGCTACCAAATTAGAAGAGCTTCAATTGTAATGTCTAAGACATCCTCCGTACTCCCCGGACCTTGCTCCAACAGATTGCCATTTTTTTCGAAATTTGGATAATTTCTTGAAAGGGAAAAAAATCAACTCCGATGGGGCAGTTCAAATCGCCTTCAAATATTTTATTTATTCCCGTCCGACTGGTTTTTTTTTGTAAAGGGATCAATGCACTACCTATGAGATGGCAAAAGTGCATAGAAAATAATGGTTCATACTTTGATTAATTAAATATATTATATTAAAAAATATTCGACTTTTTGTTCCTCCCATACAAAACGCCAATTTCATATGTAAGGACCTAATATAATATATACACGACTGACATCTTACCCTAGTCTCAACTTTATAAGCCGTGAATATAGGAATGGTCCTCCTATACCGGATGCTGGAGGCTCCTTGTAGAGCATGCCCATTCACAGCCTTGATATTGTCATAGATGCCCGTTCTATCGTAAAAGTGGAACCTGGCAAAGTCCAGCTCTCTCACGTAACGAGCATTGTTCATGTGACGGAGGAAGATGTCTACGTCCTGAGTTGTGCAGAAACCTGGAATTTTAGGAAGTAACGGTATTATTATTTTGATCAAAAGCTATAGAAAACTAGAATATATGGTGCATAAGCTTGGTAAACTCGATACGGCGTGAAAGCGTAAAAACATAGTAACAAACCATCACACACACACTACTCGTATGTATTTAATTTATTTAGATAATATTACAAATAAAAAAGTGGGTTATTTTGTATGTATGTTCCTTTTTCAGGTCTTGATGAAACATCAAGTCCTGAGAGGCCTAATAATATGCTACTTTTGGTCTGAATGTTAAACGGTTTAATTCGTAAACGTGATCTTATTCCCAACTTTTTGTAAGTTGTAAGGAATCAAATATGTAGCTACCTAATATAGATATACCTACAACATATGTAATACGAAACAAAAAGACATACTTAAGTAAGGTAATGAATGCGAAATATTCGTATAGTTCATTTTGTAAAGTAATCAGTTCTGTCCATTTTATTTTCAAGTTACTGACAAGCAGATAATGCATATTAATGTACATATATAAAAAACAAGAAACTTAAAATATAGTATAAGTAAAAGTAAATAGCAACGATATCTATACATATTATGTAGGTATTTCGAAAATAGCAACTGAACTTACAGTACCTACATATGTTACTCATGAAAGCAGTTATAAATTAAGTATATGTTTATACCATATAAGATATTTACTATGTCTGTGAATTAAATAGGTTCCAGCCCAGGTATTAAACTTGTCCTCCTGAGGCGGGTCCACCTGGACAGTGGACTGCGGTTGGGACGGGAATTGCGGAGGAGTATTGCTCGCTTGCCCGCGAAACCCGTCCTTGCCGAGGTGAAGGGACATCGTGGTAGGTTTTAGTCGGTAGTGGAGTCCCATTAGCTCCGAGCCCGACATACCCCGCTGCCCCCCCCCCCCCCCCCCCCCCCCCGGGGAGAGTGCGGGGATGGGTAAAAGCATTTCCTCCACGAAAAAAAAAAAAAAAAAAAGGTATTAAACTTGTATATAAATCAACGCTACAAGCAAAAACTTGTTATTCAGAAGATGACTTAACTTATGCATGCATAAAAACTGATTTCATAATTACTATTGTATCAGCTTTTGTGATTTACCTATTGGTATTTAGGTAAAGCAATTTTAATTATGCCTGTTATATTTACATCCATATTGTATAACACTATATTGATGTTTATAATAATAGACAACGTAAAATCAAACCGGTTCGCTAAGTTAAGAATCATATTAATGGTCTAAGCTTAAACAGTTGCTTAGTTAATGTGCGATTTCATTTTTCATTTGTTTTCAAGACTATCAATGACATAAAAATACTACTACTATTTTTTTTTATAAGTAATGCGGTATGTTATTACTTACATAGTTATGTCCATACTAATAATAACTAAGCACAATCGATTCGTTTAGACACTTAACCATAAAAATGCAAAGTCACTACAATATAATGAAATGTAAAAAAGCAGAATAATCATTGGAAACTCACCGTAAACCGTGGTCGTATCATTAACTCCGCATTTCTTTTGGAACAATCTCCCGATGCCAATCGTGAAAGCGATTCGAAGAAAGTAGTTTACATCCCAACAAATATACGCTAGAGCTATCACTGTTGCTATAATACAATACATTTTAAGTAATTTACTTAATAGAGTTAAATTAAAGTTAAACCTACACACAACTAACTAGCAACAAGAATCAAAGTCTACTAACATTGCATTAACATTCACTTAATACTTAATGACTCTGTCGACTGAATACCAGTATTCGTCACAGGTTTTCTTTCTCTGTCTGTTGAACAGGGTGACTGTATGTGGTGGAAAAGGACGGGAATAGTGGGTAACTATGTTATAGAGTCAAAAGGTCCCAAGAGTTTTGTGAAGTGCCATCGACTTGTTTACGGACACAGTCAATGACCTATGGAAGTGAATGCTTACATCATTTCTTTTCACCTGTCTTTGAATAAAATTGTCATAACATTAATATTCTTCCTTAACTTATAGCTTAAGTATAAATAAAAGAGATAAATTATTTACATAACTAATCATTTTATTACACTAATTTAACTTTAACAAAAAAGTCAACGCGTTGAATTCTTTTGTACGAAAAAAGTTCCCATACAAAAGACCTCAACGCGCATCTCAATAATTCACACTTTTCTAAGTTTTGAACTGGAAATTTCCATGCTGTTTAGCCATTTTATAATATATTCTGGACAACTTGGCTTGATTTCGGAACCAGACAAATATTTCAGAAGGGCTTCTGTAGACTTGCCGTTTTGGCCAAGTGCATATTGTCGAGATAAAAGGAAACATCGACGTTTGCCGTCTGGTATAGTCACCACTTCATGTTCTAAGAATAGAGAGCGATCATCCCAGTAGACTAGCTGAAATAAAAAGTGAATAAGTACATAAGTTCAAGAGAGTAGCCTACTCTGATGTCAGAGTTTTCGACCGCCTAAGTTCCTCTGGCATGGCTGAGTGACTGCTGTAATATGACAAATAATAAAAACGAATAACCATAAATGTTTACTTTATGTGACAGACAAAAAATATAAAACGTTGTTTTTTTCTCTTTAATAGAATTTATTAGAGAGCTGCATGAGGTACAAGGTAAAGTATATCAGTTGTTCCCATACAAGCGTTTGCTTAGTGTGGGGCTAGATGGCGCTGTGTGCAATGTCCCGAAATATTTATTTATTATTATTTTATTTATTTACTTTTAACCTCTTGTAAAGCAAGTAAGACACATAAAAATTAAATTGTCCACTTATAAATACTTATGTAGTGACAGGACATAAAATCACTTACTTTAGTGTCTATTCTATACGGTGTGAAGATAGGCACAGGTTCCTCAGTGACAGTCAGCGTACATCCTTGCAAGGAGTGCATGTTTAGCTCCTGACTTCGCTTGTATATCCCGGTGAGCTCGTAGAAGTGATATCTGGCCATATCTAACTCTCGAACTAATCGGGCTAAGCGAACATGTCTGAATTTAACGTCACAGTCCACAAACGTGCCGAAACCTAGAGAATTTTAAAATGAAATTAGTTATTAATCACGAGAAAGCTAAAAAATATATTCTTAAATTAATTTAACCCAAAGTCAAATTTTAGTAAGTTTTTTCTAGTCATTTCCATTCAAACCTTTTTAGTAACAATCTTAGTCAAAGTGAAATGCGAATACTAATTCGAAACTATAGGTAAATAACCTCTATAAATATATCATGCGGAATTTAATACGGCAGGTTAGGTTAGTCAATTAGTTACTTTTGGGATTGACTTAAACCACCAAATTTATATCAGTATTTTATTTTGTATTCCTCTTTAGTATCAATCATCTTTGAATGATTAATAACCGTAATTAGAACAAACAGAAACAAATCAACTAATTAAACCAATAACAAAATGACAATTCCACTTACCGTAAATCGTTGTTACATCCTGCAAACTACAATATTTATCTTTCGCCCTGAATATTCTACTGCTAACCACAGTAAACAGTGATCTCACAAAATATCTCGGGTCACAAACAATGTTTATAAATATAAAAACTGTAACCGCAATTAAATACAGCGAGTATAACATTGTTACAAGTTAGCAGTCCGATTTATTGTAGATGTATTCAAAGGTTACAATTGTCAGTAGATACAAAGCGTCTAATTAACAAGTCAGTAGATGTCGCAGTTGTACAATCAAGTGGAATACAATTGATGGACTCTCAGAATGGTTCTCATTGTAATAAAACATCGAATAATGCGTCTTTTATACTGAGTTCTTGGTGCAAAATACTAGTAAAAAAATATTGATGATGTACCTACGATATACTTAAGTTTTTCACCTTTCGCATGTTCTTGGCGCAAAATAAAAAAATATAAACGATGTATGTTGTATGTAGGTTTCTCGCCTTTTGTATCATCTAAACTAAACGCCATGAAATAAAAACATGTTAACTGTATTAATTTTGAGTGAGTGTTTGGGTAAGTAATTTGAACTCGCTTTTTTTATTTTTGTATTAAATATTTTGACGTATGATCAAAATTGAAGTTAAACTTTGCTTGGATATAGTGCATGTATCTTCACACCTTTTTTTTTAAGTAAGACTCAATTTAGCGACAAGACAAAATCACATACTCATTACTCGTATTTATAAAGAAAATTATAATATATTTTCGATCAATAGAATGGGCAACAAAATCAAAATGTAAGCGTAAATAACGTACTTATTTTAAAAATTAAGTGGTACCTAAGAAACTTAAATAAAAATGTTACAAAAATATTATGAATTTAATAAATAGATAAACTTAAAACATTTCGCTTCAAATTTAAATAAAACTACTTAATAATTCAGTGCCGCGAATACAGCTAGTCTAAAAATTAATATTACAAAAGGTATATTCCACATATGGTACATCTCATATTTGTACACAAACATACTTTTCATAAGTGGAATAATAGTTTATAATATTGGTTGATAAAATACGAGTATAAGAATCATAAAAGTTAAAATGTGTAACCAAACTATGTTGAAGATTCTACACTCTTAGTAAGACTATCTAACACAATATAACTTAATAAGCTTCTCCCCTATTATTTGTTCAATAAGTTAGTCAAGTTATAGAGTAGATCCTCTTTATTTCTATTAGCGGAATCACCTTACAGGCTGATGCGAATTTATCAACGTCTTAACAAAATAAATAAACCACAGCGATGCTACATACAAAATAATAAATAAAATGTGTAATTTTCTATAATTTTGTAAGCTTTTGTAAATCTGGTGCGCTTTTATCAACAAATTGAATAAAATGTAACCGTAATACTGACAAATAAAATTGCTATTTTATATACTCGTATCTGTTAGATACTAGATAGAAGACTAGATATAGATACTAGACATAGAAGATTAATACATGTTCCAAAACTAAGCAAGTAATAAAACGATGTAACCGACGCAGATTTTGAAATTATATAAGGCAAATTACTTATACCTACCACATTTTGTTCAGGCTAAATAAAACATTTCCTTTTCAATTTCGTACAATTGCATTTATTCATATCGATAGGATACCAATACGCAATACAACTTAAAGCAAACTAATATACGTAAATTCGATTAATTTTCTTTGGTTTATTTTAACTAAAAATAAGTATAATCTCACATCTCTAACATTTGCGACGAGATTTTTCCACAAAAAAATATTTTTTTAGAAGTCGTTATTGCACTCATTTTATACTTTCACATATAAAAAGGCAATTAAGCATATTATCACTAAATGTAATTATTTCACACTTTATAATATTGATTCGTACAATATATTTGCTAGCTGTCTCGTGATATAGATATACAGTACCTACAGATAGCCAATGTTATAATTTTTTACCTACTCACATTTTTCTGATGAGTTCTAATTCAAAACTTTCGATAACATTATAATATCATCATAGGATATTACTAGTATAAAATTTTGCACGAGTTCTTTTACGCCGCGCTGGATCGTTGCAATTCTTGGTATGGTAATTAAACAGATTCTTAAAAGTGACATGAATTCTTTTTTAACATAAAACTCCGTAACAACGCGAGCTAAGTCACAAGCTTCCTATAATATCTAACGGTGACTATTACACTGTCTACAATCCGGGGCACAAGGGTTACATTGCGGCGGGGCAGTGTGATGTTGCAGGGCGAATAGCGGGGCAGATAACGCTGGCAAAGTAGGGAGGGGCACTAACCAGTCCGAGCCACAGACTCGGCCCATCACTAGCGCTGGCAGGAACGGCCGCGGACCGACGGGCCTGAATGCGGACCAACGAGACTCTACCTCTTCGGAACTGGAGACGGGAGACTCGAAGGGTGAAGCGTGCGTTGCTGAGCTTGCTGGGACTTTGTCGCGGGGATCCTGTTAATAAAGACGCTTGTTTACAAAATCAGGAAAAAAAATTGCTTAGGATGTTATAAATCGTGGATCGGTGTTACCTATTTCACTATCCAGCTCAATTCTTATGTTATCCTACAAAATCTTCAACATTTATACCTACTTTAAAAAAATACACAATCATTTCTATGCTAGATTATTTAACAGCCATAGCAGCTATGGTTGTTAAATGATCTAGTATATTATTTGATTACAATAGCTGCTTTTGTAATTAATAAGAAAAGCTAGAGTAAATGTGACAAGAAACCTTACTGCTCATAGTCCAATTCAATTAATTTAAATATTTATTTAAAGTTAAAATCAGCTGCAAAGAGGCATGCATCGTCGAGTAGTGTCATAGAAATAGACAAAATCATCTCCACCTAGTCTTTTCAGCGGCTCACTGGAAGAGAATAATGAATGACTTACATGAGTAGCATTGAAGTGCTCCACGGCCCGCAGCAGGTCGTGGTTGCACCTCCGCAGCACCAGCTCTAGCACCGACCGCTTCTTGCCTGGGAACAGCTTCCGCAGCATCTCCAACCCAGCCGTGCTCACTGTGCCGTCTTCTGGCGCTGTCTCCGGACCCACCCTGGACGAGAATAAATGCTTCAGACCCTATCATCAAATCTAAAATCTTGAGAGTATGTACGTACCTACTAGCGTTTTGAAGGAAATGTTGTTTAGAGATAGTTTGGAACCTAAAATAATATTTAATATCCCAGATAAGATATTGAATCAGGCGTTACTTTGCGGAAATCTATTGTTAATGACACTCTGTCATTAACAATAGATATTATTTATTTATTATTTTTTTATTTTATTATTATTTGTTATTGTTAATGAGTGTCATTTAATATCTCAGATAAACATTGGACCAAGAGGTACTAGTCAGAAATGTATGATTTCAAAGCACTTGTGTAAAATGTATAATAGAATAAAGTACTCATTAGCCTTTTTAAAAATTTTAATTCACAGTACCGACAACTGCCATAAGGCACGGTGGACTCAAAAACAAATTTTCTCATTAAATATAAATATAGTTACCGCAAGGATGCTGCTGATGTATTCCCAGCAGAGTCAGGAGAAGTGCAGCAGTCAGGAGTGGAGTCACTCGTCTCGCTGTCGATGTGAATTGGCTGGAACCAAGGGGTGGAGTCAGGACGTTGAGTTGCAGGAACATGTATCAAATTTTAAACCCACATTAAAGTTCATTACTACGTTTTTTCGATACCGCCAGATACCTACCATGCTTCAAATCTACTGAATTTTTTTTGGCTTTGCATTTTCGATAACATATTAAAAGTTTGGTTACCTATTTGGTTTATTCGGCTAATTTCTTGTGTAATTATATTTTCAGTTCAAACAATAAAAAACACATAGAATGCAACAGGGCTTTTTTGGATAGGACTATGCGGCTGATTGTAAACTGCTACCTTTGCTGCGTCACTGGGTTGAGACCGAGAGCAATGCAACCATTGCAGAGTCACTATCTAGAGATCCAATTTTCATAACGTTTCATTGTCACTAAAAAGTTACAATAAGAAAGCAGTATCAACTCACAGTGTGGTCGTCAGCAGCGGAGTCGGGCTCCGGTCCGGGGCTGGGGCAGGGCTGCGTGACCCGCATGCCGTAGATACGACCTGGAGGGAGTGCATCCAGGGCTGTGCCACTCTCCACTGACGCCAGATGCAGCGCTATCTTGTCTTCGGCTGCTTGCTGGCGCTTCAAGGCCACCTATAGAGTACATCCGGGCTTAGAATATCAATAAGAATATATCTATGTACCTACATAGATCTAAGTTATATAGGTTGAGCCCACGACTGTACGGGACGGGACAAATATTTAAGTGTGACCTTTTTTTTTAACTAAAACTGGTTTACACTTGACCATAGTTTGTCTGATCGTAAGCAACGGCTATGGCCTTAGATGGAGCGTGCTTACCCGATAAGAACCGATTCACTCTCGCTTTGAAGATCGCTGGAATATATTGCGTAGGGAACAGGGAGGCAGGCAGAGAGTTCCGCAACTTTGCGGTACGTATAATAATAGGTGGAAGCATACCGCTTCGTGTGGGTCTTTCTATAAACATTGTTTTTTTTTTTCAGAAAATTAATCAACTAAAACACCTTTTAATATGTAATAACATCTTCTTTCTATTCCTTAAGTCTTTTCCCATCCATTCTTAAATATGCTTAAACATGCTTGCTCGGCGATTCGCGAAGTGCAGTGATGACGTAAAGACCACACTCTTTAAGGCGTACTGCTTAGGCATGTACACCTCCCAGTTGTGGATAACGTACACGCAGAAAACTATGAGTAGAATAAGAGTCCAGTACAATGACGCGTTCCGGGCTCTTATGCGGCTCCCGCGGTGCTGCAGCGCGTCGGGCATGTTCGCTGATGCGGGGGTCCCTGATTTCTATGCCGTAACTAGATCTCGTGTGGCCTCTTTCTGGCAAAGAATGCGCCGTTCCGGCAACAGTATACTTGTGGCTGTCTCTGACGATGTCCGGAATCCAGTGTTTAGGCGCTGGATATCTGTTCACATGGACCGAAACAAAAAGTGACCGCACATATCTACGCATATGTGCATTTTATTTTAACTTGACACCCCTATACAGTGTATCACCCCTATACAGTGTTTCAATTTAAGTTTAAGTTTATGGGTACAAGCCTGAAATAAATGACTTTTATTTATTATTATTATTATTAAATATAGGCTTTTTTCATTGTCTCCGTGGTACACGATCTTTTTTTGCCTTAAGCCATCCAATCACCATTGAAGTAAATATTATTATACTCAATTTATAAACTGTAAATGTAGTCATTTTCCTGCGAGTGGGTTGCGAAAGGGTTACGCGCAGCAATCGCAACCTTTCTAGTCGGCAAAATCGGAATTGAACACAAACATCACTGCTCCGATATTCCAAACATATCCCCAACAAATCGTATGAAACCAAAATTAATTTAGCGTTAAATCAATGGCAAACAGTGAGTGTTTGTGTTTGCTATGAGCGGTCACCCGGGGGAGAAGTCCGTAGCTTCATTGGAAAACTAAACACAACTCAATCTTGTGAATCAAATTACTTGCGACCCGCGCGGAATAAGTGATATCGCATTACTTAAATGGGTGCAAGGGGCGGTCAGATTGTATTTTTTTTATTATTTGGACAACTGACTATCTCTTCTTACTTGTTAAGCGAAATTACGACTCTTTAACTAGATCCAAAATTTCGATCGAATAGAAATGTATACTGACATCTAAAAACGAATTTAAAATAGGACTACATATCCTCCCAAATATGTTACTTATTCGTTCGTTAAAACCATGAAAACAAAGCAAAAATGCTGCTTTGCTTAAATGCAAATAATCAATCTACTTACCGAATACCGTAGCTATTATTTTTATTCAAAGTATCTACCTATTTCGAAAAATCTGTTTATGGAGTTACGTATATATAACTACAACCAAAGATGAAACTTGAACAAAAACATTTACTGGTAATGAATGTAACGTACATTAAATCTACATCCTGAGATGGCACGAGGAGGCGGAACGCGGCAGGAGCATCAATATCATACGTCAGGGATGCATTACAGAGTCAATCAATTAATGACTCACGATCGTTTATCATCTTAAAATTACTGGAAATTATGTTAAATTAATTGTTAGAATAGTAGATGTTCATTATGCTAAGATTACTATTAGCCTTCACTATTAGGTAGGTACAGGGTACGTAATTAGTTAATTAGGTATTGCGTTAGATATTACAAGTACATAATAAACAATAATGATATCATTTAGCTCAATACGCTATATCACTTTTTTATCACGAAATAGGCTTACGTTTGACTACAGCCTGTCTGATGTTAAGCACCACTGTAGTCTAAGATGTAGCACGCTATACAGTACCTATCGAATTAAGGCCATATACAATTTAGACAGACGATGTACCCATACATTAAATCCACATCCCGTGCAGGGCAAGTGTCGTCCGCATCGACAGCGATGCATTACAGAGTCAACCGATCGATGGTTCATCCGGCGTCTGAATGTAAACACGTGCCACTTGTTTAAATAAACTTACACAGCATTAGCTGCTCTCGATTTCACTACATTAGAACGCATTAACGCCTCCAAATCGGTGGTTATTTTTGACCTGAATAAGGTATCGGTGTCTCCTGCCGTGTTTGACGATAAAAGCTTAGGCGCCGTATTGGAATTGGGATGAAAGATGGCTAATTGAAAGGAGTCTCGTCTAATATTAAGGTGGCTCATAGACAGGTAATTGCCTACGTGATTGAAATTGGTGTAGGATATATTCCTAAAAATAGGATCCACGGAAAAAAACAGGGCTATTGTAGGCGCCGATTTCATGCCTAATATTTTAACCACGAAAACTTCTTCGGTTGGGCCAGTTAACCCTTGTTTATTTTCACAAAATTTTGCATAGAACATTTCTACAAGTATTTTTTCTGTGACTGTAGTATGACCATAACAGAAATAGACGAACAGGCTTCATGGCTGCAATATTTTGTATTAAGCCACAATAACTGGTGATGAATAGATACCTAAGCCCTTTTCCCGAGACGGTATTAAAATGTTTCAGAATAGTTACTTAATAAAAAAAAAAACATTGAAATGGCGAAATCTATTTGAGTTTGGAAGTTTGTAACAGGCCCTTTACCTATGCATATAAAAAAAATTGGTAAGAAGACATCACTCTAGACGAAATAATTATATTTTATAAACTTACCTGAGCAGCCATGATCCTCTGCCGTTCCTTGATGAGTCCACATTTAGGGCACTGGCAGTGTCTGTAGGCACATGCCTTCTTGTGCCCCCTGAGGCTAGAGATGAGCCCGTGGTTCCGACATCGGGCACATTTAGGCACGCGAGCTCGCCCGCTGTTCATTCTCACTTGGGTATTCTTTTCTTATAGGATCCTAAAACAAATGTGACGGTAGGTGGATAAGACTGACAGAGTATCTATACATATGATAAAGCTGAAGAAGATCAAAAAACTGAACATAGAATACTTAATATTAGAAAAAAACTGTTTGGGTATACTTTAAAATAATAACAGAACTCGTTTCAACAGTTGGAATTTTTGACCGTTTATCTGCCTACATGTCTGTTTATTTAAACGCCCATAACGCAAAAACGGCTGAACGGCGGATCTTCATGATTTTTGGTATGTAGGTAGTATGAGGTTTTAGGAGTGTCATACTTTTTATCATAAAATAATGCGAGCGAACCCGCGGCTTCCACTAGTTTACAATATGTAACAAATCAGGGCTTGCTAAATTTAAAAAAATATTTTGCAATAATTATTTCGGTTAGTGTGTGTTATAATAGGTCTTTACCTATGAAATTGCCGATTTGTATGACGAAATTGAGAAAAATGATATTTCCATACAAACATTTTAAATGTTTGTATGGAAATATCATTTTTCTCAATTTCGTCATTAAATCAAGTCAAGACCTATTATTAGGTCTAAAGTAATTTCCGACGGCATATGTTAGTACGTTTTCAAGGCATACAATATCCAGAAAAAAATGCTAAGTACCTATACAAAATCCAATTTTACCCATTGTTAAATCTGAATAAATTTAATAAGGTTTCAATTTGATTGTCTGTTACAGACACTAATCATTGGAGCTAATATAATTTTCAAATCATTCCTAGTGTTAAAAAGTAGATATCATGTATTATTAAATTAATAGATGTGGAATAGGTACAAGTAATAATGAACTTACCTGTAGTAATTATGATTCCTATTCCAGAAAACTTTTAAGCACTCACTATCACTGATTCACTTTTCACTTCGGAATTATTCACATCGAATAAGACTGGAGCTTTTACCGAAAAAGCTTTTCCTAATTATCAAAGTTTAAATTAATTTCCTCTAGCCATTTCAAATCTTAGCACTTTTTGAGTATTTAACTAAAAATAAAACCAATGTTCGTACACTTTTCACTCGCACAAAACGCAATCCCCGTAACCAAATTTTCACGAGAAGCTTTCAGCGGCCGGCTCTACGTGTAAAACTAATAATCCGACATGTGACTGTTGAAAGAAGATAGATAAACCACAGGAGGCGTATCTCACTAGCTCCACGATCTTGCACCACATTATCTGAGTAACAGATGTCACGTTCACAATAATGTTGCACAGAATCCCGGCTGTATCCCGGTCCGCCCACACCGCCTCAACCAATCAGCAAGGGCGACTTTCACGATTGGTTACAACCTAGTGAAAACAACGGAAAATGATCCTCTGTTATTGTGTTTCATTTGAACAGTATACATTTTGCTATGTATTTTATTTACCTAAGTATTAGGTTCTCTGGAAATGTGGCGATGAATTTTCCTACTCCGTCATTGTAGTGGTTAAATAAATAGACTAGACAGCTACAGTGTAGGTACCTACTGTTTCATAAAAATGATGAACAAACTATAATGGCGAGTAATGTGCGCCTTTTTTTGAGGGATTGGATTTACAATTTTTCTGGTTCATAAATAGCAGTACTTATAATACTTCATTGAATTAGACTCTTTAAGTAGGTACTTATATGTTTTATAATATTTCGACAGGCTTCCGGTTTTTTGGCTTTTTACTTATACGACGACGGCTTATTTTAAGGTTTTAAAGGATGAATTATTTTGTACTTATTTTAATTTGTGTCAAATTAAATTTATCTTCCTCTAAGTAGTACGATGTAATTCGGGCTTTTACATGGACAGTTTCAATTCTGGCCAAGGCCAGAAATGTATTGTAAAATCATACGTCTCTGGAAAGGAGACCTTATACAATACACACACGTCACAGACACTTTTTTATCTTTATCTTTTACACAGTGTTAGTAGGTAGGTACTACAATACTCTACGCCAAGTTATAAAAAAAAACTTTCAGAATACTTGATAACCTCCTTTTTTTGGAAGTCAGTTAAAAATATTAAGAAGGAAGATATTGATTACTTTATAAATATCTCGCTAAGGACAGGTAAAATAATGTTAACTATCAGGCACATAGTTGTTCATCATTTAAATAAAGAAATATTCCGGGTCATTGCACACAGTGCCATCTAGCACGTGCTAGCACTAAGCAAACGCTTGTGTCGTGGGGGTGGCGTGGGTACTAGATAGCGGATATACCAATACTTTTATTATACCTAGTCAGGTCATAAATTCTGTCACATGTTTAATATAAAATAATTGAAACAACTTTTTTCTTTATGTAACCATTTATACACCAAAATGAACTTAACAAAACATAGATTCTTATGACAATAAAGTTTATTCAAAATGACCTCCGTGATTTTGAATACAGGCCTTCAATCTGCGCGGCCAGTCGTCTATCGCTGCACGAACGAGGTCCATGTCAATATCGGCGGCTGCCTTAATCAAGGATGTCTTGAGTGACTCCAAATTGGGATGAGGCTTTGAGCACGCCTTTTCCTCCAAGTGTTGCCATATCTTGTAATCTAACGGATTCAAATCTGGACTGGAGGAGGGCCAGTCTTCGTGCCGGATGAAGTCGATTTCACGCGCCGCCAGCCAGTCTTGTGTGCTCTTCGCTCTATGAGCTGGCGCCGAATCTTGTTGGAATACCCAGTGCTTGTTATTGAACATGATATGAGAAACAGGTTCCACAAGGTTCGTCAGGACTGTATTTTGATGCACAACTGCATTCGTTTTTACACCTTTCTCACAAAAATGTAACTCTGTTAAGCCCCAATAAGAAACTTCCAACCATACCATGAGCGAGGATGGAAAATGACCTCGTTTGACACGCGGAATACGTTTGCTCGCTTCTTCACTACTGTGTGCGTACACCTTATCATTTTGTTTGTTGTAGCTCTCTTCTACGGTAAAATTTTTTTCATCCGAAAAAAGAATTTCCCGATATTTTTTTCCCGCGTACCGCTTCAACAAAGCGCGGCATCTCTTCAGTCTCAGGTCCATTAGACGAACATTCAAACGATGTCCTGTTTTTCTTCGATATGCCCGAAGCCCTAAGTCTTCATTTAACACCCTTTTCACCGTGGTTCTGCTTAACCTCATCTGAAGGGCCAACAGTTTCTGCTTACGTTTGGGATTTCTTTGAATTCGCGCCTTCACAGCTTTTATCACTGCTGGAGTCCTAACAGACCGAGGGCGACCGCAACCGCAACGATGCAATGCAATAACTGCAACACGGTCTTCTTTAAGCGTCCACTCCATATTTAAAAATGAGTAAAATTCTAAAAAGTATACATTTTTATTTTCATAAACAATTCGAAATTCGAATTCAATAAACTTTTTTGTGGCCAGCATTCTAAAAGAAAAGTTTTTACTGTGTGACAATACTTATGACCTGACTAGGTACTACTACCATTCTGTAAAGTTTCCCAGTATATTGACTTAGGTACAAAGTTTTTTACTACATATCAACCAAAATACTACCATTCTGTAAAGTTTCCCAGTATATTACTTACAAAATTTTTAACTACATATCAATCAAAATATGTTATGATGGAATCAACCACCGTTATTATTAGATGTATATAAAAAATACATATAAAATACTGAATAGCAAGTAATTTAAGTGAATGAGTAGGCTGATTGAGGTCAAAATTAAAGAACTACATGTTTAGGTACATACTACAGATTTCTACAGGTTAAAATTAAAGAACTACATATTTGGTACATACCATTTATTTATTTATTTCATTACATTCCAGGCATGTTTGAAATTATTAACAAACCTGTTATGGTAATATCTTAAAGCACTTTCATGCTATATGAACATTTTTCTCAAGAATATAATAAAATATTATCATAGTCTTTATCATGCATCTAATGTCTACTTTATATTAGGTATACTAGATGTTATGAAATGTATGTGTAAAAATATGTATCATACTCTATCATCATCTCATGACAATGAAATACAAAATCATACTATCTTGCTAAAAAGTTAATTATTTTACTTAGAACTCTTTCTTCCCTTCTCATGTTGCTTAGCAGCTTTCTTCTTCATAATCTGCAGTCTTTTGTCAGCAGAAATAATATTAATACTCGGAGTAATAACTTTAGAAGGAGATGATGATGCAGAGCTGCTGGATGACATCTTCACAGGAGTGGTGGACCCGGAGATGTGGGTCGGAGACTTGGAGGAAGATGATACTTTGCTGGAGTATCCGGTAGCAAAACCTTGGGATTGCAGGCAGGAGGCACATTGCCAGCCAGAACTCATATCATTGTCACTGATCACGGGCTTGTGACAATCCTGAAAAGAAAATATGTTTATAAAGTTACATTTCAGGCTGTATCATGAGCATTATGTTTGTAGATGCCATAAACTATTTAAGACATACAGCACACATACACAGATCTTCCAAAACACCCTCTAAATGCTTATCAACAAGATTGACTATGCCTTACAGATGTTAGTATCAGGAATCTTTTAAGTTTACTTGTAAAATAACACAAACTGGCCAGTACCTGATGATACAGAGCATGGCAAGCGTCACACTCCACCAATCTGTTGCCAGCTTGAAAGGCTATCTGACGACAAACTGCACAAGTCAAATCTTCCTCTAACAAATCAAAGGGCAATTCCTCATCACTGTCCCGTTCAGGAATCTGTATCTGCTGGGGGCTTGGCTGCGGCACCGGAACGGTTTTACTGGACTTTTCCTTATGTTTAGACCTGGAAGATTCCATCTTCTCCTCATTGAGGTACTTTTTGGGCAACACATTGCCCAGAGTTTTGGCGCTGCCATATGTCTGGCGGATATGCTCGTCTAAAGTCAATCTTAGCTGTTCAGTGGAGTCAGGAGCACTGGAATGCAAATATTTGAGGCAAAGCTTGATAGCCGGGTCGAAATCTATTGACGACATTGTTGTGCTAACACTGTTGTAGGAAGTTTACTGTTAAGCTATATTCCAGTATTTCTAGCTACTACAGAATCAGAAGAGCACTGTTGAACGTGGTTGAAACCGTTTACTTAGTTTTAATTAGGATTTAATTCACAATATGTAATTGTAATTATTTACTAAAATCTCAACCTCTCTTCATCTGACTTTGACATTTAAATCATTGCTTGCAGAAGATTGACTTCTCAACCTCAAGTATAATGTCAACCAACAGCTGCAGTTGTCAATTTTATTTTTAACCGAAGGAAAGAGAGGGATGAAATAAAAAATCCTTGTTTTAACCATTGAATATGAATAACCGCCAGTGTTGCCAATGCTACGGCAATTACCGTGTTCTACGGCTTTCAGGCCAAAATATCACAAAATGCACGGCCTACGGCTGCAACCCTAAAGCCGTAGCAGATTCTACGGCTATTCGCAAATTCTACGGTAATTGATAAACTCCGATGCGCGAAATTACAAATAAGATGTCAAAACCACTCGTTTATCAATGTAATTTTTTTTTATACTTCTCACTTAACCTAATATTATTTGACAGGAGATCGAGAGGAACAGCACTTTAGGATTGTCGATTTTTAAACATCGGAGTAGCTTACTGTATTCGATTACTAATCCAAATATACCAAAGAAATATACCGAATGCCAACATTGCAAAGTTGTCTATGTCTGTATGGACTTTGTTACTCTTTCTACTCTATAAGTAAAATGAAATGTCTATGGCGTGCAGCTATAGACGGGGATTTCCCAATTATCATATATCAAATAGTGCATCCCTTTTTTCTTTTCGTGGATGAGTGATACAAATGATTAGTTAGCTAGCTCACAGAACACTATTACTCCTAGAGCTAGCTATCATAACTCATAATTTAGTTTAGTCGCGGAATAATAATTTTAAACACGGAATCTATTGCCCTAATTTATGTATTCATTTATTCTTTGAGTATTGAGTGTGTTATTTAACAGTTTTTATCACAAAATGAACTGTGAAAGTAGTGACGAATGAGAGACTTTTTTAAGGTTTTTAATGTTAAAAACGTTTAATTATCATTAATTAATCGTTATTTTTTTAAGCAATGACACGGCCCACCGATGATCTTTTTCCATATAAACACGGCTTTTTTACCTAACATACACGGCCGCCTAAAAATTTTCATTGGCAACACTGTTATTCCGCAAAACAAACAATCACAAAAGAGAAACGAGAACTGAACATATTTGAATTCGAAACTGTGTACAGAAGTTTTGAAAAAGGCGGGTTAATTTATTCCATGGGTTTATTGTTTCAAGCCAGCAGTGATAATTAGTGAAACATTTATATCAAGCCTCAACCTTTGAAATGATAACAAACAGCAGAGTTTTAGTGTGGCTTGGTGTAATCATTGTGGTGCAGATTAATCCAACCAAAAGCCAGTCAGGGCCCGATCCATGGCATTATGATTATAATAACAAACCCCCTGAAGTAAACGATGAGTTCCGCATTCCACCAGACATTCTTATGCCGGTTAAAATGAAAGCTCAAACGGAGAATAAACTTAGCGTTGGAGAGTGGTTCTACAGAAGAATGCTTTCTATAATTCTTAAGGGAGGACAGTCACAGGTAAGCCCCTACTACTTTCTGTCTGTGTGTAACTCTCAAAAAGAAGTACAGATTTGGAACAATACTGTCCATAAACAGTTACATACATGAACAAAGTTAGAAGGTTTTTTTTTATCCAATATCATTGAACAATCTTCATAATCTTCTATGTGGCACTAAAGTTAGGAATCTTAGTACCAATTTACCAAAACTTAAACATTATTTATAGCTTAGTGGTGAGTCTGAAAATGTAACGTATTTCTTCTTTAATATTGTGTGTTACAGTACAGATATATCCATCTTTATCTTTATATCCATCTTTTTTACAGCAAAATGAAGATGGGACAGTTGACATTTCAGTTCAAATGAAGTTTGATACAGCACAATGGAAGACACTTGAAGAATGCATGAAATCAGAGACTCCATTATCAGAAGACATGCTCCGAAAATCCATGGGCTATGTACAAGATTCTATCTATACACCTACCATTGTAGAGAAAATTGCCATGGCATGGAGTGACTATGTGTCACTATATCTTACTGAATATAAAGTAAGTTTATGTTTTTTTTGTTTCTCTCTATGGGTTTGAGTACTTTATTATTATTTTAAATGTTTATGTTTATTGTTTAAGATTTTATAGTCAAATTTCATGTGCTCGTTATTGTACACCCCGTCTAGTCTCTTTTTTTTATATTTTCCTCTCCATCCTACGGTTGCCTGGAAGAGATCGCTTTTAGCTATAAGGCCGCCATTTGTGGCATTAGTTTTAATTATTTTTTCCGTTTTGTATTATGTTTTTTGTGTCCAATAAAGTATCAATCAATCAATCTATGCTTTAATGTTTAGTGCTTTCATCAGAGAGTAGAGTATTCATTAAATGTGTACATTGTTCATGGTGCACAATATTGTATAATTTCATTGCTTTACTTCAACAATGTAAGTTTTATACACTTAAGTAATTTGATAAATAAACTATTTGTTACTAATAAACTACATTACCAGGCCTAAAAAGTCCCATACTAGAATAAGCAGTGATTAACTATTGACATCATCTACTTTCTTAGCCACTAGTCCATTTCTGAACATAGGCCTCTCCTAGTTTTCTCCATGTCTCATGATCTTACTACTTTTCTTTTGTTGTTCCGTCTATACTTCCTCCAATAATATGTGGCGCCACAGCCAACCCCAACGGAAGACCAGCGCTGATTGCTTCCAGTAATCAGCATTATGCTGAGTTGGGGCTGTGTGGGGGCAGACTTATTTATTTATTGTATGTATGTGTGTAGGTATATTTGGTAAATCTGTCTCAATAAATGTTTTTCTATTCTATTTATTTTCTAATAATGAATGTCAGAAACATTGTTAGAATAAACATTATGCTATGATCTTACTACTAAACTAGTACTAACTATTGACATAAATCTAAGTACTAACTGTGTTTATTCTGGCATAATAAAAGAATTTGTATTTGGCATACTTATTGTACATTGTTTTCAGACTCACATCACCTGGAGCTTAGGATTTTTGGCAGCAGCTGGAGTGATACTGTGGCTGTGGAGCCACATGTCTCATAAACATGTCATCATTGTAGCCTTACTCATATTCTATGCTTATGAAGTTGTTATATCATACAAGGTAGAGTATTATTCAAATATTCTTTATTTATCTTTTCAAGGTGTGCATACATTTCTATTTACATCTAGTGCACAATGCTACAATTAGCGTTGTACACTGAGGGTTTTCTGTACTCCATACTGGACATCTTTAGATTTTGCACAAACTTCTTATATAAAAAAATATAGCTATTTGTCAGTTTAATAAATTTTATTACATATGTTCTTGATATGCCATGATTACAAAGAATGTAAAGTAGGTAGGTTCACATGAGAGTGGCTTTCTCTGGTGGCAGAGTTTTCAAATAGGTGCTTCTGATTTGGCTTAAAACTGCCATTATATGACAAACAGACGTGATCTACAATTAAATGTGTCATCAGCCACGAAAGCACCAGAAATGGAATGCCAATTTTTGGTTACCCATCCAAATAATCATATGTGATTGCCTCCTCTTGCTGAGCTATGGACGATACGTTAAAAGGCTTTAATAATAATAGATATTTCTGGATACATAACACAGCGCCATCTAGCTCCATATGAAGCTAACACTTGTATCATAGGTACTAGACAACGGATATAATACATATAACTAAATACTTTACATCTTTTACAGGAGGCTGAACAGAAAGAGCTAGACAAGTTCCTTGCAGCAGTAAACCAATGCAAGTGGTTCTTTTGGCAGTCTACTTGCGAAGTACCAGCCCCGGATCCTCTGGTCTTCCTCAAACACATGAATCCACTGAAGATAGCTGTGAGAATGTTCACCACAGCATTGGCAGAACCACTTGTGGCTATTAGTGGAACAGTTGAAGTGATGCTTCATGGGGCTACTGGTGAGTTTTTATTTTATTTATTTTTTCAAAATGACATGTAGAGTTATATGAATAAAATTTAATCTTCCTAAAATCAAATGAGATTGGCCAACTCTGATGTTGAGAGTTTATCAAGCCGCATCAAGGGTCTTAGTTATGGCTTAGCGACTGTCATAGTATAACAATCAACCTACCGTTTAACATGTCATCCGACCCATGGGTGCCAAAATAGATGCCACTTTTTGGTCACTTATCCAAGGACTGACAGCGTCGAATAATAAAATTACGACTGTATTAAATAATCATGTGATGATATTTTGCTGAAATCTATTTTATCCTTTATTTTCTGTTTCAGATGCCCTGTGGTGGCCTTTCGACGGGATAGCGTATGGGGTACTTACAGTAGTTGTCAACATGTCTTTAATTTACTTCCTAATCATGGCTATATTCAACTGGATACTAAACATTCCCTTCAGTTTGGGCTTCGGTTTATTTAGTGTAAATATACTACAAAGAGAAAGAAGTGCGTTCCAAAACGAAGAGAGACCGAACCGAGTGCAAGATAATGAAAGGATCAATCAATCAACTATTGATAAGCTTCTAGATGTATGCACGTTAGCATTAAACAATAATGCTAATCAGAATCATAGAATGCCAATTGCATATCAAAATAGGAACAATCTTCTTCAAAACAGGAATAATGTAAACGCTACTAATATTCTGCCATCAAACAGAAGTTCCAATAGAACTTTACCAACGATTCGTCGTTCAGCCAGTACAGGAAGACTGCCAGACTTGTCAACAGATAAAGATGTAGCTTTAGATATAGCAAGGCGACACGATGGTAGTGGTGATGCGTCAAATTATTTTAATGAATTTTCCCGTTATGCCAGTTTTTCAAGCCAGGACCGCAAGCCAGCGCTAGTAAGCTAGTGTTTTTTGTTTCATGTACCTAGTCAAAGCTGGCTTCATTTCTAATATGACATAACTAGCGTGTTCCACGGACAGTTAGAAAACTGGCTTACTGTCCTTGCTTGAAAATTTTACCGCATGTCTCGGGCAATATAATGTAATTTTTTGTAACTGTCTCGTTTGTACAAAAGCTTGTCTTATATATCCAAACTCTTTAACTAGATTCAATTAAGGGTAAAGTCCGGTTAAGAGAACTTCCAGAGTAAAGGATTATGTGACGTCCAGTCGCGATAAAAGGAAAATTTAGAACATTGACCTGCATATGACTGTCTTTCTTGTTCTTGTTGCAAATGTTTTGCTGTCACACTCGTGATCGCGACTTTTACACGGGAGCGACAGAGTTAGATATACCTACACGAGTCAATGTTTAAAAAGATTCCTGTTTTGCGGTTGTAGTTTATTTTTTTTTACTGTAAATAATCAGGTTAGATTATTGATTTATGAATTTAAGCTTTTTTTAAACTAATCAAATCATGAAAATGGCATTTTTTTACAAAAATATATTATGTGAGCATATAATACTCTGATATGCCTATAATTAACTGCCATAGTCTATTTTTTAATTATATTTAAGTTTTTATTTACTTTATTACTGTTATAATAAATTAATATATTTTTATTATGTGTTTCATTTATTGCCTAGTGTTGCATGTAGAATCTAAAAAAATCCGAATAGGTAGGTATGCCAAAATTATTTGGTTGTTGTATTGTAGATTTGTAACAAAAAATTACAATATATCAGAGTCAGGAATTCTTTGTATCATGTGGTGTATGGAAATAAATGATAGACATTGTTTCATGCTTTATAATTTATATTTTGACTTTGGTGAGGCTTTATGAGAAGTGTTACAAGATCAATTATTAAAATTAAGTGTAATTTATAAATTGTAACAATCTGTTCGTCCGACAAAGCAAAATGTTTTGTCAAAAAAAACTGGATTTAAAAAGGTGAAGCAAATTCTAGTTTCGATTTTAAGTGTGCTTAAATTTATTACACTTTTGTTCAACAAACATCAGCAACTCCAGTACAAATAAAATACAACAGAATATTTTTATATGTAAAAATTTCAAATTCCATATACAATATCCATTTTTGGCTAGATGGCGCTCTGTGCAATTTCCCGGAATATTTATTTATTTATGTACACATTGACTCAAATTCATAAAACAGTTTCATTTTTCATCATTCTGATTGTATCAACTTATATAATGTATCAAACCCTAGCAAATATGTTCTATCAGTATTCCGCTGGAATAAAAAAAAAAACCGGGACATTGCACACAGCGCCATCTAGCCAAAAATGGATATTGTATATGGAATTTGTAGCTTAGATTGAATATTGCTTGTCACGGCAGGAGATACTGCGGCTTTGCATCACAGGATGCCTAGCGCAAAGCCCAGTAAAACCTACCTAGAGTAGCACCAATACAAAGGAAACAAAATACTCTGTAACTATGGAGGTATGTACGTAGACATTAAGTTTTTACATAAATAAACGATTATTATTTATTTACATATTATATGCAAATATTTTATCCTGCATCCTGGTACAATGAGTCATTGAATCCGAGGTGTTAAAACTGGTACTTTAATTACATGACCAGGCTTTTCATATAAGTAGGTGTGTATTATTCAAATATTCTTTATTTATCTTTTCAAGGTGTGCATACATTTCTATTTACATCTAGTGCACAATGCTACAATTAGCGTTGTACACTGAGGGTTTTCTGTACTCCATGATTGACATCTTTAGATTTTGCACAAACTTCTTATATGTATAAAAAAATATAGCTATTTGTCAGTTTAATAAATTTTATTATATATGTTCTTGATATGCCATGTTTGACAATGCAATTATTACAAAGAATGTAAAGTAGGTAGGTTCACATGAGAGTGGCTTTCTCTGGTGGCAGAGTTTTCAAATAGGTGCTTCTGATTTGGCTTAAAACTGCCATTATATGACAAACAGACGTGATCTACAATTAAATGTGTCATCAGCCACGAAAGCATCAGAAATGGAATGCCAATTATTGGTCACCCATCCAAATAATCATATGTGATTGCCTCCTCTTGCTGAGCTATGGACGATACATTAAAAGGCTTTAATAATAATAGATATTTCTGGACACATAACACAGCGCCATCTAGCACCATACGAAGCTAACACTTGTATCATAGGTACTAGACAACGGATATAATACATATAACTAAATACTTTACATCTTTTACAGGAGGCTGAACAGAAAGAGCTAGACAAGTTCCTTGCAGCAGTAAACCAATGCAAGTGGTTCTTTTGGCAGTCTACTTGCGAAGTACCAGCCCCGGATCCTCTGGTCTTCCTCAAACACATGAATCCACTGAAGATAGCTGTGAGAATGTTCACCACAGCATTGGCAGAACCACTTGTGGCTATTAGTGGAACAGTTGAAGTGATGCTTCATGGGGCTACTGGTGAGTTTTTATTTTATTTATTTTTTCAAAATGACGTAGAGTTATATGAATAAAATTTAATCCTCCTAAAATCAAATGAGATTGGCCAACTCTGATGTTGAGAGTTTATCAAGCCGCATCAAGGGTCTTAGTTATGGCTTAGCGACTGTCATAGTATAACAATCAACCTACCGTTTAACGTGTCATCCGACCCATGGGTGCCAAAATAGATGCCACTTTTTGGTCACTTATCCAAGGACTGACAGCGTCGAATAATTAAATTACGACTGTATTAAATAATCATGTGATGATATTTTGCTGAAATCTATTTTATCCTTTATTTTCTGTTTCAGATGCCCTGTGGTGGCCTTTCGACGGGATAGCGTATGGGGTACTTACAGTAGTTGTCAACATGTCTTTAATTTACTTCCTAATCATGGCTATATTCAACTGGATACTAAACATTCCCTTCAGTTTGGGCTTCGGTTTATTTAGTGTAAATATACTACAAAGGGAAAGAAGAGCGTTCCAAAACGAAGAGAGACCGAACCGAGTGCAAGATAATGAAAGGATCAATCAATCAACTATTGATAAGCTTCTAGATGTATGCACGTTAGCATTAAACAATAATGCTAATCAGAATCATAGAATGCCAATTGCATATCAAAATAGGAACAATCTTCTTCAAAACAGGAATAATGTAAACGCTACTAATATTCTGCCATCAAACAGAAGTTCCAATAGAACTTTACCAACGATTCGTCGTTCAGCCAGTACAGGAAGACTGCCAGACTTGTCAACAGATAAAGATGTAGCTTTAGATATAGCAAGGCGACACGATGGTAGTGGTGATGCGTCAAATTATTTTAATGAATTTTCCCGTTATGCCAGTTTTTCAAGCCAGGACCGCAAGCCAGCGCTAGTAAGCTAGTGTTTTTTGTTTCATGTACCTAGTCAAAGCTGGCTTCATTTCTAATATGACATAACTAGCGTGTTCCACGGACAGTTAGAAAACTGGCTTACTGTCCTTGCTTGAAAATTTTACCGCATGTCTCGGGCAATATAATGTAATTTTTTGTAACTGTCTCGTTTGTACAAAAGCTTGTCTTATATATCCAAACTCTTTAACTAGATTCAATTAAGGGTAAAGTCCGGTTAAGAGAACTTCCAGAGTAAAGGATTATGTGACGTCCAGTCGCGATAAAAGGAAAATTTAGAACATTGACCTGCATATGACTGTCTTTCTTGTTCTTGTTGCAAATGTTTTGCTGTCACACTCGTGATCGCGACTTTTACACGGGAGCGACAGAGTTAGATATACCTACACGAGTCAATGTTTAAAAAGATTCCTGTTTTGCGGTTGTAGTTTATTTTTTTTTACTGTAAATAATCAGGTTAGATTATTGATTTATGAATTTAAGCTTTTTTTAAACTAATCAAATCATGAAAATGGCATTTTTTTACAAAAATATATTATGTGAGCATATAATACTCTGATATGCCTATAATTAACTGCCATAGTCTATTTTTTAATTATATTTAAGTTTTTATTTACTTTATTACTGTTATAATAAATTAATATATTTTTATTATGTGTTTCATTTATTGCCTAGTGTTGCATGTAGAATCTAAAAAAATCCGAATAGGTAGGTATGCCAAAATTATTTGGTTGTTGTATTGTAGATTTGTAACAAAAAATTACAATATATCAGAGTCAGGAATTCTTTGTATCATGTGGTGTATGGAAATAAATGATAGACATTGTTTCATGCTTTATAATTTATATTTTGACTTTGGTGAGGCTTTATGAGAAGTGTTACAAGATCAATTATTAAAATTAAGTGTAATTTATAAATTGTAACAATCTGTTCGTCCGACAAAGCAAAATGTTTTGTCAAAAAAAACTGGATTTAAAAAGGTGAAGCAAATTCTAGTTTCGATTTTAAGTGTGCTTAAATTTATTACACTTTTGTTCAACAAACATCAGCAACTCCAGTACAAATAAAATACAACAGAATATTTTTATATGTAAAAATTTCAAATTCCATATACAATATCCATTTTTGGCTAGATGGCGCTCTGTGCAATTTCCCGGAATATTTATTTATTTATGTACACATTGACTCAAATTCATAAAACAGTTTCATTTTTCATCATTCTGATTGTATCAACTTATATAATGTATCAAACCCTAGCAAATATGTTCTATCAGTATTCCGCTGGAATAAAAAAAAAACCGGGACATTGCACACAGCGCCATCTAGCCAAAAATGGATATTGTATATGGAATTTGTAGCTTAGATTGAATATTGCTTGTCACGGCAGGAGATACTGCGGCTTTGCATCACAGGATGCCTAGCGCAAAGCCCAGTAAAACCTACCTAGAGTAGCACCAATACAAAGGAAACAAAATACTCTGTAACTATGGAGGTATGTACGTAGACATTAAGTTTTTACATAAATAAACGATTATTATTTATTTACATATTATATGCAAATATTTTATCCTGCATCCTGGTACAATGAGTCATTGAATCCGAGGTGTTAAAACTGGTACTTTAATTACATGACCAGGCTTTTCATATAAGTAGGTGTGTATTATTCAAATATTCTTTATTTATCTTTTCAAGGTGTGCATACATTTCTATTTACATCTAGTGCACAATGCTACAATTAGCGTTGTACACTGAGGGTTTTCTGTACTCCATGATTGACATCTTTAGATTTTGCACAAACTTCTTATATGTATAAAAAAATATAGCTATTTGTCAGTTTAATAAATTTTATTATATATGTTCTTGATATGCCATGTTTGACAATGCAATTATTACAAAGAATGTAAAGTAGGTAGGTTCACATGAGAGTGGCTTTCTCTGGTGGCAGAGTTTTCAAATAGGTGCTTCTGATTTGGCTTAAAACTGCCATTATATGACAAACAGACGTGATCTACAATTAAATGTGTCATCAGCCACGAAAGCACCAGAAATGGAATGCCAATTATTGGTCACCCATCCAAATAATCATATGTGATTGCCTCCTCTTGCTGAGCTATGGACGATACATTAAAAGGCTTTAATAATAATAGATATTTCTGGACACATAACACAGCGCCATCTAGCACCATACGAAGCTAACACTTGTATCATAGGTACTAGACAACGGATATAATACATATAACTAAATACTTTACATCTTTTACAGGAGGCTGAACAGAAAGAGCTAGACAAGTTCCTTGCAGCAGTAAACCAATGCAAGTGGTTCTTTTGGCAGTCTACTTGCGAAGTACCAGCCCCGGATCCTCTGGTCTTCCTCAAACACATGAATCCACTGAAGATAGCTGTGAGAATGTTCACCACAGCATTGGCAGAACCACTTGTGGCTATTAGTGGAACAGTTGAAGTGATGCTTCATGGGGCTACTGGTGAGTTTTTATTTTATTTATTTTTTCAAAATGACGTAGAGTTATATGAATAAAATTTAATCTTCCTAAAATCAAATGAGATTGGCCAACTCTGATGTTGAGAGTTTATCAAGCCGCATCAAGGGTCTTAGTTATGGCTTAGCGACTGTCATAGTATAACAATCAACCTACCGTTTAACGTGTCATCCGACCCATGGGTGCCAAAATAGATGCCACTTTTTGGTCACTTATCCAAGGACTGACAGCGTCGAATAATTAAATTACTACTGTATTAAATAATCATGTGATGATATTTTGCTGAAATCTATTTTATCCTTTATTTTCTGTTTCAGATGCCCTGTGGTGGCCTTTCGACGGGATAGCGTATGGGGTACTTACAGTAGTTGTCAACATGTCTTTAATTTACTTCCTAATCATGGCTATATTCAACTGGATACTAAACATTCCCTTCAGTTTGGGCTTCGGTTTATTTAGTGTAAATATACTACAAAGGGAAAGAAGAGCGTTCCAAAACGAAGAGAGACCGAACCGAGTGCAAGATAATGAAAGGATCAATCAATCAACTATTGATAAGCTTCTAGATGTATGCACGTTAGCATTAAACAATAATGCTAATCAGAATCATAGAATGCCAATTGCATATCAAAATAGGAACAATCTTCTTCAAAACAGGAATAATGTAAACGCTACTAATATTCTGCCATCAAACAGAAGTTCCAATAGAAATTTACCAACGATTCGTCGTTCAGCCAGTACAGGAAGACTGCCAGACTTGTCAACAGATAAAGATGTAGCTTTAGATATAGCAAGGCGACACGATGGTAGTGGTGATGCGTCAAATTATTTTAATGAATTTTCCCGTTATGCCAGTTTTTCAAGCCAGGACCGCAAGCCAGCGCTAGTAAGCTAGTGTTTTTTGTTTCATGTACCTAGTCAAAGCTGGCTTCATTTCTAATATGACATAACTAGCGTGTTCCAAGGACAGTTAGAAAACTGGCTTACTGTCCTTGCTTGAAAATTTTACCGCATGTCTCGGGCAATATAATGTAATTTTTTGTAACTGTCTCGTTTGTACAAAAGCTTGTCTTATATATCCAAATCTTTAACTAGATTCAATTAAGGGTAAAGTCCGGTTAAGAGAACTTCCAGAGTAAAGGATTATGTGACGTCCAGTCGCGATAAAAGGAAAATTTAGAACATTTACCTGCATATGACTGTCTTTCTTGTTCTTGTTGCAAATGTATTGCTGTCACACTCGTGATCGCGACTTTTACACGGGAGCGACAGAGTTAGATTATTAGAGACACGAGTCAATATTTGAAAAGATTCCTGTTTTGCGGTTGTAGTTTTTTTTTTTACTGTAAATAATCAGGTTAGATTATTGATTTATGAATTTAAGCTTTTTTTAAACTAATCAAATCATGAAAATGGCATTTTTTTTACAAAAATGTATTATGTGAGCATATAATACTCTCTGATATGCCTATAATTAACTGCCATAGTCTATTTTTTAATTTAGATTTAAGTTTTTTTTTTACTTTATTACTGTTATAATAAATTAATATATTTTTATTATGTGTTTCATTTATTGCCTAGTGTTGCATGTAGAATCTAAAAAAATCCGAATAGGTAGGTATGCCAAAATTATTTGGTTGTTGTATTGTAGATTTGTAACAAAAAATTACAATATATCAGAGTCAGGAATTCTTTGTATCATGTGGTGGATGGAAATAAATGATAGACATTGTTTCATGCTTTATAATTTATATTTTGACTTTGGTGAGGCTTTATGAGAAGTGTTACAAGATCAATTATTAAAATTAAGTGTAATTTATAAATTGTAACAATCTGTTCGTCCGACAAAGCAAAATGTTTTGTCAAAAAAAACTGGATTTAAAAAGGTGAAGCAAATTCTAGTTTCGATTTTAAGTGTGCTTAAATTTATTACACTTTTGTTCAACAAACATCAGCAACTCCAGTACAAATAAAATACAACAGAATATTTTTATATGTAAAAATTTCAAATTCCATATACAATATCCATTTTTGGCTAGATGGCGCTCTGTGCAATTTCCCGGAATATTTATTTATTTATGTACACATTGACTCAAATTCATAAAACAGTTTCATTTTTCATCATTCTGATTGTAGCAACTTATATAATGTATCAAACCCTAGCAAATATGTTCTATCAGTATTCCGCTGGAATAAAAAAAAAACCGGGACATTGCACACAGCGCCATCTAGCCAAAAATGGATATTGTATATGGAATTTGTAGCTTAGATTGAATATTGCTTGTCACGGCAGGAGATACTGCGGCTTTGCATCACAGGATGCCTAGCGCAAAGCCCAGTAAAACCTACCTAGAGTAGCACCAATACAAAGGAAACAAAATACTCTGTAACTATGGAGGTATGTACGTAGACATTAAGTTTTTACATAAATAAACAATTATTATTTATTTACATATTATATGCAAATATTTTATCCTGCATCCTGGTACAATGAGTCATTGAATCCGAGGTGTTAAAACTAAGCATATCTTTCATTGTGAGGTCTACAATTTCGGTACTTTAATTACTTGACCAGGCTTTTCATATAGGTGTGTAGTTATATAACTTGTCAACCGCTCATTTCACAAATTGTGTCTATGTTAGAACAAAATACAATCATAAAAATTTATTATTGTTTTTACGTTGAACTGGAAATATTTACAAAATGATTAGTACCTACTGTGCCAAAAAATATGCAAATATTTCAAAAAGGCAAGTCTTTTCTAATGCATCTACGTCTAATCTTTGCTCAACTGATCAATGGACGAATCTACTTACTAGCTAACTCTCTAATAATCTAGTTGTATTTGGAAATAAATATGGCTTCAGAGAAAGCTTGCTTTAAAACTTTGAAAGATGCTCGTAAAGCTGCAAATAACTCGAGTTGCATTTATGACAGTTGAAGTCAACTTTGGATTATTCAATTCATTATGATCGTACATTTATTCATTCCAACATCATTAAATACATAAATATTTCAGGGCATTGCACTCAGCGCCATCTAGCCCCACACTAAGCAAACGCTTGTGTCGTGGGTACCAGATAACGGATATAATCGTAAGTAATATGCTTTTAGGATAGAATGTTCATAATCAGTTGGAAGGAATAATTATACGCCCATTAACAATCGTACATGGCACAACTGATTGAGATATACAGGAATTTATCAGATCATCTCTCTCTCTCTCTCTCTCTTGAGTCGCATTTCCTCATGACTGAGGGTCGTGACAACCCCGCAGAATTAATTCGTTAGGGCAGATACATCGTGGTGGCCCCCTGGTCCTTCCACGGAAGACACATGTCCTTGGATATTGTGGTCTCCAAACATATTGGTTTCCCCACGATGTTTTACTTCGCCGTTAAGCGAGTGCTAATCCACACATAACTTGAAAATATAAGTCATTGGTGTAGGGCTGGATTCGAACTAGGGTGCGTCTGGACGAAAGCAGACACTGGAACCGCTGAGCCAAACTCGCTTTTTATCAGATCATAATCTAGTCTATTGTCTGTTGTATTAGAAAAAGATTCCACATTTATCATCATTCCTTGATGTGTTTATTTAGCTAGCCATTATACTAGGGATACATTATTAAGTATAGAGGCTGGTTACCATTTTATGATCTGATATATTCAAGGATCTCAACTTATGCATAAAATTGCGTTACAAGCACCGACTAGGCACAATATTTTACTGTACAGTATGTAAATGATACTTATTACAATAAATTGTGATCAATTTGTAAGAACCTATTGAAAAGTCTACGTTTAGTTTAGTTATAATTTAGTTGATCACGATAATTCAAGTTACTGTAGGAGTACTAGTTACACCCTGTATACTACTATATTAGAGATCAAGACAAGATTCAGATTGATTAGAAGTTACAAGGATATTGTCCAAAGCGTCCATTTCTTAGCAATGGAAAATGTGACCTAATAATAAGGCTATAAAGCACAGAATAGCTAGATTTGGATAATGCCATACTAAGGAATTTCGTTTAGATTTTTTAGAATGAGATAGATAGCTTGAAGTGAAGAGTAAATAAATATAATATATATAAATAAACAGGAACTGTAGATGGAGGATTCGATAGGTATGATTTCAGCATCGGACAGAGTGTTTCACAAATTCGGAACGTTTCCGCTCGGAAAAGAAACGCCAATCGTAGAACTCCTTGTAACGTCTATATACACAGAACAACGATCGGGCCACATCGCCCCCGCGCGCGAAGCATGGACTTCAAAGCTCTGTGTCTATATATGATTGGTCGATGACTGTTATTAGTTAAAATTAGTCAGTTTTGACGTCTTTGATTAGTGTTTCGAATTTGTAAAACACCCCGCTGATTAGTTATCGCTGTTGGCCGCAGTGGCGCTATCTTCGATATATTTTATGAATTCTAATTTAGGTTACCTATCGAATTATACCACCCAGAGTCCCGAAGCAAAAATTCGCGAAAATCTTTGCTTTTTGTAACAAAGTTAAGGCATATATAAGAAAAGAAGGAAAACAAGCGTCCGATAGAATTAAATCGAACGCGCATATAGAATTGATCAACATTATTATCAGTTAAAATGAAAATGAAGAACTACTGTAAAACTTACATCAATTAACATGAAACAACTTTGGTCCAGCTATAACAATTCAGTATTCAACAATGACTATATCATAATTATATAATACGATTCTGCCAATAAGCAAAAACAGTGCAATATAAACAAGATCTCATCAATATCGTGCATCTATTACTTATTATATTTGAATAAGTTACGCTTTGTGAGATTTTACACTAGTTGGCTAGAATTCGTATTTCTAGCCAACTAATCATTTTACCTTCTGATAATTTTACCTTTTTGACGGTTATAAATATCCGCGTATTTCGGTTCTTACCGGGTAAGCACGCTCCATCTTAGCCCATAGCCTTTGCTTACCATCAGGCAAACTATAGTCAAGTGCAAACCCGTTTTAGTTAAAAAAGAACGCTCTAAATTTACACCGAAATAAAACCAAACAAATTAGAGATGTTTTAGAAAGTTACATAGAAGTAAAGCAAACAGCCCTCAATAATATATTACTGCGTAAAATCTCACTAAGCTAAACAGCATACATATATCAGATCGATAACGTTTGCCCTAAATAAGTTAGATCTACGAAAGATTCGTGTGACTCGCTAAAACTCTTATTATAAACGCAAACTCCTAAATCTCCTATAAATAAATTTATTAATTACTATTGGAATGCAAAAAGATCATTTAATTAACTATCGGAATGCAAATAGGTCGAAATTATTCAAAAGGGCCTCACCGAATAGTTCCTCTGTTGTTATGATGGCAGCAATAGGTACATAAGTTTATAAGAAACAAAGTGAAAACAAAAGTATGTCAAAATAAATCGATTAAAACAATATAATGATGAGAGAAAGCAGAATCCTAGCAATATTTTCATTATAACATTTCACCATCCTCGGTAATAACATGTATTTATTTATTTTGTTACCAACACAGTTGACAACAGGGGAATTATTTGTTAAAACGCTTTCTACTTCTAGCGGTTTAAAACTACGAAATGTTACAGTTTGCACCTGTTTTATCACTTTAACAGTTTACTTCGAAACACTCAGGCCTTTTATGTATTTTATTGTAAGTTATATTTAGTGAAAGCGTACAAAATTCAAGACATTTATTGATAGGTGTATAATTCTATTGAAACTATGATAAAAGTTAATCATTTTTACTTTCTTTACATTATTCGTACTTTACTAGTGTGAATTAAATATTCAAAACTAAACTTTATGCCACAACTAAAATTATGCATTTAATTCTTGCATCTCTGGTGACAATGTAAGTCGACTAGATAAGACTTTATTAATAAGGGAAAATCTAATTGGATATGTAAGTGAATGATATCAAATAAAGTGCATTATATACTAGCGTTAGCTACTTTTACAATATTATAATGACTAGGTATAATTTTAATAAAGATTAGCGATTCTTATTCGAATCTATAAATAGTTATGGACCTACGATTAGTCGATTGTTTATATTCGATTAAAATTAGTGCCGCCATGGCGAGAAATACTACAATGCGCGATTTAAACAAGTATTGTCACACATTCACCTATTTACTACGAAACTGTTACCATTAAAGTCTGAATTTGTTCTTTTATGACCTTCGAGCGATTGAATATGAATTCAAACTCAAGCTGACAAAAAGGTTACTAAGGTAATTTAACTCCTCTGAAGGTGTCATTGGTGTTTTTTATAAATTGACCGATTTTTGTTCAGAGCTTCAAGTCACTAGAGAATACATTAACATTTTTGTGTTAATACTACAGCCCAATATTACCTTCAAAACCTAGACAGTTAGTACAATATTTATCCAGTTTAGAAAACGCTACAATTTGGCACCAATTTCAATGTCCCACCATGGCACACTTGAATTTTAATACACTCCTACTATTATTTACTTTATGAACTCGCCATTATTTACTACGTCCTGTTTTTACTAGGAATACTTATTTACTTGAACGTTTTTAATAAATCCAGCATCGAGACTTATTGAGTCCCATTTTTCGTATTTATCCAAAAGATATCAATTAAATTTCAAAATAGAAACCAACCGATAAATGGTGGCTTCCACCTTGACAATAAAACTGTCATGTTCAAATATTTTAAAACTCATCATTAGAACAAATTCCATGATCGAATGTAAAAAGTAAATATCACATTATGCTGATAACTAAATTACAATATTATGTACTACTATTGTTAACACCAGTAGATTACAGCAAGCCCTAACGACTTTACTTCGTTGTCTTTTCACTAACAATATGGAATATTTTTCACTTTCATTTATGTTCACATCAGTCATCGTTAAATTATATTTTATCAATAACTTACTATTAGCAAAATATTATGTATTAGATGACTTCTAAGCTCCATCACAATAGAAATTAATATTATTAAAAGGCAATTACAATACTATGCTACTTTGCTTTTAAATGCGATATAAGTACTTATGACTAAGTCCGTGCTTAACTCAACCTGTGGGACTTACAAAGCTGTTGACAATCTTACTCTTGAAAAGAGGCTACCATATTGGCATTGGCATTTACATAATTATTAATTAAGTATAATTATGCAATTTTTATGATTGTAATTGTCTTTAAACAGCTTTGCTAGGCACACATGACATGACAATAAATGACTAGTATCGAAATGACTACGAATTATTGTAAACTTTGTAAATAAATAGGTGGGATTTACTTTTAGACATTATCTTAAGAATAAGTCCTGGGAGTAACAAATTTATTTATTGGGTTGACTTAAAATCTTGCATAGTCAAAACTCGAAATACACTCCCAAGAATGTTTGTATGGGCTTAGCAGAAATATTACAAAAAATAGATGAGAAATACCATAGCAATTAGCCATATTCAAATTATTTTTGAATATGGAGAATTCTATTAGTCAATAAAAGACTGTACTTAACAGTAACGCCTCTTGTCTAAGGGGCAGTACAAAAAAAGATATAGATTATACATTACATATGAAACTACAGCAGATTGATTTCTGCTAAGCCCACAGTACCCACCAGTTTAACATATTGGAATGTTTAGATTTTTCTTACATGTTACATGACCGTGCATTTCTCCCGACCCCCAGCTGCGGAGCCACCTTCCCCGGCTTCTTTCCATCCACTTGAAGAGACACATTTCTGTTCTTTTCCATGTTTAGGAGCTCCTGTAAGGATACATTGAATACAGTTGAGTAAAAAATTCGATGGATTTCTTTAAGGGGTTTTGGGTTTGTTTGTATTGGTATTGCAAAGAGAGGTCTATACCGAGTAGTGAAGGAAGGCTGAGGATGAGACTAGTGAACAAGCTTTATCATCAATGCCATCATACTTTGACGAAAAATGGAGAGGAGTCAACAAATTCACAAAAAAAATGTTTAAGAACCAGTCTCTCCCAGCTTAATCTAGACCCCATTCCAAAGTACAACAACACAAGACACACACAAATACATACACACATTCAATGTAACACTGTCAAAATTTATAATACCTACCTATCTTTTATATCTGTTCTGTTACATTGAAACATACCTGAAATAGCTGTGTAACATTATGGTTGGTCTTGGCCGAGGTCTCCATAAAGGAGACACCCCAGGTCTGTGCTTGAGCCTGTCCCTCCGTCGCAGACACCTCACGTATCTCTGGACTTTCGTCACACTTGTTCCCCGCTAACATTACTGGAATGCTCGGCAACTCTGTGCCTTTTATTTCCTTTATTGTCTGCCATATTGGTTTCAGTTCCTCAAGGGATTGTCTACTACTGACTGAGTAGACCAGGATAAAGGCATGTCCCTGAAATGAAATGGTTACATATTTAACTTTATAAAATAAGCTGACAAATATAAAAGATTATCAAAGTAATGCAAAGTAAAGATAAAGATAACTTTATTTAGCAAAAATTTAGGTACTTATACAACTTTGTTCCGTACACTCCACACTAGGATGTAATTTACCTGTATTGTAGGCTCTTCCTTAGGTTTAGACATACATTTTAATGGGCTGGTAGGTGCCAAGAAAGAGATGATGTACTTGTGTTGCAAGGCAAAATAAGAAAAATTATTGCTGTGTGTAGCACAGGCATTCCGCGTCCTACACTAGGCTAAGCCTGTGTTGTAAGACTCGGTCAGTCTGAGCCACAGCTATGCTATGTGTAACTAATTGGTTTAATCATTTGCACCTCCCAACCAATTTTAAAATAACAGTTTTTTTATACATATATAAATGTTCTTAGCACTATTTTATATCCTAATTAAGTAAGATTACATTTAAGTTGTTCAGTAAGTATGTTAAAATTAATAGTCTCTAAAATACGTGGTGGTGTGTGAATGTATGTGATGTAGTGTGTGTTGTGAAGTATTTGTGAATTTGAGTGGTATCAAATAGTATTTGGTAGTTAAGATACGATCTCTATTAGTGATTCCGCTTCCAGGTAGTTCAATGTTAGTAGCCAGGTAGTAATCTTCTTTTTACAGACATATCTAGTAGTGTTAAGGAGATTATGTTCATGTTCGAATTTGGAGTATAAAGCAGGGCCTTTGTAATAGTATGCACGTTGTGGTAGTTGTGTGTTGGTAGTAATTTTTTAATTTGTAACCTCCCACTTACAAGGCAGTCACACTAACACTATGCTACTCAAGTGATTTTTTTAAAAATAATAATTATAGCAAACAGCCTTACCTTGCTTATTGACAACCGCTGCATAGCAGGGAACTGATGTGACCCTGTGGTGTCTGTGATTTGAAGTGTGCATATTGTTTTGTTGCTACTGATGACCTACAACAAATTTAAAAGTATTTACAACTAAATGTTATTTATAACAAAAGTTTCAACATCTATCTGATTAAAGAATTTAGTAAATCAGTTTTATTAATGACATACAATCTATTTAAAGGTGGATGAGAAAGGCACAAGATTGACATCTGTGGCACCTAGGAAGCCTATACCCAGAAGTGGGTGAATAAGGGCTTAAGATGATGATGAGTTTCTTCAAGACTAATGTAGGCTATTGTTTGCTAATTCATAAAAAATAAGTTTGAATGCAAATTATCCCTGAGCAAGGAAAACTGTTTTTATTATTGTGTTCATATTTTGCTAAGATCATTGACATCAACTACAGATTTAGTTTCATAAGATCATAGATAGATAGAAAACACTTTATCATAAACTTCAACAAACAGGAATAATCACAGCGAAACATACAAAACTTAAAATTAGTGTCCTAATTGGTTATAATTTTCCTTGCAAGGACATAGTTATAGATAATTGGCATGTCCCCAAACAGCCATGCCAGGGTCTTGGCAAATATTCAAGGAACTCAAGGTCTCACATAATAGGCATGATTTATTACACTGCATTATTACATTACTCCTGAAACCTTGGGAATGTGGAACCATTTGTAGATTGCCAGCAATAAATGTATGTAATGTCATATCTGGCAATCTAACTGAGCTTTATGTATGATTGATATACCTATCTATAAACTTGTTAAATTGTAGGTACTAGCTGTATGTCATAATATGAGTTGTTATGCCATATCAGATGTTCTCCATTATCATCATCATCCACAGCCCTTGGAATCCTATTGCTGGGAATAGTCCTCCCTTTGTATGTGCCATCTGCGTTGATCTTGTGCAAACCTCATCCATGTTATACCCTCGACTTTAACAAATTAATCATCTTAGAGGTCCTTAGGTGGGCTGAAATCTTGATGTGAACGCAAGAGTTGGCCACTTACTTACATTACTTATTTACCCCTCTCTAGAGAAAAGTATTTCTTTAACACTTTGACTGCTCATAGTGTGTCTTTGCATTTTTGGAGAATTAAGGGCATGCCCGGAACACAAGCATATGTTTTCAATATGCTTCGTAAATTGAAATTCAAAAAGGGGGCATGTATAAATAGACATACAAAATAGGAGGGCAGTGAATTTGTTGAATATAATAGTAATTGGTTTTTAATAGAACAAAAGATTAGAAGTACTTATGTGTACTTTATTAGTTTTAAAAGGTTATCAGCTGTCAAGTGATGTTTTTAAATAAAGCTACATAATTAAGGTCTCATAATATCCACTTGTATATGATTGCATTAAAGACATATTCTATTCTATTGAATTTTTCAGATTGAATCATACACTTGGCTTTGTTTTAGGCTTTATTACAATAAATAAAACCTTAATAGGGTCGCTGACATTTTCATGTTTGAGTGGGTGCTTTCTAAGTTAACATTTACCAACGACCTATAGGAAGAAAATCTATTTTGATGAACCTTTTAACGATAAATCTGGAAGAACCTTACCTGTCTGTAGGTGTCTTCTATAGTAGGTATGTAGGACTCTCTAAAAGTACCCTTTACGAATCTTAACACTAGAGAACTTTTGCCGACACCTCCCGCTCCAAACACTACAACACGGTAATCGTTGCTTTGCTCCGGCATAACTTTATCCTGAAGAGATTGTCTCCAAAATCAATTCAAGATGCGTTGGTGCACCACCGCAAAGACGTAGGCGTTTTATAACATTTTTAACACTATCTCAGGTTTGTTTTTATTATAACAGTAATATTAAATACGGCGATCGAAATAAACCACACTCATTCTCGTTACTTTATGAATTTAGGTTTACTTTAACAAATTACAACGCCCTTGTGAAATACACCAAAACAGCGCAGCGAGCAGCTCGACATCAAATGACATTTCGATTGACAGGTTAGCAAATCTGACTTTCCGTCACCCTAAATGTCAAAGTCATATAATACAATCGACGAAGTTTGGTAGCTGCAGCTGCAGTGAATCAAAATGAAACTCTGGAGAAATACAAATACAAAATATTTATTGACATTATAAAAACACAAGCACTCGCACCGCACTAGGAGAGATGTCAAGATACAATAACGCTTTCAAAGCATTTCAGTTAATGAAACTCTGGGGAAATACATATACAAAATATTTATTGACATAATAAAAACACAAGCACTTATTTTTTTTTCTGTCGAACATATTCCGGGCAGACTTTGTTCGATGCAAAATGAGATTCAGAGCAATGACAACAGGCAGCAGCATCTTCTTCTGTTTTGCATGAATCGCCAGAGTGATCCTGACCACACTTTATACCTAACAGCGGGGTTTCGACCTGCACTGGTTTTTAGTATGTCCAAAGTGGCAACAGTTATAGCACATTATTGTTGGGAAAGTGTAGAGCTCAACTTGAACTGAATTATAGCAGACATATACATGATTCGGAAGAAAATTTCCGTCGAAAGTCAGGACAACTGACTGCGATGGCTTCCATACTGGTGCACCATTAATAACAACCTAAAAATTCAGGCGTCTGACTTTCAAAATTTTCCCACATCCAATTGAAACGTTTATGCTTTCAAGCACCTCTTCTTCGCTCCACTCAGATGGGATTCCTCGCACTAAGCCCATGCGGGTAAATGTTAATGTCGGGATGAATGCCTGTAACTTTTCGGTGGTCAGGAATTGATTCGTTATAAAAATGTTGGCATCTTTGAAAGTCAAAAATGAAAGAGTTATTTTATTACGACCGATGCGTTTTAAACTACCATTTACGACATTGGAAATTTTGTGCTTATGGAGAAACCTGCCAAATGTGATTGGGTGTAGAGTTGTGCCATCATTCTGACTATTATTTTCCCGTATTACGTGTACTGTATAGGGGCCGTTGTCCGTGCTAACGTACAAACTCCTTACAACAGGGGCAGGAGCTGGCTTAGGTGATGAAACCGGAGCCTTTGTCGAACCACTACTACCAACTGGGAATTCATCAATTTTCCTTTTTTTTTGTTTTATTTTTCACTACTGGAATTTTCGTATTCATCGCGCAATTATTTGTTTCAATTGTTACAAAACTTGCTGCCGGAGGAGCAGGCTCCCCCGGCTCGGGAGGCTCCTCCATATAAAGAAAAGTAAATATCTTACCTAGATGACTTATATACACTTAAAAACTAATATTATACTTATTCTAAACACAAAGTAATATTACTTAGCTTAACTGATCACTTTTTATACAAATAATAATAAGTAATATTTTCCCAGAAAAATACGCGCCGCCTTGTTGAAAGTTTCCCGCGCTTTTTTCTGCAGTGAATCAAGCAATGTTTTACGAAACTGTCATTTTGACAAGCACGTCAAACAAAATACAAAATGGCAATGGCAATAAATAAAAAAAAGTTAAAAGACAATTTTCAATTTTACAAATGGCTTCCGTTTTCTTCTCACGGCTTTATTAATTTCGTCTGGTATGGTTTTTTACTGAGGTTTGTGTTGTTTTTACATTGCTAAGCATATATTTTTTATGCTAGATTAGTAGTGTGGCAGTATAACTTGTTGATGTATACTTAGAACCTCTAGATTCGCAAATTTGAAAGTAAGTACGTGCCGGCAATTTTCATGCTGTGTGCGATTGTGTAGTTTTTTCAGGCCCATCGGCTGCATTTCCTTGTTATTTTTACTGTGTTGCTCTGATACGACTACGTGCTTCTATTACAATACGAATCCATAATGACAGTTGCTATGTATAATGCTAATCGCGTATAAAATCTAAACCTACCTATTATACCTACTATTATTTACCGGTGTGTAATTCTTTTTTCAGAACAATAATTTGTCGCTACGAACGTGTTTATTTGTACTCCAATAGTAAAGTGCAGAATCATGGGCATTCAAGATTTACAAACGTTCTTAGAAAATGAGGGTATAGGTGTTGATTTATTTCGTATTGCGAGGAATCACCCTGGCGGCTTCCGCCTCGTTCTTGATGCAGAGGGGTGTCTGGACCGCCTCTACGGAGGATACTTCTCAGGTACAACTTCAAACCATAAAAACATGTCTTTTTTGAAGCATTGTTTTTATTGTTGTTTGCACATACTAATGTTTCTCTTGTACACAGATTGGGCTTGTGGAGGGCAGTGGGCGCGCTGTGTCCAGTTCCTCACCACCTTAGCTCAAGCACTAGCTGAACACCAAGTGTCCCTCTGTGTCTGCTTCAATGGATCTCATCCCACACCCCCAGCATTGCCCCAACATTGGATCCAGACCCAAACTACATATAGACAGAGAGTCAATTCTGTAAGTACTAGACTAGTAGGCAAATATGACTCAGTCCTTGTAGATATGAAGGAAATGTTTCTACTTAAACTCCAAAGCCAATCTTCAGTTGCTGAATTGCTATATGATGTTGAAATGGTGTCTCATACTATGTCGGTTATTATTGGGTAAATAAAACTAACAATCTTAGTTTGATATGAAAATAAATTCAATGATGTGATGTGAACATAAATATTCACACCCATAACTTGTGTCTAGAAGTTTCTTCTATACTCATAAATTTTTCATTAGACTTTCACTATACAGCATAAAGTTATCAATATACCATCAATACACAAGTTTTAATAAATTTTTCAATAATTTACACTTTGAACATGGATCTCTTGTTTACAGCAGAATTGCTTGCCAATATACCCAGTATTACCCAGGATACAAGATATTTCATTAATTTTCTGTTATAATTATACTTGAGCATACAAACTGTAAACTAGCACATGACCTTGCTTCAACTGCTTTGTTTAGATTTCATGCCAGCTATGTTTTAATACAAAACCTTTTTTCTCAGGTCCTACGCCATATTGTGACTAAAGGCACCCCACCTCCCAAAGTATGGTGGGTACCACCAACTGGACTACACTCCTGCCTCAGGACTGCTCTGAGATACCTCAATATACCAATAGTGAGTATGTCACACATAAGTCACAGTGCATTTACTTGTTAAATCATCATCATCATCATCAGCTTATAGACCCATTTTAGGGCATAAGCCTTTTGAGATATGAGAGCATAACTAGTGGTTCCCTGTACCATCACTTATGATTGTGCTGAATGATTAAGTCATGTCACTCAAAATCTTAAACTACCTACACACTAAAAACCATGATACTGCCACTCCAATGTGTCATAAAGGTGGACCAAACAGATTTTACATTTTATAATGATTTAATTTGCTTAGATGCCTACAATTAGTTTCAAATTTCACTGCAAACTTGCTTATCTACTACTATGCCTAAGCTTAGTAAAAATAACTAGATTTTTTTATTAAGTACTTAGTTCATGTACTCATATTTCAATCTTGAACATTCTATTTGTTCAAATTTCCTATTCCTATTTACAAATTTATATTGGCTGTTAATTGTTAAATATTTCACTACACTTTGTACACTTAATATGTAGATAAAAATGTGGTGTGCTGCTAGTATTATAAAAACATTTTGATTTCTCTAAGCTTAAACAGCTAGTTTTGATTAGAGAGAAAGAATATATTTATTTCACACAAAGGCCTTTAATCCCAATTAAAGTGGCATAACGGTTGAGCACTACTGCTCTTTAATTAAATTACATAGACATCTAAAAGCAACATCTAACATGTAGGAAAATAGGAGTGAGTTTTGTTGAGGATTTTTGAAATGACTGTTTTACTGATTGAAGACCTGTCTATTAGGTGTCTAAATTACAATTATTTCTTCGTCATTTTCATCAATCTAAGCTCAATAGTTTTTCTTCGTAACCTAGGAGCGTGTTTCAGATGGTATCCTCGGATGATCACTGGCAGGAGGTAGTGGGCCTGTGCCGTGAGAAAACATATGCAGGCCTAGTGGGATGCTCCGGGGAATATTTAGTGTTCCAACCGCCAAGATATTTCAGCTCTTCACAGCTGAAACTCACATACAGGGTAAGTTCTCAAATCTCCAATATAAAGTATATTTAATTCTCATTTTAGAAACTAAAATAACAATTATTACTACTACTACTACTAACTTATTAATGTGTAATGATTAAATCACAATGGATAATTACTAAACAGCTGGATTATTGCCAACAATACATGACTTAAAAGTTTACATTACAAGAATGTTATTGACAAAAATTTGAGCCATACAAAAACATCAATACAATAAAATTCTAGCCACAAGAATCTTAGAAAGAAAGGCAAGAAAAGCAATTTATTTTTCCAAATTAAGAATACTGACATACTTATTGTGCAACTAAATAGATCAAAGGAAAACAAAATGACATAATACTTTTAAGACAAGAGCAATTTTATTGTAATAAAACAAAATGAAATGAATCAGTACATCATATGTTTGAATCTAACATTACATATTATATTACTTCATCATAGATCTTATTACATTCATACATTCCTTGCTACAAATCTATTAAAATTACATTAATTTTGTTACTATGCACTGGCATACAACTTGACTCTTATCTAGTTTACTGCCTCTCTACCTTTACAAATAGTTAATTTTGATATGTATCATATAATTGGAATATACAAGCTATGTCCAAAACAATAGTTACAGTGAGTGTTTGCAATTTAATTAAGCTTTTTCTATAATTTTATTAGTGCATATAAAAAAGCCAGCAATTTAATCAATCAATATAGCTTTATTGTACACCAGAAAACAAAAATACAAAACTACAATAAATTACAGAAATATTACTTAACCTAGGTACATTGGGCGGCCTTATCGCGTAGAGCGATCTCTTCCAGGCTTTCTTTTTTTAATAAAGATTACTATATTCCCTCTCCCTTGTTCCAGTCATCTCTGGAGACCAAAGAGTACATGGTGCACGAGCTGCCCAACTTGCTGGATGTGCCTCAAGACAGACTCTGTCTGGCAGCAGCATTGCTCGGAGGCACCATACTGTCCGAGCAGAGCCTCACCGACTTCTATAAACGATTGGGAATCAATCAGAAGAAGGTAAGATTGGGAATAACTGTATGTTGATATCAGATATGAACAAATTAGTTTGTTGTTAGATATTTGAATTGCCAAAAATTATAACAAAATATTTTGTTGTATTGCAAGTTGTTTGCATAGTTAATTACTTAAAGATGACTTTTTTAAAAATCAAGCTCTACCTCTTAAAAATAATTTACAGGAAGGTTAAAAAGTTTGTTATAGTAGGTACCTATGCTACAACCAATTTCTTAACCTCAGGCCACTATGTGAGGTCAGCTAAGTCAAGTAATCAGTTCTATCCAAAATAAAAGATAAATTTATATCATTATGAAAAATTACGACAATATCTTGTTAATATTATATGTTCCAATATTGAATTAACCTTTGAAAATATATATTCGAATGAGTATGTAATTAGATAATAGTTTATTATGTTAGTTCATAGTATGATGCAATATTAGCAACTTATGTTGTTTATACATTAAAAAATGCTTGAAAGTAGATTTAGATAAAGATCCTAACAACACAGAGTTTGATTTTCGTTGCAGCCTAACAATGGGAACAACTACGATTCACTGTCTGTAAGTCAGACTACTAACAACATAATATATAATTTTACTTGACGTGAGATAATAAACCTGTGTGTTTTCAGACTCCAGTGCCTCCGGAGACAGTTGTGAAGACAATCTGCCAGTATGTGAAAGACTTGCCTTCATCGGATGTAGATGCCGCCTGCATCGAAGTATTCGGCGATATGAATGATCTCCGCGCTGCCAAACTGAAACAAGCCGTACAGTATTATTTGAATGGCACCAAGGATGGCTTCCTTAAGTATAGGACTGCTACTGGTAAGTTCAAACTCTGTAAAAAGTAGGAAATTCTTGGGAGTACTATATATTTACTAGTATGGTGGTCTGTACTAATTGAACTATTAATCGCGTAAATTTAGGACCTAAACATACATTGTCATATGTTAAAAAAACATATTTTAAGCTACATCATAGGCTAACTGACAAATCAGTTCAAAAAATAAATAGTAAAATAAATAAATAATAGTCTACTGTAGTATAGAGTGTGTAGGTATGCACTTTAGTATTTATTGTAAACATCGGCAATTGTTGTTATTTTAAAGGACGCCGCCCAAAGAGCAACAAGAAAGGCCAGAAGCCCGAGCAAAGCCAGTCGAGCCCTCCTGCCGTGGACATGGACACTACCAAGCTTGCCACGGAGTCATCCGAACAAGAGGTTTATATACAGTTCTATGTATATGTTATACAGATCTATGTATATATCATACAGCTGCGATCGCTCCGGTCATCCACGCCTTTTGCCATCATTAACAAACACCATTGGCATCTGTTGAACTGTTCACACGCATGAATTAACCAATCACAAAATTTCTCATCTAAGTGCAGAGTGCTCCTCCATTTTCTTTGGTTCGAAATCAGTCATTTATCTTCTTCGATGTGCAAAGCTAATAAGGTAATGCAATTCATATATCAGATAGAGTTCTCAGATGACTAGAAATTTCCGATATTTCAGCTGCGATAAGAATTCCAATGGAAATTAATTCTTATTATGAATTGGCCGATTAACGATAGGCCTTATTAGTTTGGCTAGTAACACGTCGCGAGAGCAACAGAATCATCTAAATACGCAAGAGCGAAAGAGGAATGCTGTTTTCATCTCTTCCGAACTTTTGTATTTACATGAGAGTTGCGCTCACGATGTTTCATCATATTTTACCTTCCACAACATTTTCCATATCCACCCTTTTTTATTTTTTTTTGTTTTGGCCCCAATTTTTGTCACAAAGCACTTCAGATAGTTGAATATTGCAATTGCAGCAAAAAGGCTTGGAAGATTACAAATTGGCTACAGCGAACGCGTGTATGAACGCCGATTTTAGCATGGACGAGGCCAGCGATGTACACCATGGTATGGCGGGACTATCACTCGACTCTGAAGACGCCGCGCACAAGCAGGGAGCCAGCCAGGCAGACAGGAACGACAAGCAACTACCCTCCACTTCCAAGGAGGTAGGCATTTTAGATTTACGTACTCAAACGTACGACAAAAAGAAGTAAAAAAAGGTAGACTTTATTCAGCTTTGAATGGTATACTATCTGGAAAGGATCGACCAATCGAGGCAGTTAAGATAGAGCTCGAAGGATAAATACAATGTGCCTGCTTATGAACTACTCAGGTACCGAGCACATCTTATTATGTGTTTTTTTATACCTGTTTGACTTATGTATGATGTCTTATCAATGTGCAACGTCTTATTTTTGCCCTTTGACAGTTAGTCGTTAACCGATTTATTATTAAATAAACAATTTGAATTTGAATAATAAATTTTGAATATTATGCAATACCATCCAAGGAATAAATATATGTTAAAATTCTAATATGAAAAACCTTTGACATCATTAAGGTAATCAACAAAAAACAATTAAATCTTGAGGACTGGTTGACGCTGTACAATTATCCTGGTCAATTTATCTACATAGCTAATATTGCAGGCTCGTCAGTCGAAGATAGCCGGCTCTCCGTCGGGCGAGAGCTGCCCGCCCGCGCCCGCTGAAGTGCTGCGCACATGCGCTGAGCGACACGCGCGTGGTCTCATGCATCCGCAGATGCTGTCCATACTAACTCACCGACAGGTAAGAATTAGTTCCTAGGAGACATCAGACCATCTTCAAGTTGGTCAACCAAACAGTCAGCAAATCATACCTGGCCAAAGCAACGTTAACGTTAGCAACGGGTGAAATTCAATTATTTAATAAGTAAAACACCACTACTCGTGATCCAGATAGTCACTAAGCTCAGACTATGTATAGATTTTTTTTAATTCTCTTTCTCTATCAGATTTAATGATGCTATTCAATTTGCCAATTAAATATTTCCTACATCGACAGTGGCATATATATGCAAGTTAAAAATATATTTTTCCCTACAGGTGAGTCTGTCGGTAGTGATGGAGGACGACAACCACCGCGAGATCCCGTCCGTGCACCACTTCTACCGCCCCGTCCGCCAGAACGTGTACGCCATCCTCTACAACATGCACCACCACCGCTTCATGGCGCAGAAGGCTAAAGGTAATACTACGATATATAGGTAGAGGTAGGCTTATAAGGGCTCATCAACCATCATATTTTAGCAGTATCTGCGTATTTATTTTAGACTTATAGTCCTTACCACATTTCAAAACATATATAAATAACCATAGCATAGCAGAACAAAATGAGGACTACCGTGTGTAAGGCATCGCTAAAAGCGCTAGTGTATCGTGAGGTCCAAATGTTCTCAAACTAATCAAACCTCAATTTGCCGCTAGAATCGCTAATGGATCGTAAGGTTTGAAATGTCAAAAAACGATTGCTCTCATTAAATGACAATACAACACTTAGAAATCAAACGTCAACTAGTTAAATAAATATTAAAATATCAAGAATTACAATAATAATTTAAAAAAATTGCCAATATTTATAACTAATATACCATATGTATGTCCAGAGGAAGGCACGGCCGGTACTTCCTCTAGCAGCGACCGAGTGTGCGTGGTGCAGGTGTCGGAGTGGATCTACTCGCGCGCCAACCCGGGCAAGTCTGCCGAGATAGTGCCCGGGGTGGTGCTGGACTGGCCCGTGCCCACCGTGCAGAGGCTTTGGTTCGGGTGAGCTTTACTACTGTTTCTATGATACAAAATACAATACAAAATTACGTACGTAAGACGTAAATATTGTACAATAACGTATGAATCCTCTGACCTCGTGGTAGCCGTTAGACTGTGTCACGAGGCCAGAGTCATCTACCAATATAATAATATAATATGATCGCCGCCTTCTTATGCGTATTCCTCTATTACTGAGGGTCGTGACTCCTATGCCGAGTTGATTGATTAAGCAGGTACATCGTGGTGAACGCCCTGATTATTCCACGGTTTCTTTCTAATGAACTGGCAAAATTTTATCAGTTTCACTTTATCTATTTCTTATGCGTATTAATGAGGGTAGTGACTCCTATGCCGAGTTGATTGATTAAGCAGGTATATCGTGGTGAACGCCCAGATTATTACACGGTTTCTTTCTAATGATCTTGCAAAATTTTATCAAAGTTTCACTTTATCTATTAGCATCTGCATATTGTGTATAGTTCAAGTAGCTGAGTTAAACTACTTTGTGCCAAACCAAGTAAGTCTTTGGTTCGGGTGAGCTTTACTACTGATTGTGTGATCGCCTCCTTTTTATGCGTATTCCTCTATTACTGAGGGTCGTGACTCCTACGCCGAGTTGATTCATTAAGCAGGTACATACATCGTAGTGAACGCCCAGATTATTTCACGGTTTCTTTCTAATCTAGCAAAATTTTTATCAACGTTTTTCTTTGTCAAATAGCAACCAATCTATATCCACTGTTTCTAAATGCAATGCTGTGCTAAAGCTTGCATAATAATTGTAAGACTTATTACGATATTTGTATCAAATTCAAGTTATTATTGTTTATTTATATCTATATGCATTGCTAAAAGTTTTATATGAGTGGTAATCCAACTTGAAAATGTACTAACTTTCATGTCAAAACATGCTAGGAAACTAGTTTATAACTACTTAATGTACACTAGCATATTTTATTGTTAATTACTTATACCTATGTGAAATACTCTTTGAAATTGAAAATTTAACCAAATGTGTGTAGTTGAAGTGGTTAAAAAGATTTACAATTTTGAAAAAAAATAAAAAGGTAAAAACAATTAAGTAAGCATTTTAAACAGTAAAGAAAATCACTACATTTTTATCGCTATCGTCAATGTGTATATTTGTATTACTTATAACATGCAATGTAATTTGGAGATAATAAGCCCTGTAAACATTGTAACCTACGTTATGTCTTGCATATAAGATTAATTTTGGATAATTCACTGTAGGCTAGCACTTAAACTTATCCGTGCTGTTATGAGCAACAATAAAATAAAAATAATAATTAAATATTTCAGGACATATCACACAGCGCCATCTAGCCCCATACTAAGCTTACACTAGTATCATGGGTACTAGATAACGGATATAATATATACATACTTTTTTTGTTATAAACACATACTTATATTATAATACATAGAAACGACCAGACTCAACACAAGTAATTACAAATTTTAATATTCATAACTACTTGTGTCATGCGGGAATCGAACCCGCACCCCTAGATTAGAAGGCAGAGCCGCTGCCAACTACCTAACAGAGTAGTAAAAAAAAATATAATTTCCAGAACGGCGCAGGACGACAAGTGCCGGCGCATGCGCGCGTTCCTGTCGTGCATGCGCTCCGACACGCCGCTCATGCTCAACACCTCCTACGTGCCGCAGCACCTGCTCATCCTGGCCACCGTGCTCAGGTACGTTCCTGTCGTGCATGCGTTCCGACACGCCGCTCATGCTCAACACCTCCTACGTGCCGCAGCACCTGCTCATCCTGGCCACCGTGCTCAGGTACGTTCCTGTCGTGCATGCGTTCCGACACGCCGCTCATGCTCAACACCTCCTACGTGCCGCAGCACCTGCTCATCCTGGCCACCGTGCTCAGGTACGTTCCTGTAGTGCATGCGTTCCGACACGCCGCTCATGCTCAACACCTCCTACGTGCCGCAGCACCTGCTCATCCTGGCCACCGTGCTCAGGTAACACACTCTATGCTCAACATTTCACATATTTTTATCACCGAATGGTTGAAAGTCGGCCCATGATAGGAAGAAGAGGAAAAAATTGGTACAGACCTATGCCCAGCCAGAAGGTCAAAAATAATAAAAAAACTTGGAATCTCATCTGAAGCGACACGAACAAGCAACTCTGTGGCTCAAGATATAGCTTGTCTATATTGAAATTATTGAATATTCATAAAGTGGAGTCACCTCTCTTAGTTAATAAATCCCAAAATGACTATATGTGTCTTTGATTGCCGTATCGAGTCCAAAAAAACCCAAAGTATTTTTATTATAGAATCCATTGATTGGAAGACAAATTAGCTATAGTTACTGGGTAAGCACGTTCCATCCTAGACCGTAATGATTGCTTTCCATCAGGCGAATTACGGCCAAGTGCAAACCCATTTCTTGTAAAAAAAAAAAATAACACCTAAAAATTTAATTTGTAGTAGTGTCCATAAATGTAATCAGGTTCAACTATTTTGCAGGCTAATATGTATTTTCTTCCACAGGTTCATCATGACATCTCAAATCCAAATTCTCCGCCGCCAAGAGTTGGATGCATTCCTGGCGACCGCTTTCTCTAATGATCTCATGAACGCTCTCCATTTACAAGAGATGAATGTGAGTAACTCAATATTTTATACTAGGTTATTCCATGTTTTAAACCAATCATATGATTTTTGGGGGTTTGACGTAGTCATAGCGCCCGTAGCTCAGTTAGCGCAGGAAATCCCATGCTATTACCAACGATATGCAAAGGTCATCGCGGTCAGTCCTTGGATGGGTGACCGAAAAGTGGCATTCCATTTTGGGCGCTTCCGTAGGTTGGATGACACATTAAATTGTAGGTTCCGGCTGTTTGTCTAGTACGGCAGGTGTTAAGCCATGTCATAAGCCATTAGGGCGGCTTGATTAACTCTTACACACACCAGAGCTGGCCACTCTCGTTCGATAAGAAGAAGACGTAGTTACCCTCTGACAAAGCATGACAAAATTATCGAAATCTTTCATCCTGCTTCGAATTACAGAATACCCGGTCGCTTCATATGTACATTTATGTCGTGTTGATGAACCCCGTATGTTTGTGCAGGTGAACTCGATCTCGTCCCGCGGCGTGCAGCTGGCCGCGCTGGTGATGGCGGGCGCGGAGGTGGCGCTGCTGGCCAACGACGCGTGCGGCGCGCCCGTGCCCTGGCTGGTGGCGGCGCCCTGGCTCTACTTCGACGGCAAGCTGTTGCAGCGCAACCTGCAGCGCGCCGCGCACTGCAAGCACCTCGCCATGCTCTGCGACAACCACCTCGATACTGTCGTCAAGGTAATATAAACTCTACTTGTTTCACTCATTGCTGGTCCCCGATTCTGTCCTCGCCGGCAATGCTGCAGACCCCGTCCCCTTAGGTCAACTCGTTTATCTCCAAATAATCACTCAGACACAACCACTGATAGGGCCTTAGCTCACTCCCCTTCAGGGATGAACAGGGCAACCCGGTCTCCCCCTTTTGGCGACGGTCCAAGCCGAGGTTCGCGCCTCAGAGGCGCCCTTGTGCCAGTCACCCCTAACTAGTACATAGACCCGGGCACCATCAGTGCCCAGCCATCGTCTGGTGACGCAGCAATGGTAGCACTTGAAAACCAGCTGCATAGTCCTTTCCAAAAAAAACCCTCATTGCTGAAGGTTGGCGGAATACGAAATGGACGTCCCGGTCACATAGGCCCAGAGGGTGCGGTATAGCGTGGCAACTTGGTATGTACAATAAAAGGCGTGTTTACATGACTAAGTCTGAATTTATTATGCTTAATATTTAATGTTATAGCTGACACACTACACCTTCCCCGTATGAGAAAAAAAAAATGTTTTATTTGAATACATTTTTTTTTTTTTTTTTAACTATTAAGCTATCTATATAAGTACTTATGCTATTCCTTCATAATTTCATTATTTCATTGGGTTGCGTAATTACATAATATCTTCGATTACAATATAAGGTTTCATTTTTCAACAACAATGCACAGTAATTACTTCTAAGTATTGTATTTGCTTTGTTAGCTTAAAATTAAAATACATTTTGCGTACTTATATCTATGTTAATTCTACTCCTTATATAATTTTGTTCTATTCTTATGTACTATGTCATGCTTCTCATTAATTATTATTTTTACATTAGGTTCCATGTCTTCTATTACAATATATGGGCCATTATAAAGAGTGTCAAGTTTACTGCCGGTTTCATTTTTTAGTAATAATTTGTCACCGGTTTTATAAGTGATTGGACTTACAATTTTGTCATAAATTAATTTTCTGCTTTGTTTGCTTTTAACTAAATTATTTCTTGCGTCTTGTTGCGCTTTTTGTAGTCTAAATTTAAACTCTGTTACGTAATTGTCGAAGTTGTACAGTGGTTCGACGGTCGTACATAGATTACTTGGTAACACACATAAGTGTCCAAAAACTAGTTCGTAAGGAGTGTATTTAGTTTCGGAATGCACCGTAGTATTGTATGAAAAACACCAATAAGGAAGCCATGAGCTCCAAGACGATGAATGATTGTCAGTCTGTATACGCAAGTACGCACCAAGTGCTTTATGTGTGTTTTCTAATGCTCCAATACTTTGATGATGATACGCAGTTGAAAATGACTGTTTAACATTTAAAATGTTACATAGCTCTGACATGAGTTTAGATGTGAATTCGGAACCTCTATCAGTAGCAATACCTTTGGGAATACCATACCTTAATACAAACTGTTCCGCAAATGCTCTTGCTACTTCTGTGGTCGTTTTCGTTCTTAATGGAAAAGCTTCGACATACTTACTAAGTTCACACTGTAGGGTTAAGATGTAGGAAAACCCGTTGTCATCTCGATCTATTGGTCCGACTATGTCTAAAAATATTTTGTCGAAGCTGGACGACGCCGTTGTTGTTATTGTTAGTGGTTCTTTGTGTATGTTTGTATATTTCTGCTTTTGGCACTTCACACACTTACCTACATAGTTGCTGACATCCTTTTCCAGCGATGGCCAATAGTAGTGTTTCTTAATATTATTCACCATTCTTCGAATACCTACATGACCGCTACTTGGCAAAAGATGAAAATCATTCATTACCACCTTTTTCTCATCTTCTGTATAAATTCTTTGAACATCTTTTATGATACATATTCTGGGTAGATTAACATCTACATTGTTCGCTATATTTTTGGCTAGCCATTCAATAAATTTTTTATTCTGAATTGTCTTTATCAAGACAATTTCCTTTATTTTTAATGTTTTGCATAACGATGCCAGGTCTCTCAATAAATCGTCTCGCGAATGTACTGATAAAGAAGACTGGCTTGCATATATTACATTTTTAGCCTTATAGTAACTCAATTTTCTACTCTTTGATGTAATTATGTCCTGTCCTTGATTTATTATACTTCGTAGTTTTATGTCCGACACAATAACTAGCTCTACATCTGAATCACACTTTTTGAGAACTTCTGCAATTTTAGGGCTTCCAGATTGGCTTCCAGTCTCATCATTACTAGATGATTTGTAATTTTTGTTATTACTAGAAGCGTTGGTAGTAGACTCTGCTAATTTCCTCGCTTGTGCTCTAGTCATTACACACATCACTCTTCTATTCATCTCCTTCAACTCGTCTGAAGTTACAATTATCCTGGATAAGGCATCAGCTACTACATTCTCTTTTCCTCTCACATACTCGACTTTAAAATCGTACTCTTCTAATAATAGCCTAAATTTAGTTAATCGGCTAGATGGATTAGTCATGTTGTATAAATAAACCAAAGGTTTATGGTCAGTTTGTATAGTGAATTTCCTATTGAATAAATATACCCTAAAATACTTTATAGACCACACTATAGCCAAAAGCTCTTTCTCAATAGTCGGGTAATTTAGTTCTGCTTTGTTAAGACTGCGACTCGCATATGCCACTGGTTTTCCGTTACTATTACTTAGTACGCTGCCAATTGCATAACCTGAGCTGTCAGTTTGTAAAATAAATTCGTTTTTTGGGCAAAAGTCTGGATAGTCCAAGATAGGAGGACAGGCCAGTAGTTTTTTCAATGTTTCAAATGCTGTTTGGCATTCTGGTGTCCATTCGAATTTGACATTTTTCCTACATAATTTATTTAGGGGCAAAACAATCTCACTAAATTTGTTAATGAATTTACGATAATAATTGGCAAACGCAACAAATCGCTTTACGTCATCCGCACACGTTGGTATCGGGTATCGCTCAATCACTCGAATCTTTTCTGGGTCGGGTAAAATACCTTCTGATGAAATGACATGACCTAAATACAATATTTGTCGTTTTAGGAACTCACATTTCAATGGATTGAGTTTTAAATTAACTTTTCGTAATCTGGAAAATACGGTCATCAAGTTTTTATTGTGTTCAATTAAATTTCGTCCAAATATTATTAAATCGTCCATATAAACTATGCATTTTTCGTAGTTTAGACCAGACATGGCTATAGTCATTAATCTACTGAAAGCTGACGGACTAATCTTTAATCCCATTGGTAATCTACACATCTGGTATTGGCCGGTGCTAGTTGTGAATGCTGTATATTTTCTAGACTCTTGTTTTAGACCTTGTTGATAAAAACTTTGGCTTAAATCGCAGTGACTGTAGTAAAAGGCACCTGATAATGACTCTAATATGTCAGTTATGTTTGGCAAAGGAAATTTATCATTTTGTATACGTTCATTTAACTGCCTGTAATCGATTACTACTCTCCATTGCTTTTTACCGTCCCTATTTGACTTTTTTGGTACCAACAGCAATGGGCTAGACCACTCACTATTAGTTTTTTCTATTATGCCACTTTCTAACATTTGATTTATTTGTTTGTCCAGTTCATCTCTCTGCGAAAATGGGATTCTGTATTGTTTTCGATACACTGGTGAAACATTATTTTTCAAATGAATAGACTGTTCGTACAAGTTTGTGACTGTTAATTTATCACCTGGCAAATGAAAAATATCTGCGTATTTGGCGCATATTTGTTGTATTGGTAAAACTTCATCTTTCTCTAAGTATGACGACAAATTGAGTGACGTTAGCAATTCTTTCACTCTCTGAACATTCACACCTGGCCTTTCAAAATCGCACAAGTTGTAGTTTTCTAGTGAATCTATCTCCAGATCTTTCAAACAGATCGATACCTCGTTTTCTGTCGTATTCATCAGTCGTACCGGAATTTTTCCGTTTTTTGGCCTCGCTATGACACTGGCTAAGTAAACTCCTTCTTGTATTTCTTTCGGGTATATGACGCAATCGTTTTTGGCGGGTGTTGTTATGTATTTAATTACCTCACACCGCGGCTCAACCGTCAAAACTTCTTCATATTCGTAGCATTGCATCGGCAACGTAACTGTACTTTGCCCTTTTTTTAAAGTTAGCGTATTAATATTATAATCTATTATTGCCTTATATTGCTTAAAGAAATCTTGACCTAAAATACCTATCGCCTTACATGGCAAGTCCCTGAATACGTAAAATTTATGCTTAAAATTAATTCCTTCGCACTCCAACGGCAAATACACATATCCTATAGATTTTAAAGTGCCACCTACGCCGTTTATACTTAAATTGCAACTATGTAATTCGAACTGTTTTAATTCTAAAAGTTCGGATTTAATAGCTGATATTGCTGCTCCAGAATCCGCTAAATATTCTAATATTAAATCATTTAAGTTTAAACTAACCCAATTTACACTATCGCATGATAATATTTGTTTAGCGACGAAAAAATTCTACCTCTTCGTTACCCGAATTTTCCTCTTTATTTTCCACTTCATTATCATTCACGTCAGCGTTTTGGTTGATATCATCATTCGCATTAAAATGGTTCAAATTCAAATGGCTACAAGTTGGTCTATAGTCCCGTACATACCGTCCTCGGAACGCAGCGTCAGCAGCTCGTGCGCGGTGTCCGCTGCCGCGCGCGCGGTAACCTGATGCGCCTTGTGTGCCAACGCCGCGCCAATTACCTCTGGTATGCTGATATCCGGAGTACTGACCTTGCTGAGTAGGCGGCCTTGCGTAACCGGAATAATTCCTGGAGTTCGGGAAACGACGGGAATTTGTTCTACCTCTATTGTAAGAGCATACCTGTGGTTTTGGAAGGGCGTTTGTTTCATCTTCCGCTATGCGGATTGCGTCCTTTAGTTGTGTAACATTTCGCGCTGAGATTATAGTACCAATCCTCTGACTTGTTAAACCATTAGCGAAACAACGGATGGCATTCCGTTCGTTGATTGGTTGCAGCGTCTTATAAGCTGATTGGTCACCATCTGCTTGGGATATGGTTAAATCTATGAGAAGTCGCTCTATTTCACTACCATACTCCCTTATAGAGCGGTCACCTTGTCGCTCGTTCAGCATCTGCTGTTGAAGAGACGTATCTGATTTTTTCGTGAGAAGATGCATGCGCATGTCTCGAATGAGAGACTCGATACTTGTGTAAGTAGCGGAAAGACGGAGCTTTGCTCCGCTAGAAATTCTACATTTTAATATAAAATTTATTAGGAACTGCTTACCATCATCGCCAAGCATGGAGTTATAAAATTCTATGGCATCTATAAGTTCTTGCGTAACAGTCTCCGAATCATTCATCTTCGGGAGGAGGCTCGTGGCCGTCTTTAAACAAAATTTTTCAGACATTTCGTCGGATTTTGTTTCCAGTGTCGTGATATCAATTAGTGAGTCGTCTTGGTCGAAGCTTAAAATTTTCGAATAACATTCGTTTATCGTTGTACACAATAACACCGTTTCGTTACTTGTTACATTAGTGCTACTGCTTAGTATTTCTTTGAATTTACCATAAATCAATTTTGCTTCCGATACTTTCCTACAAAAATTTTCCCCGACTCTACGTGTAGGTCCTAATTTAACTATACTAGTTTTAATATACTCTAACTGTTTTAAAATATCGCAGAGCACATCGTCCATTTTATTAATACACTTTAATATATTACATATTTTATACACAACTTGACGTTTTGCTCATATTGGGTACCTTAGGCAACTTGAAGGCGATGTCGGTGCTAACGCCGATGGTGGGTGGACAGACTGGGTGCTAGTCCTAGTTATGTGGAGGGCTGCGTGCTATTCCTGGCTCTGCTGAGTGCTGGTGATGCGCCCGGCGGTGCGGCGCACAGAGGAACGGATGCGGTCAATGGTGCTAAGTCCTATTTCCTCTTGGATCCACGAGCGATGACAAGCTCTGTATTTTCGAATTACAAAATACGAAACAGCCAGAATGATGATAGCCAGAATCACGTATATCATCACGCTCATGTGGTCGAGCCGGTTGCCTAGGTATATGAAGATGTCTTCTTTTTCAACTTTAGACTGGCACATTTTACTTATTAGTTTCGATTTATTTTATTGCAATAAATCACGCAACGTTTCAATTTCCGGCAGGGTCGCCATATAGCGTGGCAACTTGGTATGTACAATAAAAGGCGTGTTTACATGACTAAGTCTGAATTTATTATGCTTAATATTTAATGTTATAGCTGACACACTACAGCGGTATGCCTCCAAAGAAAATTTCGTACGATAAAACACGGCTTGGTTAGATACTCACATTAATTGACTGAGAGACAGCGATTTAAAGTTGAATCGAAATAATAGCTTTGAATCTCATTGTGTTGCATGTTTAAATCTTCTTTTACATAGAATGGGTTTG